>JAHLSL010000007.1:29048891-29085248 GCA_025920805.1 Petroica traversi | reverse complement strand
CCGCGGGAGGCCCAGAGCCCGTGTTCGGAGTCAGAACCTCGTGTCCCTCAGCGCGGGGAGAGCCGAGTTCGCCTCCCTCGGGGCTGCTCCGCGGGTGGGAGAGAGCCCGGGCTCGGCGCTCCTGTGGGGCCTCCCCGCCACGGGCGCGTCTCTTTCTCTTGCAGTTCCTGACGGAGCTCACCAGGCTCTTCCAAAAGTGCAGGACTTCCGGGAGCGTGTTCATAACGCTGAAGAAATGTAAGTTTTGAGTCTGTGACTGGATTAAAGTGGTGTTCCTCTGCATCTGGCTGTTGTTCGCCGGTATTTTATGCGATACGGTTGTAATCCGGGGCATCTGAAAACAAGAGGGGCCATAGGGACAAACCAGTCAGCTGGAGCACTGATGGTACTTCTGGTAGTGCTAGTACTAATATTTCTAATAACTGTTGAGTAAGATTCTGCTTAAAACTGCGGGAAATACTGGAACTTCCTGATTTTTAAACAGTAATTGAAAATTGCTAGGTTTCTGTAAAAGGAGAATGTTGGTTTTATGTGTTCGTATTCCTCTGGTTCTTGGTTAGCTGGCACTACTGGAGCAGGGTGACGTGCATTTAAAACATGCTCCTGCTCGAGCAACAGCACGTTGTGGGGAAGATTTACTTCATTTCTTCTGGCAGATATAGTTTATGGAACAGATCCTTCAGGGGATCTAGAGTAAGGGAAATTTGGCAGCAGAATCAGTTCAGATGGCCTGAAATTCCAAGGTGTTTCACAGTTCTGCTCATGAGCTGTTTTTAACATCTCACATCAGAAGGCATTTTAATGAAATAAGCATAAAAATTCTTTTTCAATACAGATGACGGCCGAACAAAACCAGTTCCACGCAAAGGCCACGTAGAAAGTTTTGAACCAGCAGACAATAAGTGTCTCCTAAGAGCAACTGATGGAAAGAAGAAAATTAGCACAGTGGTAAGTGACAGCTTTTAAGTTAGAAAGATTAGTGGCTCTGTGTGTTTTTGATTTAATGCTCCATTTTTTAAGAGAAACTTGAGAGAATGTTAACTGAGAATTGAAAACCTGATGCGTTTTTACTTTGAATGGGGGATTGGGAAAGGCTTTAGCTCTGCTCTGTGATATGACATAAGGAAAAATATTACTTTGAGAAATAGTTGAGAATCTGAGCTGCAGCATTTTTATGGCCACACAAGTGAATCAAACCTTTCTTTGAACGCTTCTTCACATTCTTCCCATTTGAAAACATGACTCAGGGATGGATGGCCTGTAGAGGGTTTTGTTAATCAAGGAGTGTTTTAAGATTTCTAAATCAGTGAAGTCCTATGACATACCAGTACAGCACATTGACCACTGAACGTGCTAAGTTGATCCAACTGCTTCTAAAAACATCTGATAATAAATATGTACTGATACTTGGCCCGTAGTAGAAGCCAGAGTTTTCATGGTTAACCTCCAGTATTGCTTTTGTAGGTGAGCTCAAAGGAAGTAAATAAATTCCAGATGGTAAGTTTTTTGATGCCTTTTATCTTCCTTTTCTGTAAGTAGTAGAAGTGGTCTGTTGAAAGCACTGGACAGGTTGATGCTGTGCTGAACTGCCGGAACTTACTAACTTAAACTCCCCATCTGTCTTAATCTGTTTAAAAAAAAATCCCGTTTTATTTTATCTAACCTTGTACTTATTTTCCTGGGGCAGGGTGTAAGAGCATGATTCTCTGGGAAAAGGCAGATAATTAGCCATTAGTAATACATAAAATGTTACCTCTTGCATTTTGTCATTTAATTATCTGGGGTTCTTTTAAATGGTTCCAATTTTTCTTTCAGGCATATTCAAATTTGCTAAGAGCTAACATGGATGGCTTGAAGAAGAAAGACAAGAAAAGCAAGGCCAAGAAGAGTAAAGCAACACAGTGATGGGACAGTGTACTACCATCACTATAATAGACTTGACCCTTGCTCAAAGCAAAGTCCATTTCTTTTTGAGTTACCACTTGTCTTTGGCTTTCTTTCCAGCAGGATACTGGGATGTGATCAGTACTTTTGTTTAAACTGAGAGCAGAGGTGCTTTCTTGGATTGTTGTATGGCAGGAGTATGTCCAGCATTATACTGAAATAGCTTTACACTCAGCTGGTTTGGGCTTACACTGCTGCTGTTTGCTCTGCAGTGTAAAACCTGTCTGGGGGGTAGCACAGGCTGAAGAGAAATGCACCCTACCAGAAGCAAAACAAGACTGGAGCTTCAGTGACAGATGCCCAGTTTTATAGATGAGCCTCAGTAGTTGTAGGGAAAGCAGGTGCCAACACATTACCAGGAACAGCTGCTTTCCTGTTTCTGTCTTAACCTGAGGGACATGTCTACATGATGCAGTGCAGATATCCCCAAGGCAGCCAGCACAGTGCTCGAGTTCTTCACTCCATGCTGATCCAGCTGTTCTGATCCTGCCTCAGGGTGGGGGGAGGGTAGGACTCTGCCTCATGTTCCCTACAGCCATGGCTTAAAAATGTTCATGTCATCTAAAGTTTTTTTTTAAAAAACATCATCCTTCAGTATATTCAGAGATCTGAATTTTCCTTCCTTCATATGAGCAGATGTAAAAAGTAAATATGTAATTGCTCCTATTAAAAATGATGAGAAATGGATTAGGTGTAATGACTGATGTGACTTGTCTTGGTGAATTGCTAGGAATAGCACAGTTATCTATGTCTTTAGGATTGATTGCTGCTGCTTTGGGCATTGCTGTTAGAACTTTCACAGTTCTAAGAATTTTTTTTGGTTTGTCCTGCAAGTTACCTCTAACTTTGCCCTCCTCTTTGCTGCAAGAAAGGGTAGAAGAAGTAAGTAGGTATTTATTAATGTAATGAGCCTGCAAATGGCAATCATTTGAGTTAGAGAAAGATGTGTAAGTTATTTAAAGAAAAGGTACCAGGTGGGGAGGGAGGGTAAACACCAGTGTATTTCCACAAATCCTTAACATTTCTGCCAGTGTTTTGATGTGAAATATACATAGTTAACTATGGCTGCTGTAAATCATAGTTTCTCAGCTTCATTCTTCCTGGTGGGTTGTGTTACAGTTTAGCTTCAAGAAGGTAATTACAATATTCCCATCATTACTGTGACTTAAACTTAATCTGACAATTTGGGTAAAGAAAGTTAGTTCAGAACTTTGGTTATGCCACAGGCACGTTTCTCTTTAAAGTCTTAGCTTTAGGTTCTGCAGGGCTGAAACAAGGGTTTTCTTTCATCAGGTCTTTATCTTGCAGAAGCTGCTGCTTGATTTAAATGTACAGACAGGACAAGCACAGGCAGCCAGGCTGGTAACAACTCCCAGTCTGACATCTACCGTATTTTATACATAAATTCCAACAGTAGGCTAAAAAACCCAACCAAAAATGACACACAAAAGGCTTGTAATGAGTATTTCAATAAGGCTCAGCAGTTTTTATTACATAAAAAACTCCTCAAAAATGTTTAAAACAATTTGTTAAAGGTAATTAATTATTTCATAATTCTAGAACTGACATTTCTTGTTCCAGTACTACTGTTGCATAAAAGGCATTCTGAAACTATTTTAAAAAAAGTTTTACATCTGTACAGCTGATTTGTGTAGCATAAGGGGCAAAAACTACATGGTTATACTATCTGGCTACAGTCAGACTTGCTCCTTAATTGCCTCTAAAACAATTCCTTCCACATTTTGAAAGAATTTAGTTTTGTATTTGTCATAGTTTAGGAATGTCATTCTCTAGTTTGGTGCTCCCGCTGAATCCATGTGCTGCTCACTACCCCCTCCCCTGCCGGTGGCTGGAGAGGAGAATTGGAGGCACAGAAGGTAAAGAGCACGGGTTGAGGTAAGAATTAATGGAAGCAGCAATAAGAAAACAGTAACAGCAACAATACCAGTGGCAGAGGGTACAGGAAAGGTGAATGAGTCCACAGAAACAACAGGACTCAGCTGCAATGGTGTGAGGTGGTACAGATCAGCCTCTGGGTCCTGGCCATGCCTCCTCCCAGCTTCAGCAAATAACCCTGTCCTGGCCAGAACCAGGACAATATTATACATGAAATGCAATCTGGACACAGAAAAAGGCACTAGTTGCCTATCTTGCACTATTACAGCTTTTTGAAATTCCTTTTGATAAAATGCTGTTGTCCATTTGTAGAAACATCACATAAATGATGCTTTAAATACTAAAACAAGACTTTGTATTCATCTCGGTAACTGTAGAGGATGAGTGCAGGAACCCTGCAGAAGGAAAGGAAAAAAGAATTTTAGTGTTTTGTAACTGCAGGTTTGAATGCTGCAATTCCTGTAGCAAATCCTCACAATAAGATAGCAGCAAAGATTGAGTAGAAAATCAGTATGTTTTAGTTTGTTTTGCTGTGACTGCAATTTTCCCCTCACCCCCTTTTCCATGGATCTTGACTGTTCAGGTTTCACTTCAGTGACCTGAAGGCTTACGGTTAAGTAGTGCTCAGGGATAGGAATATAGTCAGGGACTGTATTAGATTCATACCCAGCACTGTATGGACTATTACATGTATGGAATATTTGGGTTCTGTTGCTCACAGCCTTGCAAGCCCCATGAAGAAAAGAAATGCTTCACTTGATACTCAGCTGCCTTAGTAAACAGCAATTTTGGTGCATCTAAGAAAAAGGAACCACAGATTTAGTCTTATTTAAAGGTTAAGTAATACGAGTAAAATTTAAGTAATTCAAGTGGATCAAAGGTTTAAGAAGGTGTATCAGAGACTAAACCCATAATTGGGAATAAATACCCAAGTCTCAAGCGGACCAGTATATGCAACATTTGACAATTTGAGGTTTAAAACTGGATATGTCCAGACTATCTGTATCAGGCTTGCCAGAATCCAACAGGGAGACCATGAGTTAAACATTTTTATGCCAACAAAACAGAAATGGGCTTTGCTGTACATGCTGGGAGAGAGCATGTACATGTATCATGCATCATCTTTGCACAAATCTGGGCATTCTCCCACTCCTGCCTGACTGGCAACAAATTGTTTCAAAGCAGGAGGAATTAAATGTGCTTGTGAGTCTTAAAAGACAAGCTGAGTCATCCTCTCATCAGAGAAGAGGGCTTTTATGCAGCAGTATGTACGTGTATATTATACATTTATTTATATTTACATATAGAAGTATGCTTATTATGTACAGTAGGATATCTGACTGTACATAGTTGTCTGCTATTCAGTTTTATTAACACAGCAGCAAGTGAGATAAAAGTGGCAATACATTCTACAGCTTCTTGAAAAGACTTAGAAAAATGAAGAATTTACATGGCCAAGAATTTACATTTTATCAGTAAGTGAGGGTTAGTGACCAGTCAACTCTTTGTAGTTTTGAAGGAAACTGAGTATTGCCTCAGAGAGAGGGGAAAGTGGAAGTCAAGTTAGGAGCAGCTTATCTACTATGAATACAGAAAAAATTGGGGCAGTTTATGTACCCTTAAGAGCTTAACAAATTTACCTCTTTTCCATCTTGAGACAGTAAATTTCATCACAAATTGCTTGTAAATATGAACATCTCTGTTTGGGCCATCGGGACACCAGTTGTCTCACAGCAGCATCAAAGGCTTGTCTATCTCCATCAAGCTAAGAAAAAAAAATTGACAAAGAACTACGCTAGTCTTCTATTCTTTTGTGAAGGAAGTACTTCTCCCAGTAGAATGCAGCCTTCTGAATACTGTGTAATGTCAATGCTCTTTAATTAAACAGCTTTCAAAAATAATGAATGTCAAAAACACATGCAACTTCATTTTTTTAAAAGAAAAAAATACTAATTTAGCGATCGGTTTCTTAACACATTTCAGTGCTGAAAAGGCATAAGCAATGAAAAGGGCTCTGCCAGCTTGGCAGTGCTGGAGAGAATATAGTAACTGATGTGATGGTGATCAGAAGTGAATGATGCATCGTGTGCATATGTATTTTTTTTTAAGTACAAGGTGATAAACTACCTCCATGATTTATATAGACTGGATGAACGAAGTATTTTGAAAGTGTCTTGAAATATTTCACTGGGTTTTGATTTCCAAACAAGCACTGCTTCAGAGCAGCAGATAAAAGGTATGAAGGTACTAAAGGCATTCCAGGTAGGATGCCATTCTTGAGTTTGGGGCTTTTTAGGGGGTAGAGAGGCAACCATCTCTCTCTTAAGCTAGTGCTGTCATTGGAGAAAAGAAGAAAGCTTTGTCTTTCGTATTGTCATTTCTGACACACCACTGACCAGTTCCTGAGTTGTTAAAGGTGTTGATGTAATACTTATACATCCCCCTTTTTTCTTGGCTTTGCTAAGGGATGTTTCAGCTACTGTACTTGAAACAATTGCCTCTGTATTCTGGGTTCTCCTTCATTAAGAGCCTCAAGGAACACCTTTGTTGAAATTGCTATTAATGCTTATTGGTTTCTGAAAAAGAGCAGTTAAGATTTATTTTTCAATAACTGTTCTAAGGGAAAAAACCCAGAGCTTTGGATTAGGATTCATAATGTTGTCTTGTGTAACTTGGACATTGGACAAAAAGTTTTTTTCTAGCTTCAGTCAAGCTCCCAGGGTAAAAAAATCCTTTTAAGTTTTAAACCTAATTCAAACTTGAAAGAGAAATCTAGAATGGTTTAATTTTACACTCCACTTCATTTGGAACAGAACTTATCATCTATTGTGTTCAGTTAGAGTTTTAACAATACTTAATTGCTTACCTCTAATGATAGGAAGTGTATCACAGTTGCTTTTGGCAGATCAACCTGTAAAAATACCAAGAAATCAATACTTAGCAGTTCTCTGTTACCAGTTTGCCAACTAGAGATCAGCAATACTGAAGGCTATCACACTTTTGATTTCCAGAGAAGCGCTCATGCTGCTAGAACTGGCAACTTAGTTTAAAATTATTAAAAGCTTTCTAACTATTCATGACAGATTCCATTATGGAAAGTTGCACATAAGTGCAGATAAACAGGCAATTATCCTTCCTGAAAAGCATACACCATTTAAAGTCCTTTGTGGCATGGTCAGTGGAGTCTAAAAGCTATACACAAACAAGAGATGTGTTGGCTTAAATAGAAGTGCAAACCTAGCAGGATCAAGTTATTACATCTACCAGAATAGCTGGTGTAATTACAGCTTAAGAGCTTACAACTAAATACTTGTTAAATTTTATTCCATGCAACTGTCCCATACACGCAATTTGAGATACTTTTCAAGTATTAGAGAAGCAGACCAGGGATCTTATTTAACCAGAAGTTTGATTCATTTGGTGTCTCTAAACTGAGATAATTGGCAGTGGTTTGTTCCAGATAGGAATGGCATCATCCACTGCAGTGAGGAATTTGGAATTAATTCAGGCTTCTGCCAAATACTTACTGCTAAAATCTCAATCTCACTTGTTTTCTGCTGCAGGCTAGAAATGAATGTCTGAAGTCTTGTTTGTACCTGGGAACAAAAGATGGGCAAAAGTATAATACACTGGTTGGGTGACACAGGCTGGGAACATTGATTGTGTATTTTACAGATGAGAGCAAAAGAGGCTGCTTCTAACAAGACGTAGAACTACATCATATTTAAACAAATATTTAATTTAATTTTCAGTAAAAAATTCACAGTAATCCTTGATGAGCTGAGAGGAAGGAGACTAGGGCTGAGACACTCTAGAAGCAGTGGTAAACACTGATAATACTGGCGTGGTGCTAAAGCACTCAGAACAACGTGGATGCTTACATGTGAAAACTGCTCTCTGCTTTTGGGTGTTAGATAACTTTCAAAGGAACATGAGAACCTGTGACTGGATGCAGTGAATCACTTCTAGCTAAAGGTGGATGGCCTTATGGGTCAACTTGGAGCCACACTGTCACAGGTAATCACTAACATCCAAACTATTATAAAAGGTGATCTTAGCCTTCAATCTTTTGTGTTGTTCCTAGTCTATTTTACGAAAGAACAAACAGGATGAACTTATATAAGTTTGGTGATAATGAAGTATCAATTCTACCATTCCTTAACTTCTGAGGATCACTTTGAATATTTATTAGATGTGTATGTACCTGAATTTCTTGACGACGCCTGGCACTGGCAGATAATTTTTCTGGAGCTATAACACTAACATTAGGCACTACAAGAGTTCCATGTGATTCAAACACACCTGAAATGCAAACACATAATTTTAGTTTATAGTACTTCTTTATATAACAAGTATCAAGAAACAGAAAATTCACAAATATTAATAAGCTAAAATCAGTGTAGTACAGGGACTAAAAAGCTGCTGAACACTTCCAAAATCTGTCAGGATGAGACATGGGCATATAAAGTCTCAAATGCTCATTTATGACTTTGAAGGATTGGTTGTTAAGACTAAGGAATTTGGTATCTTACATCACTGTTCCCTGAAATGAAGAAAAGGTTTCAAATGACTTGTGTAATTTTGGAAAGGAATGCTGTGCACCTAATATCAAAACAAGAAAAGCTATTATCAGAATGAGGGAACTGTTTAATGCTCAGATCCATAGTAGAATCACTGACAAAACAATCAATAAACCCAAGCTCCTCCAAATAACAAGAATTAAAATCAGAAATGGCTTAAATTGAAATCCAAAGTGCCATTTCTGATAATCACACACACACAAACTCCCCCCAGTTAAACATGGCCTCTCTCCCTCCCTATTATGCAAAAGTGGGTGTGAAGCATTTCTTTAAAAATCACCACCACCACACACTGTATCAGTGCTCAATAAAACAATTATTAAAAATGCCAAACTTTAGTCACACACTAAGTGCTTAATATTTTCTTTTTATACAAACTTATGTGGAAAATAGTCTGTCCATTGGTCTGAGCACTCATTTTGTTATTTGGAGAAAAATTCAGTTTTAGAGCACTGGGAACAATATCTGAGATTGAGGCAGTGTCTCTAATCAGAGGCTCTGCTATGATGCATTTTCTTAATTTGCCGTTGGTAATATTTTCCTACAAAACTGATTTTGAGCAGAAAGAGGAACAGTTTGTATGTTCTGTAACTAGACATTAAATACCTGAAATATTAGTAAATGATCCTTTTTGATTTGGTATTGAAAGATTATCTGAGGTTTCTCTAAAAATAAACACAGACAGTTAAGGAAACAGAATTATAAAGAAATACTGTAATAAGACAGTGGTTTCAGATTATCAGAGATACTTTAATTCCAACAGATAAAGAAGTTTGCAGATACTCCTCAGCACACATTTATTATTCATTAACCAATTCTTTTCAGGAATTGACAGGAAATCACATTAAAAAGTCAGATTTAGAAGCAATGCTTACTATGGATACAAAAAATGTCCTCCCTATCATGCAATAGTGATTTATAAATCACTATTGCATGATAGGGAGGACATTTTTTGTATCCATAGTAAGCATTGCTATACAAAAATATATTGTGAGAGTATTCTGAGTTATTAATTAATCTGTTTCTCACTGGTTTCTGTGACAGAATACTGAAGTATAAAAGTAGTATTTATACTTGAGAGCACCCATATTCAAAGAAGCCTTCAATAATTAGTTTGGATACCTTTACTTTCCACATACAGGAATTCATTAAAAGACAAATTTGTCAGTGTTATTACAATCAGCTATTGCATTTCTCTGTTTATCGGTACCATGCAAGCATTTTTCTATTCTGTTTTCAGGATTTAGAAATAAGGTAACTTTTTGAAATAATTATTTTCTTTCACAGCTTCTAGTAGATCTGTCACAAAGCACCTGAGGATCAGATTAGTTGCAAAGTTAGGAATTTCTGGCAAAGACCAGAAAAAGGAGAACGAGAGGTGGGTAGCAGGGGACAGGAACTGCGTGTATAAACTACTGCTTGATTTCAGCATTTCCAAGCTTAATGATTTCCTTTGTTGTTAAGCCTAGTCAGAAAAACTATGGTTGACAAATCTGTTAAGTTTCTGAATTCTACTCTGTGTGACGAATCACGTCCGTTCCTGCTGCCAATGCACACATCTGTGCATACACAAATAAATATGTCTAGAGGTGTGTATAATTATAGATTTAGAGGGGGCTCTGTGTAAGTAACAGCTGTACTGCCTCAGCACACAGGAATGATTAGCCTCTCCTGTCATTTCTGCACTGATTTCCACTGGTGACAATAAATTGTAATTTCAGTGAAGACAGGATGAAGGGGTTTTGCTGTGTGCCTCGAGTCTTTGCCAGGTGTTACTCTCACTTATGCCACCAGAGCACACAGGTGTGCTGCAGTTACACCTTCATTTCACCAGACCAATACTGCCTCAGAATGAAAGGGATTTACTGCTTTAATTCTTTGATTACACAGAACACAAATGTAATAGCCTTCTGCTCAGTAGCAGGGACTTGCAGGTAGCCAGACAAACACTACTGCTGCTCTAGCAGCTTTGAGATAACTGCATGGCCTTTATGAATGTATGGATGTGTGAATGTGGCAGCATTAGGGAAATCAGTTCCTTTCTTTAACTCAATACAATTCTATAACCAAGCCGTTTGCTTTCTTTTCACCTTAAAAGAAATTCAGCAATTTCTTTACTAAATAAAATCAAGGTTTAACTGAGCACATGCAAACATATATTCACTTCTGATTTTGACTATTCACCTTATTGACATGTTTTGCTACTTACCTACTACATCTTTCGTCACCGATTTTCATTCTCAGTTTCTGGATCAGGTGATCCACTAAGTCAGATTCTAAAATCCTTTTCTCCGTCTGCCTGTCTTTCTCAAAGGATTTCACCTATGATGTAGTTCAATGGTTCTTAAGATTGTTAATTCTTAAAATGGCATGTAAATAAACTTATCAAATTTAATCAAAACCAAATTGTTTCACCCATTAAAGGTGAAAGAGTCAAAGATAGGAAGCTCTCATCATTCCCAATCAATCACTGCCAATTAAATATTTGATTAGATGTTTTTACAGCCAACTACTAATTTATTCTGCATTCCCAAAGCATGAACTAGCTTGGCTCTCTGCATTTAATATGTGATATAAAGCATTCTGTTTAGAATTTGATTAATTGTAAATACCCTATAATTATTATTATTATTATAATTTTATCTAAGTAATTGTTTTAGATTAAGTCTTGCCTTTCAGTTTGTAAGAGTTAAACATTCAAAACTTAGGAATCTGCACCATCTTTACTGGCAAGAGATTAATCAGTAACAACACCATTTCAGCTCATTAACATTTCCTTTCTTGGTTTTGCTTCAATAAAGTCATATTTAAAAGAACACTCTATAGTAGGCTTGTGGGGGACTTTGAAATGTCACATTGTCATCATCAAGATTTACTTATTCTTGCAATTATTGTTATAACAGTAACAGAGTGAGTAAGAAGTGAAAAATATTTTAGTAAGGGACATTGGCTGTCCTTGCCAGATGCTGTCAAATGATTAGTACTTTTTCAGTCAAAGAATCAATCTTTATTAAGAAACAATGATCTTTTCTCTAATGATCCAAATATTTTAAAACTTTTAACTTAAAAAAACCAAAGGTTCCAGAACCACAGGCTGCAGAGTACTGAAGGTGGTGATTCATGTTGTGACACAGTCCAGTCTTTGCATCTTAACCTGAGTTTAGAGAGGTGAAGAGTGTGGTTCTGTCTGTCAGAACTACATAGATTTTTTAGGTTTACATTTTAGTTGTATTTATTTTGTAATATGAAAAGGTGCCAACTGCAAAGATTGCTAAGTTAACTGATTCATTTTGTTGATTCAAAGAAATCAGAGACAAGAGAAACCTTTTTCCATGTTAAACCATCGATGGCACAGTCAAGGAATGTTTGCACTAGTTTTTGGACTTTCCTAGAGGGAAGGAAGTCTGTGAATAACAATGTTATGCAGGGAAAAAAATGTTTAAAATATTGAAATTCTTCAGAATAACATTTCTATGACTTAACAACTGAAACTGTATTTACCTCAACTCCACTTACTTAAGTATAATTTATAATATATTTAAAAAAACCCCAAAAAACATAGAACAACAGAGTATAAATCTGAAAGACCATCAAGCCTCCTCTGGTCCCATGCTTACCTTCACATGGCTTCCTTCTTTCTCTGACACCAAAGCCACATATGTAATCCCAGAGCATCTGCAGTATTCCTGCAGTTCTTCCTGGGACTAAAGTGTGAACAGAGGAAGGGGAATGAGACATTAATTCAACAGACTATAAAATGACCAATTAAGTAATCAAAAAGTCTCCTGTCTTTAATTAAAATAACTTGATGGCTGGATGTCTGTCACAAAAGCTGACTCCAGCTGGGTTCCTGTAAAACCAAGGCTACACTGACCTACTCAGCAGGATGGGATTAGACAGAGGCAAGAACTACTCAAATCCTCATTCCTTATAAACCAAAAAAACAAACAAAAAACCCCAAACCAAGAAATTCCAGCCAAGGTGATCAGAGGAAAAGCATATAATCTGGACTTTTTTCAGTCCCAAGGGATTGAAACTGTTGGAAATGTTATGGCAGAAGATTACAAAAAAGTCAGACAATGAACTGAATGAACTCAAAACTTCCTGCCCTGTAACACATGACAAGGGAGGGGCAACTGCAGTCTTTCTGTCAGGTACTGGGGCACTCGAAGGTGAAGCAGACTCATATCCTCAAGTAAGTGCCACCACCTCTAAAAGGGACTTCAGTGTTGTCACATAACTCACTACATTCCAGTGAAGAAGTGCTGGCTACAGCTTTGTTTGGCTTAGCTGGATATAAAAGGGCACAACGCAGCTTGCCACTCTCTCTCCTACTACACATCTCTTCAAGGACTACATGGGGACCTATCTAGCACCTCAGTTTGCTAAGCTGTATTTCCAACAATAGAATAATGTCAGTGAGTGTCTTTAGGCATCTGGCTATTTAAATGTTGAGGCTACTGTTCTGTCCTTGATGTACCCCTTATTAAGTATTAGAATTATTAATTGGGGGATCCTTCTTCACACTTTCAAATACTCTAGAAGAACACTGCAAGGCCAGTGAGACTTTCTTGACATTATTGTATCTGAATAGCACCCTACATGCTCAGTATTATTGAGTCTGTACCTCCCTAAAACCACAAAAATACCCTGAAAAGTATGGTTTCAGTCTGCACTCATCTTGGAGAGCAATAATACAGTTAACACATGGAGATAAAAATCCTACCTGGGACCAGTCATACATTATTTCGGCTGGAATTCCTGCAGTCCAGAATTTCTGAACAATGTTGATAGCTCTACCCATTGACATCTGACCAACACTTACAACCAGCAGGTCACACGAGCTGACAGAAACCTGAAGGGCAAGTAAAACCAAGGAGTCATTATTAGTCACAAGACCACCTTTCCCCCTTCATAAGGCAGTGAAAGTAACAAAGATGGACAAATATACCAACATTTGTCAAAATGCACCAAGCTAAAAACAAAAAGGGCTTAGATCCACCTCTTTTGAGAGCTACAATCCACCTTTTCTGTCTGAAAATCACTCCATATTTGATGCAAAGCACCTCCACAGGCTCAGCTTGCCAAGTATCCCAGCTATTCTGTTCTTTACTTCCCACTCTCCTTGGAGACGTTAATTCATTCATATAAAGAAAAGATACACATTCCACAACCAAGTGAAAATGTGTGACACTGTACAAAGTAGTCAATATTCTTAAAATTTCTTTCTGTCTTCTGTACTTTGATAAAGGGAGACATATTAGGGGAAAAAATAACACTAAATACCTACAGATGTACTCTTCCATCTGAAATAGCACACAGGGTGAGAAAAATATGCCATTTAAATTGAAAATAAAATGGTGTAAGCCTGAAGAGCCTGTCTTCCCTTAATTCTCATTTACTAAATAGTTTTATGTAGAGAAACACAAAAGAAAATAGGCCATATTGATGTCTGCCTTCTATTTCAGCATGGTATTATTTTGGAACACATCTGAACATCTTATTTTTTGTCCATCTCCAGCTAAAGTTAGGTTATTGAACTGTCAGAAGTAAACAAATTCCCCATTTCCCAGAGAAGAGACTTACACAATCCTCCACACTGGAAACAGCAGCAGTTATTTTATCTATAGCTATGCTGACTCCAACAGCTGAAGGAACTGGTCCTACTGTCTGTGGCCCTCTAAATTGTGGAATCTCAAAACAAGAAAAAAACACCAGAACAGAAGATCAAATAGTTATCTTGGCAAAATGTCACTTTTTTTATATCCAAAATTACTAGAAGAGATGAGCACATACCAGATGATCATATCTGCCTCCTGCAGCAAGAATTTCTGGCACAGTTCTTTGTCTTCTTTTGATGTATGCTATAAACTGAAAGATAATACCATTGTGCTGCTGTATTTTGTAAACTAGTCCCAGATTTATAGAGATCTGTAAAATAAAAATGAATATGTGCACATATATAATTTATTTTCTGTTAGCAGCATGGATTTAAAACACTTTTCTCACATAAGGAAGACATATGGAAACATTCCTTATCTCCAAAAATGTAATATACAATGAAAAATGAAGAAATGGTGCTGTAATCTCACAGCATCCCAAGAAACCTATAGGACAAAACCCAAGCAGCAAGCTTCAAGGAAGGTGAAGGCTTTTAGTGGTCACTACATTTCTATATTTTTAAAATATTAACAGTTTGCTTCAAAATTTAATAAACCCCTTCCTTTATGCTCTAAGTAATGCCTTCAGTCTTGACTGGGGAAAGAAGAGAAGTCTGAGTGTCATTAGACAGAAGCCAGAGACTTCTGACTGGAAGAGGTCTTATTTTTAAAATGCATCTCTAATAAAAAAAAGGAGAAAAATAAAAAGGGAGAAGAATCAATGCCAGTACTATTATTTGCCATCAAATGACACTTGCATGTGCTTTTTCTATTGTAAAATATCTTTATTTCCTGGCATATTATGAGGCCTAGCAACCTGTAATTCCATTAATTCATTAGCAGAGCATTTTACAAACCTGAAGCTTTATTCCCATTTGCTTTAATAGACTAATGATTTCCTCTAAATCCTTCATGCCATGCTTCATCAGCTGGGTGACACTTGGCTTTTGTTTTATCATTGTGTTTAGAAATGGAAATACATTACTTGCTTCTCCCTTCTGCTCAATGAATTTGTAGAGTCGAGAAAGCTAAAAACAAAAAAAATAGTAAGTATACATAGCCACACAGACAACACTCATTACAGGTCCCATCCATAAAAAAAAAAGAAAAATATCTGACTTTATATTTGTGGGAGTAAGACATCTGCCTTTTTCATTTGTTTTGTCCAGCAGGTTTGTTTTTACCTAGTGGAGCTGAGGAAAAGAATTGACAGACACAAGTCTCAGACTATGCAGAAGTTAACTTCAACTCTCTGCCCGTTCATCAACATCTGCAGGAAGCTTTTTTAAAGTTTCTCTCAGTTTGTTTTATTAAATACCCTTTTACTGTATTCCATTTACTCTTTATTAGTTTCCACAGCCTGAGAAACACATTTAAAGAACGAGCTGCAACACTGACTTCCAGAGAGAACACAGGACAAAGTCAGACCACTTGCAAAAGATTGACATATTCTGAACAGCACACGTAACTGCTGTTTTTCTTACTCTGGCAGATTAAACTACAAAGAAAATATTACTCACTTATAGCAAATTACAGGGAAATTAACACTGAATTAAGATCACTTACACTAGTTGATGTGAGAGAGAGATTACAGAATTTGGCTTCTACTTCTCTTTTAGTTAGCTTTTCAGTCTACAAGAAAAATAGATTAGAACAGCATTTGGTTTAATGCATTACTGTAATTATGCAAATTAATTTCACCTATATTCTGTACTTATAAAGTAAAAAGACCTAACTGATATTAAAATACATTTAAAATTTAGTTTTTTTAACATTTTGATTGACTAGCCTGTCAGTTCTTGATTATATAAGTGAATAATTATCCCATAAATACACATTTAAGAATCATCTTAAACCATCCCAACCCAGAAGTAACAAAAAAGTAATTAATCTATGTTTACAGCCCAAAGACAGCCAACTTTTTAAAATATCAACAGTTTACTCCTGGTTATGCTGGCAATGGCTGTTAGTCATTTTTAGAGATAGCTCCATGAAACAGAATCCTCTACAGTGATGATTATAGAGGTTAGGTTAATAACTAATGCCTTACCACAGCATCATAGAGAATGACATAGACTTGACTGAGTTTGTCCTCTGGTATCCCACAGTGCAAAAGTATAGCTTTCAATAAGGCAGTGTGGTTCAGATAAATACTGTAATTTCTTTCCTAGCAAAGCATAAATTAAATAAGGAAGAAACAATGAAAAAATTACTGCATTCTGGTTTCATAAAAAAACCCAACCCACACAAAACACAGAGGCTTCCTAAACGTTTAATAATAGTTCAAAATTAACTTCAAATCTCTTCTTTCACTACCTTACCTTCCACCTCTTACTAAAGAGTGGCAAGTCTTGTCCCATTCTACAGTAATCACTTGTCTGACAGAAGAAAGACATTATTTCAATGGTACTGTAAAGGATTCAGTTAATACTTCCTTTGCACATAAACCTATGCTTCATTTTAAGTTTACCTAGGAAACAGATTTTTTATGCCAGTGTTCTACAACTGACTATAGATTAAATGTGAAAATAGTTCTGTACTTGCTAAAGTTAAAGGAAATATCCTTCTACAACACATCAAACTAAACATTCAGTTAGATCAAAATTTTGGCTGGAAAAGAGAGGAAAGGGGCTAATTAGAGAATCTACCTGTAGCACTGAAAATTCTTGAATGATTTCTGAAATTGCATAAATTGTTTCTGCTATAGGCAAAAAGCTATTTCCAGTAGATGTAATGATGTCAAATGCACATTCTAGGAGCTCTTTGGGATGACAGCGGTCTAACTTCCGAGGTCTGAAAACTCGCTCTATACAGTATCTAAAGGAAACATTGAAGAATGATCAGCCTCTGCAGAAGTCACTGTCAAAGCACTATCAGTGCAAAGCATCACCTCTACGTCTCTTACCTTTTCAAGTTTGATATGTTATTTCTAGCTACAAATCTTGCAAAAGGAATCTGAAAAACAAAATACATGAAAATTATTGAAACAAAACAGTTGGTCTGACTGAGCCCTGTAACTAGAGGTGAATTATACTGTGCACTTACACTTGTACTCTCCCAAGTGTAACATAATGCCTGAAACACCTGACATAGCCAAGCAATACTAATCTAAGCATCCTTCCTGCAAGCTTTAATTTAAAACATTATTTTCGCCTACGTTAAACAAACAAAGTCTGTTTCTTCAATACATGGTCAGGGCTCCAGCTCTCAAGAGGAGGAGTACAGAACTCAGGAGAATAAGAACAGACACTGAAAGACACACTACTTCAGCAGTCAAAAGAAGTGTAAGCCTAAACCAAATTCCAACACAGCACCCTCCAAACCCTCTGCAAGCTTTGCCTGAAGAGATGATGCTACTTACTCTGAGGTCGTAAGGAAGCATTACCAGCATCCCACTGTGATCCATGAAATAGGAAGCTTCATTATGTTCATATAGTTTTTTATTTCTGGGCATCAGCAGTGGAGTATGCAGCTTGATGGCTCCTGCACAAAACCAGAAAACACTTATCTCTCATTTCATAAGTAATATCTGCTTTCTACAAGTTCGTGAACACCCTTGCGGGGCATAATTACATCAATCCACAAGTTTTAAAAATTACATTAAATATCCTTAATGACCTCCCTCTTCCGTATTTAAAGAATGTCAAAGTTTGTTTTATGCCTATATTGCATGCTTCTTGGGGTCAGCAGGGAGGCCACAGAAGAGAAATGCAAATTCCACAGCCCAACAGAACCCTTACTTCGCCCTCCCTCTATAAACACCAGCTTTCAGAAAAGCATTCACGTGAAACAGATGAGAAACTCTGCATTATGAGTAGCAAGTACTGCTTTGGTCTAGAGGTACTTCCATATAGAGCAAATGTTGTTCAGACATGTCACATCCTCTGTCTCAAAAACATACTTAAAAGCATTTGTGTTTCATTTTAAATCTCATTAATACCTTTTCTTTCCTGGCTACACTTTGCAACCATCTGTATGAATCCAATCTTCACTGAAACCTTACTATTAATAATACCACTTATTACTGCAAAATAGTTTCCTGTTTTAATATTTGATTGAGAATCACTAGAGAATTTATTGACATTTAACTCAATTAGATTTCAACATAAACTTTTAAATGAGAAAAAAAGTGCCCCAGATAGAAATTCTTCTAACCATTACAGATGTGAGACATAATCTAATAGGATAAAAAAAAATCCAATCCCCTTTTATTTTTTTTTTTAAAGAACGAAAACATTTCAGTCTCTAAAATGCTGAGAAACACTTTCCCAAATCGGCCAAGCTTTAAGCAGTAAAGGGAGAGAGTAAATTCTTCCTTGACTTCACATTTCTCAGTTTCTTGCTCTTTTGTATTGCCAAACTTTGATCAGGCTTAATCAGATTAGGATTTGGAAAACACATAGTTTCTATTTCAAAATTCTCTGTTTTTATATAAAACAGTGTCATGAACACCTGTAAGACAACAGTTTATAATATTTAAAGTGTGACAGTGGCTGCATAAATTTTCTTCTTCTCAAAAAACAATTTTAAGCAAATACTATTATTAATGACTGGAAGATTCCTGGAAAGGAAAACGAAAGACTATTAAATATCATGCCATCAGCTTTGACTCAGGAAGTTCCTGAACAGCAAAGCATTGCCAAGAATACAATCACTGGAAGTACCCCTACATGCTTGCTCTGTTTCCATGCTCTCCCTTATGCCTTTCCCATTCTGGCTGTTCAAAGAGAACTGTGCTACGTGGATATCTGATCTTCCACTACAGAGTTATCCTTGTATTCAGATCCAGATTTTGTATGACAGTCTCTGCCTTTAAATCCTCACACAGATTTATCAGACCAACCATATACATTCAAAAATATAATTAATTATTTTCACTCTTCTTTCTGTAGAAAATGTAAATCATTCAGATTTGATGTTAGTAGCTATTACTGGAATGACAAAATAACAGAAGAAAACACTTTAAAAACTTCAAATGATGTGCACTACTGAACATGGTCTCTGATTTCTCTTATAGTAGTAAATCCATTCCATTCTTTTAAAACCATTCAATCACAAAAAAAGAAATTACTTTTGTAAACACACCCACCGTGTCTTTTAAATATCCGGCTGACAATCTCACACACATGCTGCTGTATCTTGGCTGCCCAAATAGAAAAACTACCCTGAAACCATCACAAATAAAAAGTACATATATAATTCACGTGCGATGAACACTCCATGTAGGCAATCATTCCATGTAATAAATAAAGGCAATAAACATTCTGCTACTTCATCCCACTACAAAAAACTGCAATGCTTACATAGTAAAAAAAACCCTACAGCTATACAAAACATTATTGTACTGTGTTACCTTGAATTTCTTTAGATTTAGAAAGACTCAAGAGCTGATAAACTAACAAAAATCACGTCAATTAGAAAGAGAAGAAAATAGCCAGAGGCAACTTTCTGCTGACAACCAGTCAACCATTAGTTTGACAGGAATTCAAAGTAAAAATAGTCATCATCTGGACATAAGCTTAAAGCTTTAGCTGCTACCATCAAACACTGCTGGTTTCTTCACTGAAGAATGAATGTAAGGCTCAAGTGGGAAGTAGCTATTTAAATCCACCCAGCAGAGACTGTATTTTTAAATGGGAACCAATGGGAAGGTGAATCTTGAGATAGTGTAATTCACTCAGCCATGCTATGGGTTTACCCATATAAACACATTTTAAAAAAATTAAACACGGCGAAAAGCCAAACCCACACATCCCCTGAACACCTACAAACCTTCAGCAGATCACTGTCATAAGTATAGTCTATTGCTGGAGATATCCGCTGTGCAAATATCTGACTCATCATAGTCCGGTACGCCTTTCCATCCACGTTTGCCAAGGTGTGGTGGAGGACTTCATGGAGCTCAGACTCTTCCATTTGTGGTGGTGGGAGATGTTCACTTTTCAAAAGCTCCACAGCTGTTGGTCGTGCTGCAGGATCGTGGTTCAGGAGCCATGTAATAACCAGTCTCTACAAATTAAATCAAAATTTTACAGATTAGAAACATTTTGTGAGTTAACAGTATTTACAACAAACTTGGTAGTCACATTACTTTGATAACAAACTATGAGACTCAACAGGAGACAGAACAGCAGAAACTGAATCTTTTGGATGGATATTATTTGCTTACTAAACTATGATTATCTTTCATTATCATCTGAAAAAATTTACTAAACCACACAAATTATTAGAAATGTTCCTCCTAGGATGACAAAATATGTAGTATCCTTATCCTCTGTTGATCCACAGTACGCTAACTCTGGCATCTCTTTATCAACCAAGTTAAGAAAAGGCAGAATTGCATGCATGAAATCAAAGATTTGAGAGATAAAGTATTAGAACAGGGGAAATCTTCCTGGCATATTTCAGCGAAATGTACAAAATGGAAGTGTTTTCATGGTACTAGTAACATGCAGACTGCTGTTTTACAAGCAAAATAGAAAGAAATGTTAATACTAATGGTCAACAAAAGAGTTGATTAGTACAAGGATAAAGCTACCTAGATGGTACAGAAAAGATTACACTGCTCCTTATCACTTCATTATCCTGCCATGGAGGCCTCCAGAAGAGCTCTTAGCAGCTCTGTCAAGTTCAGAGCAGCCAACTGAGCTTGCATATCTCTTTCTCTTGTGTGACACAGATTTCTTTCGAAGTTTAACTTAAAGTTAAACAATTGAGCTACCATTTCTCTGAGCATAAAAATTCAGAATTGTCCCTCAGAGATTAGAAGGTGTGCCAGTGATTTCTAAATTTCTTTATGACTGTGCTCTGAGAATTTTGTGGGTAAATACATTTCCATGTCAACTTAGAACATTCTTTCGAGATTTCATTCCCTTATTTTGTTCTAATATCACATAATAAGAACTCAATAGAGAATACTAGGTGGGGAATTAAGTGGGAAATTAAGGGACAAAAATTGTAATCAATGTTTCCTGAGAGGCAATACCTAATAGTTAAAATAGCTTCAAAATTACCTGTTTTGCATGCTTGACTTCATCAAAGTCCTTAGGAAATACAATTGCAGGCTAATAAAATAAAAACCAAAATCCACATTTGAATTTTGACAGTCCAGATTGCCCAGATTAGTCTTATTATTCTGCATATTTAAAAAGATAAACTAAGCATTTCCATTGCCCATTAAAAAATAAAAAAAAAACCCCAAACAAACAAACCCCCCACAGGGCAAATTTAATTTGAAGAGCTAAAAGGAAAAAGAATGCTTTGATACTGTTTCATACAATGAAAATACAACCCATAATCACAAGCATTTCCAACTACAAATACCAACTAGTTCCTGAGAAAGGCCCACCAGGCACAAACCTAGGGTATACTGAAGAGATGATTCCTTTATCTGACATGTAAAAATTAATTTCACAGACAGAACACTGACTCATGGCAATACCATCAGAATCCACAGTGCATTAAAGGAATGTCAGTGTATCTGCTCCAATTCTATTCTTCACTCCTCATATGTTTTACAACCCTTGTTTTTAGGCACTCCCTATGGCAACATTTTTTGCTATATTTTGCATCCTTTTACTTCTTTTAACCAACTATTTGATGCATAGAATCAGTATGTTTCATAACTGTGTACTTACCAGCCTCAGCTGACCAAGAACAAAGATCCTTTCTGATGCAGTATTCATAGGATGGTAACACATTTCAAAGAATATTATTCCTAGGCTGAACAGGTCCACTTTCTAAGGAAGAAAAAGAATGAAAACTTGTATGTACTACATATCAACTCTCGGAAGATAAAAATAGTAGAGAAAAAAAAATGTCACAGTATATTAAAGCTGGAGAGAAGGCTAGGGTTTTTTTCCTGTGGGGGGTTTTTATTATGTTTTGTTTTTAAAGTTTTTTTGTTAGAAGACACAATCCATTAAGATTTGGTAGATTTTAAAGCCTTCTATCATCACAGCACTGCTATGACATAAATGATGGTTGTAGTTGAGTTGTGGTCAGCAGCTCAACACCCAAGTGAGGACTGGATGTTCCTGAGGGGTCAGTGATGGGACTGGTGCTGTTTAACATCTCCATGATTACATGCTTTCAACTTGAAGTTGCTTGCATCTAGTCATGATCAAGCACAGGCAGATAAACTGACTTTCCCACATCCTTCTACCCTTGAAGCAATGTTTAATTCCCCTGATTATCAGGAGTCCCACCTCACCCTCTTCCGCACTGAATTCATCTTTGTCAAGGAGGAACGACCCAAATCATACCTGATACATCTTAGATTCCACACTACTTCATTAAGTCTACTCCAATCATACCTGATTGTATGTGGATTTAGTGCTTCCTTGGACCTCTGGGCTGACATACAGCGCGGTGCCAACCATCCCTGTCAAGTTACCTATGTGGCAAAAAATGAGAGCACCAGTTTCAAGAAAGTGGGAAAGAAATGCAGCATCCATGTAAAGAAAAAATTCATTAATGACCTTTCTTCTCAGTGGGAGTGCAGTCCTTACTTGAGAGTGACCCAGCTGAGAACATTTTGACAAACAGACAGTTCTTACCTTCACATGTCAAAAATCTGTGTCTATCTGTTGTAGCTAAACCTATCTATTGCTTTACAGATTTGTAGTAGGTCAGCACACAAATTTTACAACTAAATTTGACTGCCACTACATTTGTCTTTATACATATCACTACTAAAGTTTCCTCAAAACATCAAATTCAGACTCTAACAGAAACCAAACCAACCAACCAGTGCCGCTGAAGTCTTGAAATTGTACTGTATAGGCAAGAGAACAGATATGGCAGAAGGCTAGCAGAGGAAGCAAATTACTTCTTAGAAAAAAGGCACAATGGCCAGATTATAACATAGGTACTTGGTGGCTTGGGAGTCCCACCCCTGGCCTCAATAAAGAGAAGTTTTATTTTCAAAGAACAAGCGGAAATTCTAACAGTGTATTCAAGACCACAGAATATAAATGCTTGCTTAAAATCATTTAGAATAAGTTGCAGTGTAAACTAACCTGATGGATCAGACACAGCAGAACCATCTGAGAGATTTTCCTCTTGTTTAGAGACCACCTGAAATCAGCAAAAGTCATATTGTAAAATGCTTCTTTTGACTGTTCTTGTCACTTTGGTTGGCAAGTGCATGGTTTAATTCTAGAACCTTAGAAACTTAAAATAAGTTTATAGCATTCTCAACAGATAAACATTGTGGTCATTTAACTTATATTTTTATTTATTTATTTAACTTATATTTTCACGTAATTACATCACCAAATTCAAAGGTTTTTTCATTCACTTTAAGCTGTACTTACTGCATTTGCTGGATGATCTGTAGCTAAACCAAAATCACCGATTTTCACATGATCATCTGAATCTAAAAAAATGTTCACAGGTTTCAAGTCTCTGTGGATCATTCCCTATTACAGGAGGAGAATAAAAAAAGATGTACAGAATATTAAATAATAAATATGATTCAAAATAGAAGTCTTTATAATAGACCATATTACATACTTTTATTACAGTGGGAAATCTACTGCATTAAGTCACTGAAAAATCAGTCTTGAAGGCAGACCAGTTTGTAGCCCAGAAGCTAGAAACAATTTTCAGTGCTACCAGATACCTAACAGAAGGTTTTTAAAAGATGGTCAAATTTTTATGACAAATGGATAAAATCTGAATTGGTCAATATAGAATTCATTATAAAAATACAATAAACCCCAAGAACAGACTAATAATGCAAAGGGCAAAGAGAGGAAACTTGCTAACAAGAGCCCCAAAACGAATATGAAGAAACCCACGGAGGCATACCACAGGTATTATGTACAGGTCATAACTTTACTAACCTTTTCATGGATGTAAGCTAACCCATCCAAAATTTCTCGGAAAAGCCTCCAAAGCCGACTGGTATCTTCATATAACCCTTGGTCAATAGTGTCCCTTAATGTGCTCTTTTCACAGTACTCCATCTTTAGTTGTGCACACACAGGGGACAGAGGGAAGAAAGAACAGTTTTGTCAAGAAAAGAGATTATCAGAAACTTGTGTGTGTACCCATATTACTGCCCAGGCTCAGGAGCAAATAGTATTATCAAAACAATTCAGCTATTTGGAGTCTGACAGCTGTCTTTTAGCAACAAACATGCATTCACTTCTGGGCCCTACCTCATTTTCTGGGACAATGGTATGAGCCTGCAGAGTAGCATATTCTCTAACATAAACCTTAACAAAAAGGTGAAACTAGCCAAGCCATAATATGTGATAAAGCCAAACCACAAAGACTCTCTGCCTTTATTTCACCTTAGCTGCTTTTATTATGAATATACACTACACAAGCAAACAAGCTTATTAAAATCTAATTCCATTTACTTGTAACTTCCTTCCAGACAAGTTCTAGCACTTGTGTATTATAAAAAATTGCACATTACCACAGAATAGTTAGCTATGACAGACTGTTTCTGGGAGAAGTTGACTAACTCCTAACACAAAGGAGGTGTCAGTAGAATAGCATGAAGCTGCAACCCTGCAGGAGTTTCATTGTGTGCCTTCTGTTAGAGCCATACAATGGCTTTACAGATTACTGATTTCTATTAAAATAAAGTACATACACAATACTGTGCTTTTGAAGAGAATGAGGAAGTTTTCACATCTGTGAAACACTATTTCCCCTCTGGAATTTAACATGGTAGACTTCAACTTCACATTGGGAATTAACACCATAACCAATTTGAGGAACACTAGCTACAGTGTTGGGGATTGGGATGGATATTCTCAACAAATAAGCACAAGGCAAAATACTTGGAAAATCATGGACTCAAAGATTGTCTGGTTGGGTTGTTCTATGGTTAGGTCAGGAATTGCTGATTTTTACTTGTACATGAGCAACACCAGTTATCCCACTATGCCCTGTGGCACTACAAAACCTTGCTCTCTCCAGGCACAAATACAGAGCCTTTGAAGGCACAACAAACCACGTGCACTGCACGTCTTCCACCAGCCAAACCTTCAGAAAACCAGTCTATTGCAAAAACAGCACTGAACTTGCTCATTTGCATTTTTAAAGGTCAATACTTTTCTCATGAAAACCAGCAAGTAGTCTATGCAGGTTGAAATAAACGAGTACATTTGTACCTGAATGTACAGATAATGCACTGTCTGAACGACTGGTGTCCTGTCTTCTTCTCCATGGCTATTCTTTTCATTGCCTTCTTCATTCTTCACCACAATAAAAGTAACAGAACAGTTACCTACAGGAAGCTGTGCAGACTTTTCATGCTACATACTACTATTTTTTAATGACTGGAATACACTGCCATATTATTAAATTATGTACTGAAAACATTTTCATGCTAATGTACATTATAACAGAAAGAGGAAGGAGATGAAGCTTTATTTAAAGCATGTTTCAGACTATCAGGATTGGAATTGACATTCTAGATGCTGTAGGAAAGTCGCTTCCCCTCTCTTTTAGACTGCTAGCAATATGAATTTCATCTGCTTTAAAAAGTGGCTCTGAACAGATAAATTGGTTAAAACTACCTAAAGGCAGAACAGAATTTCAACTTCGAGACAGTGTAAGACCATGTAATCCATATGGCTAACTGTTAAGTCAAGTACACACTGAAGTGTTAAACTTGCAATAACCTGAATAATGTCTAAAAAAACCTTCATATATAGCTCAATAAACACTGTAGGAAAAAGCATGCAGATTAGCTACATCAGGGTGATTTCTGTGGAATGCAGCTCACAATGCACAACACTTACTCTATAGAACATGACCTTAGATGCTTCTGTACTTGCAGTAGAAGTGAAATAAAATTTCCCAATTGAACTGTTTGCTTGTCAAAGACTATTTTATTATATTTTCATTTTCACTAACTTTATCTTCACACTTACCGGAGAATGACCTTTACTGTTTTCATCCTCATTATCAAAAATTATCTCACTTTCAGAATCTGTGGTTGGCCTGTTTAAAAAAACAGGAAGAAAAAACCTCAGAAGTTCTGCTTAATGAAAAATATTTACTGAAGAATCTGGAACTTTTGGGGAAAAGAAAATCTAAGCTTCTGGTGAAGACTTTTTGTATGCCTTAAACAAAAAAGCAAAACACAATAGTATGCACAGAAGTATCCTGGTTTGCAAAGCAACACTTCCTTTGACAGTTCAGTTCTAAAAGGGAAGGTATATATTTGTATCAGTAAAATTTATTTGTTATATTCAGTAAGCAAAACTGAGATAAGTTTACTTGCTTACACAAAAAAAAATCACTATGAATGAGAGAACCAAACCATACACAGAGGAAGGTACGGAATACATTAATAAAAAACAAAACAAAAAGGGGAAGTTTGGTATTTTTCAAGATTTGTAATATTTCTGTTATTCTTTCTTAAAAAACTTTATTCTCAAAGATGGAAAAGACAGTCAAACAGAACGCAATCATGCATTCTGGCACAAATAAGCAGCTTTAAGAAGCCTACTTGAAAAAATTTTCCTCACAGACTGACAATTCTTAGCTAGAAAATTTCCTCTTCCTGGTTGACTGCTCAAAAACACACTGGTTTTGAACAAGGGGACAGAATAAAAATGCAGTGAACTACTTCTGACAAAAGAAACAAGAATGGTAAGACACAAACTCAGAAAAACTAACTCTGCTCATGCTCCCTATAGTGCCAATACTGAAGCCCACTTACAAAATTGAATGCGAGAACACGCCATCACCATCATCGTCATCATCATCATCACTGGACTCCTGATCAGCTCCACTGAATTTGTTGCTAGAAGACCTTTCACATGAAGTACTCCACTCAACTGAACTTGTCAAACACGGAGGAGGAGCATTTGTTTCCACATCATTTGTCTCCTCAGAGGAAAGGCTGAAGAGACCCGCTTTGGGGGGGATTCTTCTCTCTTCGGTGGTTTCAGATGTTGACACAGTGGGAACAGGACTCTCATGTTTTTCTATCCAAGCATTGTAATACCTCACAATATTCTCATGGTTCAAGCGGGAAAGCAACGTTACTTCCCCCTTAATCCTCCGAAATTGCTTGCTGGTAGGGTTTATTCGAATGCGTTTCACAGCGTAATAGCAACCATCAAGCTTATTTCTCACCTGCAAAATTCAAATTAATCTGAAGTCAAATGCTTACAAATGCCTTACCAAGCAGAGGCAGAAGGAGAGTTAATTTCACTAAGTAGGAAGTCTTCCTTTCACCTGGAAAACTACTACAGTTTAAATGCAAGGTTCCCCATACTGACAGGTTTCTCCCCAATCTCCCAGCAACCTCTTGCAAGAAACTTTTCACACTATTCAGCTCCAGATAAAAACTGCAACACAGGCACAGCTCACTAGCAGATGGTAAATAACACCATGCAAACACTGAGTATATTGTTTTGCTTCAGAGAAAACAAACGTATCCCCCAAAAGTTTTCCACAGAGGAAACAATTTTTATACCATACCTTGATGACTGCTCCAAAAGCCCCTTTACCAAGTAATTTTAGCTCTTCAAACTCATTGTAGTATCGTGACAATTGTCTCTGTGTTTCTGTGAAGAACGAGGCGCTGGATATCCGACTGCTGGGTACAACTGTCTCCATGCAATCTATACCTGCTGAATCTGCAAGGAAGACAAAATTACCATCACTGGCATAAGGCACGAGGGACTGTCAAGGTGTAAGAAGGAGGCAAAACCTAAATAACTTCAAGTGCAACTAAACCCTAAAATACAGAAATGCTCTGATGTGTGAAGTTCTACTACAAGCATAAATCTTAATACAGTTTTTAATTACTAACATGAATTATGCTGGACAAAGGAATGATTTTAACAAGAACGCAAGAAGGACATAACACCATCTTCCGAGGACAAAGTTAAGCTGACATTTACACCATGCAGGAGGTGGATGACTTTCCATCTTTAAAGCATGAGCTGCTTCTATTGAAGAAAAATCAGTAGACAGTTTACCCCAGACAGTCCTGGACAGAGACATTAAAGACCACACCTTTTAAGTCAGTTATTGTAATACACTTGGCAGTCTTCTGAGCTGTAGAACAGCTCAATTTCTCTTATTCCAGGCACGTAGTCCCCTTATTTAGCAAAATACAGAAGAATCAAGCTCCTTACCATCTAGATTTTCTTCAGCTAGAGGTATTTTCATTCGTGGAATGTTTATAAAACTATGTTGTAGCAACTGCTGAGGAGTCCATCTTTCTTTGTCTTCCAAGCAAACGCACCTGTTAGCAAACCACACAGAGAGCTATTTAATGTCTGACATGTGTTAGAAGAGTTCTTGTTATATTTAAGAAATTATTACCTCCCTCATTCAGATGGGAATCAGAAGCAAAGACAGACTAAATAACTTAACTACAGTGATATACAGTTGGTGGCAGAGCAGAGAAAAAGAGAGCACCAAACCTGCTCTCCCAAATCCCAGATCAGCAGCCTGAGCCATGAGATCAACCACCTCTTCTATAAAAACTACAAATACTGACACAGGAGGACTTAGCTATTCATTAAAACAAACTGTTCAAATCTTAAAAAGAATAGGAAAACAAAAGGGAAAATCAAAGACAAAAGGGTATAGAAATGTGACAAACATACTTTTCCAGAAAGTCTTGAAAGTCAGCAGGTAAATTGGTAGGAACAGCAACTGGGAATTCCTTGGTTACTTGGCCCTGGCTGAGTGAAAGCAGAAGCAAGCCGAGACGCCACACATCTCCTTTTTTCCCAGGTTTGTTGGGAAGACCATCCTCACTAAAACGAACCTTGGTTTGCTCAAAAACATCAGCTTTGCAGATGTCAGCTAAGCGCTTGGAAATGCTGTAGTCTGTGACCTTGATGTTTCCTTCAGCATCTACCAGGATACTGGAAGCACAGAGGACCTTGTGCACTACTGAATTATTGTGCAAGTAGTCGAGAGCTGTCAAGATCTGCATCACATAGTGGCGCAACTGCTCAACTGGAACTGGAGTCTCTTTGTGTAAGTAGGTAGAAAGGCTGCAACCACTGATGTGCTCCACTAAAATATCCACCACAATGGAGTCGTCCCGTTCCTTGAGGTTCATACATTTGTAATGTACTATGTTTGGGTGACTCAGCTTTGTCAGTGAGCTGAACTCTGTTTCTGCTCCCTGAAGCTGGTAGAGAAACACAACATAACGTGCATGCTGTTATATCTTGCAACACACTACTAATAAAATATGTAACACAAACAAAATACTTAAAGAATATGTGACATCCTCATACTTCTCTAAAAAGGAAGTATTGTGCACTGGGGAAAGTAGAGCTTGATTTCTAACAGGTAAGCTTGATTACCTTTCAAAATTTTAGTATTTTAATATTTTATTTAGGCATACTTGCAAACATACTTTTCCTGCATTTGTATTATTGCTAAAGAACTCCTGAATACCCCAAGACACTCATCTCCTTTCATGCAGATAGTCTAAAAGATTAGCAGTTTCGAGTTCATTATTACCCTTTATAGTTTAATAAAGCAGCCTAAAGAAAAGCACTGATCCTCACCTAATCTAAGCCAAATGCAAAATATAGGCATTACCTGTTTCTTAGACTTCTCAATCTTTTCTATTTCCTGAGTTGTAAGAAACTTTCCCATCTTTTTTTGCCAGTGCAGAACCCACTCATATATTAGAACAAAGTCACCACTGTGAATTTCCAAGGCATTGTAGACAGATTTACCAAGCTGTTCATCCTTGCCTATACACAAAGGGAGAGAAGAGGAACATGGCTTTGGTTTCTAAGGATTTGACAAAAGCTCCTGCAGATGCTAAATAAATACCATAAGCCTGTTTTTCAAAGTCAGAAACATAAACCTACTTACAACTAGACAAACATGTATCTATATGGTAAGTATGGAAAATACCAGGCTTGGTGAGACTGAATGCTATGTAACAGTACTCAAATGAAAGCAACAGCATATTGACAAAAAATACTGCACATTTTCAAGACTTTTAAGTTTTAATAAATGAACAACCTTCCTGCTTAGCAAATGCCAAGCTCTAGATAGTAACATAATTGTTCTTCTTCAACGTGCAGAATAATAAAATTTTCCTTTCTCAAGAGACTTTCAGGCCATCCACTGAGGAAGTACTATGTTGAAAACAAACAATGAAAATATTTGATGGTCTATCCATGTGGGCACTCCATGGAGGTCTTCCAGCTCAATGTTTCCTGTCATGTCCTGTATTAATATTTTTGCTAAACCTGCTGCTTTATGCCATTGCTATCAGCAGCAATAGAAGGAGAGCAAGTATGCATTTCCAGCCCTGTGCTTATCAGTGGTTTCACAAGTTACTGAAAGCTTCCCAAACCCCAGCATTTCAAGCTGCAAATGTAGTTTTGCTTACCTAGACATTTTCCTTTATGGACAGTAAGCTGTCCTCCACCACTTGTGCTGAAGTTCAAAACTTCATGATTTCCAGGGGACTCTTCATTATTACTAAGAGAAAGCTGGCGTTCTCGTCTGCAATGTGAAGAGAACATTTTTCTCCAACTCAGAAAGACAGTTTATTTAAAGTCAGGAATTGAATACAATCCTTAAAAATTGGAAAGTTTCCAAGTTATCCACAGCACATGGCTTAGTTAAACCATGACAAATGAAGGCAGGGAAGAGACGAAAATTAACAGGTGAACAACATGGCACACTATTCTCTTGCCTTCAAATTTCACTTTGTAACCTAATGTTTGCAACAAAATAAATACATAAATAAATCTAAAAAAAAAAATCCACATGCAAACTGACATACTTGGAACGTCCAGCCGAATTTGGTCGGTGTTTATTATTCACTCCATGTTCCAAACAGCTCCCATTTAAGCGTGAAGCACCTCTATGTCCTGCAGCATCTCTCCTGTGAGAATCTTCTTGATTTGTCAGAGCAGCTATTTCCAAACGTTCCTATAAACCAGGAAAGACACCAAGTAAGTACAGAAGTAAGTACTCCTATCCTCAAAATATGCAAGCAGTTAGTATTCTATGAAGTCACGCAGATCACAGAAGAAATACCTTTTCATAATAAATGTATGCATGAGGCCAAAGAAAAAGTGCTGAGATTTCAGAAAGTACATTTCAGCCTTGTCTGTGGCAAGAATGTCAAGAAACTGAAAACATTAATATACCAGCTTTTCTCTATGTTTGTTTGAAAATATCTACCCATTCAAGATTCCAGAAATAAACCCCAGAAATAATCAAGAACCCATTTTAATTTAGATCTACTAGAAGCCCTGAATAAGAAAAGATGACCATGAAAATTTCAAATTTTTACAATAACTGTTCCAGTACTGGGAAGAACTTACTGCAATGCTTTTTTGCACACCTGCTTATAAGGAATACCTGTTTGGCAATCTCCTTCTTTTTTCTTTCTTCCCTTTTCTCTTCCTCCCTTCTCTGGATCTCATTAAGGATTTCACGTTGCTGAAATGAATTTCAGTTGTTAGAGATGTAACACTACATGCAATGCAACTGCTAAAATCTTGCCCCGATTTAAAAGAAAAAAAGCTATGATGCTGATTTTTCAGAAGTGTTGAAAGAGGACTTAGAGGGTGTCACAAGAATAAAAAATAAAAGTCATAAACGTGTCCCCACGTCATTAAAATATTACAATTACAGCAGCAGATAGTTCATATAATACATATTGATCAACTCATACTGGCAGGCCTGACAATTTAGTAATTCACTAAAATTCACCATTTCCCAGAGTGATTTTAAATCATTATTATGTTATTTTAAGACTATATGGTTATTAATATCTTGATTTCTCTTACCTCCTGCTCCTCTCTTCTCTTAACTTCTTGTGCCCTACGCAATTCCTCTTGAGCCAATCTTTCCTGTTCTTTTTGGTGATTTTTTAGCATTTCTTCATGAAAAGACTTGGAAGGTGGTTTATTATGCTCACTGAGAAATGACTGTACATGGTCAGCAAGTTCAAATATCATCACCTGAAAGAAAAGAAATATTTACTTACTTAAAAAGCCACCAAAAAACAACCAGAGAAAATTCAATAACAACAGTTTGTTGTTCTGAACAGGTGGCTGAGGTATTGTCCAACTTTTTATATCACCGAATACAATTTAATAAGGAGTACCTGTCAAGGCAGAGAGAAAAGTTACCTTGTTTTTGCTGCAGATAAAGTAATTCAGGACAGCACTGCATATGCCATTCATGCAAAAGGTGTACCATACACATAACTCACAACCACAGCTACACATTGCTAGGGCAAGCATGACTCTTGCTTTGGAAAATCAACATTAGGAAAATATATAACATATTTTTAGGTCCTTTTAATGAGATCAGAAATCAAAAGCCCTACAGCCTAACAATTCTTGTGGTCTATTGTGAGCAGACCAAGCATATATTGCATGATTTTGTGGTGACTTAGAGAATTTAATCCTTGTACTTCCTATGAATTGTCCTTAGCACTGTCATTCAAAAAAAACAAACAGCAAATGACAAACCCCACCCCCTAAGTTCCAGAATATACTATTAAACTGTTAATTTCTAAAGATACTGAAAATTTTGAGGAACTTCTTGGTTATTGAACAGAACATATCTGACTAAAACAGTCATTATTTTCATGCACAAAAATTGGCAATCAGAATACGTGTATGGTATTCAAATTTTAAAAAAAGGCTTGATGTGGCAGGACTGAACAAAGATAGCTCTTGCTAAATCTGTAAAGTTGACAGGCCTGGGAAACTGAAAGAAAAATATTATCTCATTTAAGCCTATAATAATGTCCACAGCTGTGTAATTGTCACTTTTAAAAAGGCAAATGGAGCTATTTAAGTGTGCGCACCTGCAACATTTCCAAGTAGCAATAAGAAACATGCCAAACCCCCTGCTTTCACCAAGAATTCTTTGTTTCCTTCTAATTCTTTGAGTCATTTCAATCCTCAACAACAGAAAGGTACTTTTAATACTAAACATACACAAGGATGTATAAAATCCCTTAAAACAGATAAAAGCTCTAAGCTTCCTGTGTTTCTCCACCTTTCCCTTTTGATCCAGTTCCAGGGAAACTCAAGTATCATTACTCCTAAACACAGAAAAAAAAGGCACAGTGGCAGGGAGTGATTGTGCTACTAAGTGTTGAGCTGGTATTGGAAGGATACCAGCTTGCCCTTTAGGCTCAGCATTAAGTGAACAAGAACACATGGAAAAACTCCCCAGGTAAGCACTGTTTACTTAAACAGATATGACCTCTTGTGATACTCAGATTAATCTGAAAAGTACAGAAAGCTCTCAATTTTACACTTTGCAGTGCTTTTCATACTGCCAAATTATTTAGAACATTTAAACCTAACTTCATGAACCTTTAAACATGAATAAAGCTTGCAGAATTTATACATGCACTGGATTTTGAGGGCATCCATAGACTGAACTTTCATTAATTAGAAACATTCCTAAGAAAGGCAGTCCCTTCCTCATTAAAAGAATGCAACTTACACTCTCAATGTGGACATATCCCACTATATTATACCATACACTTTTAGAACTACTTAGGTCCAGAGCATATTTCTCAAGGAAGTAAAAACCTCTTACCTCTCCACAGCGCTGCTTTGCCAGTTCAGCTAGTCTGGATTTTAGTTCATTAATTTTCTCATTTGACAAGCCTTTTGAGTTTTTTAGCTGTATTTCAGGAACTCTGAGGGACAGCAACAAAACATAAGAAAGTCCTCATTGGAAAAAAACTGTGTGTAAAAAGCAACAGATTGTTGACAAAAACAGCGTGTGACAGAAACGGAATGGAGTTCATAGTTACTTGGCAATTAGTCAACGTTTGAATAAGCAGAATATAAATATTACATACACAAGATAAAGATATTACAAGATAATCTAGTTGCTGATTTATCTGTTAGTAAAACTTAACAGCAGAACAACCACAGAAATCCTGCAGACTCTAATAACTCAGCTCTAAACCACTAACTTACTGAACAAGCCACTTACAATATTACTAATGCAACATTTAGATGTTTAAAATTTATCACCACTATACAGGTGACACTAACCCCAAGAAACAAATGCAATAAACAAATATCAGCTAAATTAAAAAAAAAAAGTTTAAAATAAACAAGCAAAATGTAGGTATGTTATTTTAAATGAAACAACAAAAAAATGAGAGAATTTCTTGTTATAGGGTATACCTAAGCTATCACTTTGTAAGGAATAGCATTTGCCTTCTACAGCACTCATGTCATAGCACAAATGGATAGACTGAAGTGATTTTTGTTTTGGACTATCAGTGGTATAATGACTGAACAAAATGGGGCACAGAGCAACATTTAACCCAGAAATCACTTGCCAACACAAAATGCTGGGGTTGGCTGCTGATATGGAATTCCTACATTCTCTATGGAGAATTCTTCCAAAAGCTAGCCCAGCAGAAAACAGAGTAACAGATGGCTTTAAATAAAAAGGAGATTCTGTCTGTCTCAGGTGAAAGAGTCAGGAGTTGAAGAAGTTACAAATTAGGGCTGCAGTCTTGCACTGACAAACTCATCCTATTATTCTCCACTGCATAAAAGACTAAATCCAATTCAGGTGCCAAAGTTTGGAGTTGCATAATATAAAACACCCCAGGCTTAATGCAGAAAGCAAGACTAAGACTGATGAATAAAATTACTTGGTTTTTTTTAACTTACACTTCACTACAGAAAGCAGAGAAAAAAGGCTGTACTTGAGTGTTCACTTACGTATCAGGGTAAGTATGTGGACACCTGACCCACAGGTCAACTTTGGCATACACTTCATTAGCACCAGTCAATCCCTGAGGACGCAGAACTAAATTAATTTCAGGAGGCTGTCGTACCTAAAACGCAAAACAAAACTTCTGATTGTTTGGTTTTGTTTTAATGAAAACAGGCAACTCTCAATCTGTATTATAGCAGAATATATCTCAGACCATCCAAACCATGAAGAAAAATACATTAATGTGTTGACATAGGAATGAACTGGTCCACTGACTATCACAGTTTATCCAGTATATTTTTACAACTTCTTCAGGTTAGTTACAGTCATTAGAAAAATGATTCAAACTGCACAAAGATCTGTAATAAAACTTTTGTATGCTGCTTACTGTAAGATACCAAAACAAAATTAAATAACCTTAACACAGGTTATTCATATCACAAATTACACCACTCATTATGAAAATAGCATTTTTTCTTTTGTGTTTAGATCACTAATTCCAGGCATTATTTTATTTTCTGGCATGGCAACAGACCATAACGTCACACTGATATACACCTTACACAGCCAAACAAACGGACAGTAATTTTTTTTTGTAGTTGTATTTTGCCATAAACCAGAATTTTAACAAGGCTTGCCTTCCCCATCACCATCCTGTTCAAATCACCCACTCAAAATCAGAATACAGTAAAATATGCCAATATAAGCATTCCCAACTTTTTCTTTTCAATTAGTTTTAAAAATAAGCAACAAAAAAGAAACAACAAAACAACCCAGCCATTGGGAACATGAAAAACAGGTCAGGAAGTAAGATCACATGGAAAAACAAATACAGAAACAGATGGTAAATATCCTCTTGGCTTTTCTAGTAAGGAAGAGAACATGTCAAGTGAATAAGATGTCACATATGACCTTCAATACAGACTGAACACTTCTGGATACCCAACAAATTACTAAGAGTGTTCTTACCAAACTTCATAAAAAGAGAAAAAAAGTCATAAGTTGCTGCAAAAAATTTAAGTTCAAGTCTCTGGCACGAAAGAAAGCCGAGAATATACTGTAGACAAAAGAATGCAAAAAGAAACAACAGGAAAAGTGAACTTATGGAACAGAAGAGACTGACCACTATCTCCAGGTAGAGAAAAACAGTATCATGGACACAGCTGGAAAGGAAATATTAATTTGATGTGGAGATAAAAGAATAATGGAAGAGAGTAGCGAGTACCAGACCTAAGCATTAACTAGTTGTAATTAAAAAACCCACAGCCCTATAAAAATGAAAGCAAAATTATTATCAAGGAAACAGGTGCACTTGTGACAAATCCACAGCATACAATAACTATGCAAATGTCACCTTGTATACCGATGAGAGGAACAGAGCGGGTATGTAATTAGTAGGTTAAAGAATTAATTAAGAGGCAATTTTTTAAATGCCTGACAATTAATTAAAACGCAATTTATGAGCACAGCACTGATTATCGAGCGAGCGCTTCTATCTCGAGGATTAATTAATCGCAAAGGGGGCGGGTTGCAGGGCTCGGGGAAGGAGCAGGGGCACTCAGGGAGAGTCAGGCACGGAA
>JAHLSL010000007.1:29006236-29043891 GCA_025920805.1 Petroica traversi | reverse complement strand
GATGTGGGAGCACCGAGGAGCAGGGCTGTCGCTGCCAGCCCCGCTCAGTGCGGGGCGCGCAGGGATCGTACGGAGCCGCCTCGCTTCCCTGGACGCTCGAGCGCCCCCCGCCTCGCCATTCAAAGCGCGGTTCGTTTTCCCCGAGAAATAGCGGGAGCGCAGGGGAAGCCGCTGGGCAATCACCGGCATCTCTGGATGCCGTGTGAGGATCTTGGCGGCGGCCAGCGCCGCGCAGAGCCGGCAGGGAGGCGGGAGGGAGCCGTGTCTCACCACGGGCGGAGCGGGCACGAGCAGATGTGCCAGGGGGAAAACCATGATTTTCTCCTCTCGGGGCTGTGAGCAAAGCCAGAGCCAACGCTGAGGATGGAGTGAGGGGACAGAAGCGGTCCCCAGCTCTGCAGGCCGGTTTTGCTGTGCAGTGAGCCCCTGGCCGTGCGAGCGTGTGCGGTGGGAAGATGAGCCGCGGGGTGGGGTGCGATTCGGGAAACCGCGATTCCCTCTCTCCCGCTCATTGCGGAAAAACGCGCTGAGCAGACCTGTGTGAAGCAAAAACGATGGGACAGCTGATCGGAAGGAGAAGCCTGGCTTGTTCTCTGCGTTTGTTTACTGGCTGTCATGACTTACAAGGTGGGAACGCGAACAGCCAGCCCTGCTTCTCGGGACACAGGAATGTGGTGAAGGTGCCTCCGAGAGGCAGAGCCCGGGCTTTCTCCTCAGACGCGCCTTTTTGCCTGTGGTCTCCGTTCGTTCACTAAAGGAAGGGCTGCACAGCCTGTGTTATTAGGCGGCAGCAAGGAAGGCGGGCACATCGCCATGGGGCACGACAGAAGCTGGGTGTTGATGAATGAAAGCGACCGTGCCCCGTCTCAGGCTGTCAGCAGAGCCCTGGGAATGGGGAACGCCTCGGCCGGGCCGCTGGTGTGGCAGGGCGGGAATGGCAGCCAGGCGGGCGCCGTGCAGAGCGAGCAGCACGGCGAGGAGCAGAGCTACCGGCACTTCACCACCACCGTGCAGGTTGTCATCTTCGTGGGCTCTTTGCTGGGTGAGTGAGAGTTGCTGGAGTTCTTGTTGATTTTTTTTTTTAAATTTTATTTTTTAATCCTTGCTGTCAGGGACTGCAGACCGAATGGTAACTGGCATCATCGTGGCTCCTCTTACTGCATTTCTGGTCCTCAGGTGTATGATTTCAAGTTCCTTGTCGGTTTTGACGTGTAAAAGCTGTTACTATAACATGGATTCGTCATTGATGACAACTTATACGTTAGATTATGTATTACTTAGTAAGCTTTTCTATCAGAATTTAAAGGGGCAGAAATTAAAAGGGTTGATGACATGCTTCTTTTCAGCTGCAATGGGATCTGTTCTCTGTAACATAAAAGAGTGTTTTAAACAAGTTTTGCTGAATTTCTGTTCCACTCTGCAGTAATTTGGTATTTGTGTCCTGCAGATTTTAAATAAATCCTTTAGAAGTACTTTATACTGTAAATATGTATAACCATGTGCAATCTCGCCTACTTATTATCCTTACAGTAGAAACATAGATTAGCTATGTGGTAGTAAGGTATTGCTATATAATTTTATGAATGGGTGTACATTTGCTTTCTTGATGCTTATACCTAATTGTTTTGCTAGGAATATGTGTACATTTCTTATCAAAATAAATTAAAGGCAAAGTAAGTCTTATGGTAAGTCAAGTTAGGAGTGTTTGGGAGATGAGTAAGCTGGATTTCGGTAAAATGCCACTACTATCTCAATCAGGCACAAAACAATAGCCAGCAAACTGTCCTAAAATAAGAAGACTAGAAGGAGAAAAGTCAGGATTTTAATTATTTTTGGGGGGGGGTTGAACCTTACAGAGAATAAATTTGAGTCATATGTCCAGATTTAGTTTCATGGGCATGGGTCCTCCAAATTTATTTGAAGAAGGAAACAGACATTTTCATGTAATCATTCTTTCAGCAGCTAAGAGTTTTTAAAAACCAACCAACCAACCAACCAACACCTTAGCTACAAATTTTGCAAGACTAATGTAAGTTATAGTTTGGCACTCCTGCAATTTGTTTTCAAGAGGCGGACTGTGAAAACATTTCAACATGTCACAAGGGGTTTATTTGCCAATTGGATGACTGAGAGGCTGATAAAACCTCCAGATCACTAATTTTCCAGGCCGACCAGAAGAAATAATATTTTATTTTTATGAAAAATGTGCTAGTCCAATGACAAATGGGACAGTGGGCCGCATGAATTTACAGTGATGGAAACCAATTTTAGAAACCAAATAATTTCAAAACTATTTTTTTTGAAACAGCCTTTGCTTCTAGTCTCCCTGTGTCTCTGAAATGCTAATTTAAAGCATTTATGATATGCACTATTGTAACAGCTGAAAACTTTGGAGTCTTTAAAAATGTCTTCCCCTATGGATCCAATGAATGAATGTACTAGTATTTCATCTTTACTGAATGGTAAGAAAGCCACTTCTCCAGAAGGTCTCAGGACTTTGCTGCCTGTGTGCTCAACTCTCATACGTGCCAGAAGTTTTGCAAGTGCACATGCTGGACAGTATCTCTGCATGAGCAAGGGATAACAACTGGATATTTACCTCACACTTAATGCTTGCAAAAACACTGTTAATTAAGTTACATTTATCCTCTGCCATGGTCCTTAGGGCGTGAGTGGCATCCAGTTCTTCTCTCCATCAGGTGAGCCCCTCAGTAATGCTGGAGAATAGCAGTTCTTTGTTCTAGTGAGTCCCAGGTTCCTCTTTGAAGAGGGACAGCCCTTCAGTAGGTGGATAAGACTATACATCCCCCTAAAGCCTGAGATGGGGGTCACGCCCCTCAGGGGTAGGATGTGTGGGTTTGAATCCTTTCTGGTTTGGGTGGATGTGCAACTTGTGCATTTCACAACATCAGTGCATGCCCATACCACTTTGCTGTTGATAAAATAGCATTACCCTTTTAAAGGAAGAAATTATTTTTAGTTTCAGCTTGAAAGGGAACAAAGCTATATGACTCAGTCTTGATGGTGATTACAGGGGTCTGACATTAGCAGGAGTCTACAGCCTGGAGAGGTCCAGGTCCTGCAAGAGGGAAGAACCACAGTCGGTGTTGTGAATTTAATTTAGGTACCTGCTGCACAGAAGAATATTCTCAGTGTGAGAGAGATGCATGTTATGGTTTTATTTTCTCCCGTTTAAGACCCCTGGGACCTGTGGGAAGACTTGGAACACTAGGATAAATTCTTCTGTTAGTTCTGACTGTGATATGACAAAACAGTGCTGCGTTGAGTGTTTCATTATCATTATACCTGCTGAAGGCAAGAGTCAAACTATTATTTATGGTTACTGCAAAATACATTGAAAGTATATCCTCAATTTTTTTTAAAATTGTTTTAAGTTTGGGATGACATAGGGCTCATTTTCCAAGTGAATAAATTTTTAATAGCTTTCTTTTTATCAAAGAAGATTCTTGCAGTGAATATAGGAGTACTGCAATACTGATCTGCAAGGTGTATTTGCATCTTGCCATTAGAAGGATTCAGTCTGCAGTGGCTAATTATTACTTTAACTTTGAAATAAGGAAGAGAGTGTATTATTTCTGAGTTTTGGTGGGGAGAGGTCACTGGAGGTGGCTGCAACTGCCTTCAGTTGAGTGCAAGCAGTGGGATGAGATCTTGGAAATGAAGAGGGTCTCCAAAGAGCTCTTGGAACCAGTATGCACAGTGAGCTTATTTTGAAGGGAGATAAAAGTGATAGGTGAAATGCAGTGGACAATAGCACCTTCTCAGGAGAAAGAAAAGAAAGACCAGAAATAAGTTTGGAGAATGTGGGCTCTCTCACTCTGAGCATGGGCTTTCCCACAGTTTACTTACTTGCATATAAAGGCACTGCAGTTAAATGGAGGCACTTAGTGAGTAACTGAATGTTCATGTCATGTTAGGTTTAGGTAAGATTAGGTAAGATCCCATTGGAGAATTGTAGTTCAGAATCACAGAAGCATTCGGGTTGGAAGGCATCTTAAAGATCTTCTCGTTCCACCCCCCTGCTATGGACAGAGACACCTTTCATCAGACCAGGCTGCTCAACCCCCTGCCCAACCTGGCCTTCAACACTTCCAGGGATGGAGCATCCACAACTGTCCTGGGCAACCTGTTACAGTGTCTCACCACCCTCACAGTTTATTCTTCCATATATCTAACTTAAATTTCCTCTTTCCTGGTTTGCGTTCTTTTCACATTTCCAAGGTCTGCGAATCAGCATTTGTTCCTGAGGTTATTTGAGTATGGTCACAATTTTCATATTAGATAAAACTGAATTTCTTCCTTAAAAAATAATTATTGTTGGACACTTAGGAAAAAAATCCACACACACAAAAATTGATGCAAATTATAAAGAGATGTCCTCAGTGCTAGTTTTTTACTAACTGTATCCTACATAATCCCAAATCCATGAAACTTTCCCAGACCTTTTACATCAGTGCCTTATTTGTGGTTTGGGAAATTAGACTCTATGCTACTTGCTCTTTTGTCTTCCTAAATCTGTCCTCTACAGAAGAAAATTTAACTGGGAAGGCTGAGGATGCTCTGCTAAAGTTTCAACCCTATTCCAGTGTTTATAGCATTTTTTGGAAAGCAATGGGTTAGACTGGTTACCTCCTGGTTCCTAGCCACGCTTCGAAGGAAGATGTGCTTTGAAAGGTATCCAGCATCACAGTGCAAAGTGAACGCCTACTGCCTTCCCAGTGTCCTGCAGGACAGGCTTGCCCCTCTCAAGAGGATTTCCCAGTCTCTCTCTCCCCCTGAAACTGATCTTCTTTTCCTTGTCTTGATACCTGTGCTGAGAGATGTAATATGGTATTGTTGCAGTAACTGATTTGTAAAGGGATAGGTCCCTTTTGGGGTACAAACCTGAAGTAACTGGCAGCCTAGGTAACATGCTTGTATGTTAACAAAAGGGATAAACATGCCTTCGAATAGCTACCAGTAAAGTTTGCCATAGGCATCTACTGTAAAGAATAGAGCAGAGACTCTTGCAGTAAAAAATACTGCAGATTTGTGATGCAAGCCTAGACTGAGAGAATTTTTAAAGAATGAGGGTCATGTCTGCAAGAGCTCCAGCAGAAATTTATAGATGTGCTCACAAAAAGGGTAGGGTCATCTGAGGAGAAGAAACTAAAACGTTTGGGGATGGGAATGATGATGTTTTGTTTCACTGCTATAATACTTAAAAGAAGTGTCGTAGATAAAATCTTCTAAAAGAGGCACTTTGCAAAGATCAACTTAGTTGCTGATTAGCTGAAATAGAGTTTGGCAAAGCAAAAAGGGAAATCAAGTCTAAAAAAGTACTGTCAGGCAAATGATGAGTGGTGCTTGCATGTAATAATAATTGCACAGTAGTAACATATTGCATTATCATAACATCGTAGTAAAAACCTGTGGTTTTGTATTGGTGGTTTTAAGCCTCAGGAGTCATGGACTGTGCAGCAGTTAAGCCCAGCTCAGGATGTGCTTTGGTAAAGTCTGCCTGGAACAGATGTTATGCTTTTGCTTTTTATGTGTGTTCAGTTGAACTACTAAGCAGTTCTCTTTGGAAGACAAATTGAGTTTGAGGAGAGGATGAAGAAGAGGGGCTGTGAGAGTGCTGGGGCGCCTGTTGCCATGGAAACCTCTCTTCTCCCCGAGCTTCAGCAGAGATTCCTTGTCTGGTTTGGCTGAGGGGCCCCTCAGGTAGCACTGCTGCTGCCTTTTAAAAGAGAGGCTTTGGAAAAACAGCCGTTTGCCTAGCCTGGAAGTGTGAAATGCAGTGATTTATACTTGAAATGCATGTGCCTGATAGTGTGGGGATACTGTGTGTTGAGGAGTTCCTCAGACAAATGTTGGGGGGGGTTAACCAAAGATCATGTGTGTCAGGGATGTTAAACCAATCCCCATTTATCCCAGAATCCCAGAAAATCCTGAGCTGGAAGAGACCCACAAGGATCACGGAGCCCAACTCCTGGTCCTATACATGACAGCCAAGAATTACACCATATGCCTGACAGTATTCTCCAAATGCTTCTTGAACCATACTTTTGTCTCCACTTCCCTGGGGAGCCTGTTCCAGTGGCAAACCACCCTCTGGGTGAAGAACCTTTTCCTGATATCCAACAGCTTCAGGCAATTCCTCTAGTGCTGTCACTGGTGATCACAGAGAAGGGATCAGTGCCTGCCCTTCCACTTCCCCTCGTGAGAAAGTTGTAGACTGCTACTATTTAGGGAGAAACTGATTCACACCAGTAACTTTACTGTCTGTACTCCCCCTGTGATTATTTTAATGAGATCTATGAACCATAGCTCTTTAACTAAGTGACTGGATGTCATATTGTGCTTTCCATTGTGAGTTACAGTAGCTGAAATGCCTGCTGGTGTATATCACTCAATTGTTTTGAACTTCAGTGAAAATCTAGATGCGAGATTTTGTATTGATGTTATGGGCAGTAAGTTAGTATTTCAGGCATGAATGAACCCATGCACTTAGCAAGAATTTTAAATAGTGTTAGTTCTGTTACAGATTTCATTTATTGGCTTGCTATTAGGCAGGCATCATGAGTTCTTGAATGAGGGTTTTATTCTCTTTTTCTTTAATAATGAATTTCTTATTTGTGTGATGTTGGAAAAAGTAAATTTGCCATTTAGGAACATTTTTCAAGATCTAGGAAATGGTTTACATCTCCACAAAAGGTGCTGGAAGTGCTGCTGAATCCTGCAGGCTGAGGTGTACCTGCTGCAGCTCCATGTCCTCAGAACGAGCAATAGCAACACTGAGCACACATTCCCAAGAGGCACAAATGCACACAATACATCTATACCTGTTAGCCATCAGCAGCCACACAGACTGACACAGGAAGAAAATGCAACATTCAGGCAGACACAGGGAGTATCAATGGCCATGTCCTCTTCCCCTCTCTGGCTGCTCAGGATGAAAGCCCATTAGTATAAAACAAGTAAGTATACAGATATATAGGCCAATATGGATCACTGTACTAGCTGGTCCTAGACTCCCAGTCTAGCCAGTAGTTGGCCTGGGATCCTCTTGTCTCCCAGTTGCCTCACACACACACACAGATGTAGATGGCTCTCTCCAGTAGCTGGGCGGGAGCTTCAACTTTCAGAGCCCTCTTGAGGGGACAAGAAGGATGTGGTTACCTGGATCACACCTATGGCCATACCAGCATATCCCTCCTGAGTGTCTCTTCCTTGCTGGCTGGTCTGGCTTGATGTTCAGTCATGATCACACCCTGGCACACACCCACACAAATGGTCCCTCTCTGGTCTCTCCAGGCATTGCTATCCTGATGCATTAGCCCTGATGTCGCATGGTCTTCCTACAGTTACTGCATTGGATTTCTGTTTGCTCACAGGTTTTTGGCCAGACCAATGTATGAACCAAATGCCAATTTATAGATGGCTTTTATCTCATTTTCTCTCTGGTCTCCTGCACTTGTTCCTACCCAAATCACCATGGCTGGATACCTGGAGCTTGGACTGACCACAGTGGGAACTTGAGATAAGATAAAGGGGATATTATTGTCCAGGTGTTATCTCAGACCTAGGGGCTTGTTAAGAAAGCCTGGAGAGAAGAATCTATTTTTGGTAATGGACACAAAGAATACCGTATTTACAAGCCACAAGGAAAGCTAACTTGGGAACTGTGCTGAAATCAACTCAAATTCCCTAAAAGGTAATTTTGGCAGGGGTAGATCACAATCTCCAACTCACAGCCCACCAGCTCAAAAGAAGAGAAGGACTAAGCACAGGGACCTTAGAGGTAAGGAAATAGTTTAGCCAATAGAATAAGAGAACTGTGTAGTCAATGAACAGTAATTCTTTTGTTTGCTAGGATGTATAAATAGCGAAAAGTTTTTCAGCAACCTTGGGATCCCCACCACTGAGAAGCCCAGGGTGCAGAAGGACCAATGGAATGTCACTGGATCCACAGATGTTGACTGTTTTTTATTTTTTCTCCCCCCTGGGCCCGCCCCCCCCCCCCCCCATTTCTATTTGTTTCTACCTCACATTCATCGTTCAATAAAATCCATATTATTGACTTTGGCATATGGTCTTGTTTTCTAGGGAGGGTTTGGGGCAGGGGCTCCTTGCTCTGAGTAGGTTTTTGAGGTTCCCTCACTTGCTGTCTCTCTACTCCTTCATCTTCATGGAAGTGAGCCTGTCATCAAATATCCTAATAGAGGCTACAAAACACTTCTTTTTGATATTTGGATAAGATGAGGCTCTGAGATCATACAGGAGATATGCACTAGTGGCAATATCAAAGTGGAGTACTTTGTAGAGAAAAACAAAAGTGGATTTTATATACATTACGTATATATTTAAGGAAAAGTTTCCATACTGCCTAAGTAATGTTTTGTTTTCCTGTTCTACTTGCTTTTGATCCCTGCACTCATCCGGCCCGTCACAGAATTTGTAAATTACTCTAAATAGTCTTGGGTGTCCACTGGGGCAATAGGTAAAGTAGATGCCCAAAGACTTGGGATTTTTCCATGTTATGTTTTCTATACTTGCTGTCTCGAGGAAAGAGCTGTCAAAATGTTTTGACAGTGGGCTAGGTACTGCTAGAAAGTTTGCAAATGACAGAAATACTAGTGAAACAATTATTTTATTGTACCTCCCTTCATCTCACTGCTGATTGAATGCTCTCCCTGTAGGAAATACAGCCTCTTGTTTTCTGAACAGTACTGTTACATGTAAGCCTTTTTTATTTTTAGCATCTTCAAATTAGATTTAGCAGCTGGAAGCAGGGAGAAGAACTGGTGCCTTGTAGTCAGCCAGCTTCCATAGAAACATTGCAAAAAGGAAAATATCCTGGACTGGAAGGCTGGCTGAATAAGAAATTGGGTAACCTCATGGTAAGGCATTAGTTTAGCCAGACAATGCAAATGGCAATTATGGCAGTAATGAAAGCAGTAGTGAAGCTGAAATGGTGATGGCAGGGAGAGCTCTCATTGTCTTATTCTCTGCTCATGGTCTTGCTGTCATTGGCGATTGCTGGGAGATGGCTGTTGGACTGCTGCCTTTTGAAATGGGTTATTAGTTATGATATTCAGTGCTGTAATTGACATTCCTCTTCATCATGAATAGTCTGGCATCCTGGCAAATACAATCCTTCCATGTGTTCTGCCAGTTCTCTTGGGGGGTGTGGGGGGGAAGCCTGTAGTTTGGGAGACAGACTCAATTTTTAGTCCACTTTTTTCTACCACCTTTGACTTATTTTCTTGTCTGTCAAAGCCATTCCAAACAAGAACTCATGAATTTCTTCCAGAAGACTGATAAAATATGATCTTGCTTCTCGTGTAACCTCTTGTATCTTTGTCCACAAACCTTGTGTCACTTGGCATGTTTCCAGACCTCAGCAGGCTTTACTTTAGTTGTGCCTGTATTTTGTGTGGCACAACTGGATAATTTCTTTGATACCGTAGAACAGACAAAAAAGTCAGTTATAGAAGGAGCTACAACACATTTTCTTCTGCTATTGCCAGTGGAAAACACCGAGGAAGGGTGGTTTTTTTGTTTCAGTTTAATATCTGTAATTTTTAGGAGTAGTCTGAACAAAAGAGAACAAAAAGAGTAGTCTGATTTGTGTTTTCCATTTGTGATATTAGGCTGTTTATTTCCCGTTTCCTTTTCAGAGGAGCATTAGCTCCAACCCCTTTAAATTGTGCCCCTCTGAATTAGGGGCTTCTCTGCCCCTGAGAAGGTAATCATGTATGTTGTGGTTTCTTTCTGGAATTTGGCTGGCACGTTGAGCTTAACATATTAGTTTTTAAAAGTTTTATTAGTTTAGCTTGTCTTGTTTAAGTGACTAAGATTGCTCTCCCCCTACTGTACTGTAGGATGGTGCCTTTGCAAGGTGCTTAGCATTGAAGTAAGATGTAGTTGCTTGGCAAACACTCGGAGTAGTCTCAGAAACTCCCACTTACCTAAAGCATGTGGCCACCAAAGAAAGCAGGGCAGTCCCAAACTCACCAGTCTGGCGTGGCCTTCCCCCCATTCCTGTCTTTCCTGGGCAAAACAGCTGTGCCACCTGCCCTGTTTGGGTGCCCCTTGTTTGCTACATGTACTCCACCACAGAGAAATAGGCATTCATCGTATTTTGTTCGGCATGCACAGATACCCTGTATGGCTGGATGCAGCATCCATCTTATTTCTTTTTTTTATTGATAAGTTGTGTCTCCATCTTGCTCAAGTTAAACCTGGGAAACTACATAAATATGTACAGTACTGCTGTGTATATGACTGCTAATCATCAGGGAATGATGGGGGGATGTTGCATACACTGTTCTCTGACATGGCCGTGTTTTTATGAGCCCGTATTTTAAAAGGTAGAGTCTTATTTTGGCCACTGCACACAAACATTGATGCATTAATAGAAAATGGGGACATTGCAAAGAACATCATGTACAGGTCAGCAGAATTATTATTATACTTACAGAAAAAGCTGCAGAACTCAATAGTATATTACAGAATGTTCTTTTACTTCACTTACAAAAATTGTTATCTATTATCCTTATTTTCATCCTCTGCAGTTCATGTGATATTTGGCTAAGTATTCTATGAAGTATTCAGTATTCTATGTCTGCAGTTTAATTTGAAAAAAGAATAAATTGCCACCACACTAAAACTTTTCTGACTATAACAAGCCTCTGTAATAGGACAGAAAAGACATCCTTTTGTTTTATTTGTTTTTTTAAAATGCAGTCAGTAGAAGAAAAGAGATACTAAGAAAGAGAGCAAAGGAAGGAGTAAAAGAAGCTAGAGTATGTGAAGGTATTAGCAGAAGGAGCTTGGTTGTGAGGCACATATAGACTCATACAGTTGAAATCCTTCAAAATTAAGAGTGAGTTATGGATGTCTGTCCTGAGAAGACATACAGATGGATGGCCACCATCTACTGAGCATCAGGCTTGGGATGTCACCCAAACAATCATTCTCTGCTTTTGCAAAATTGGGCCTAAGTGACTTCCAAAGGTAACATGGGAACACTGTTATCTCAATACTCAATGTCTCTCATTATAGACAATGGCCAGGTTGTACCTTTGGAAACTCTAGACATTAAATATTCATATACTTTTGATTTTAGGAAAAAAAACCCCACACACTCACATCCCCCTTCTCTCTCCTACACTCTTCTACCTTGTTTCAGTCAAGTTATTTTTAAAATAATTAAAAAAAAAAAAGTTTCACTACACTGGAAGAGTCTTAATTAGAAAACCCCTGCTGGCTCTTGAGAGCACATAAATGTTCTGATTAATCAGTTACTACCACTGTGTGGAATAATTCTGCCATGACATGGAAAGTCTTTTAAACAATTTGCTGCTGCTTAGGGGTTCCCAAAAGATTGGTAATAAACTGAGATCATCACAGGAGCATGCAATAAAAAAAATAATTCTGCATTTTTTTAACTCAGTTGCAAAGCCTGTAAGGAACTGGAATAGAGACTGAAATCTGACTGTAGATATGGAAGTGACTTACACAAAATTACCTTGGTTTATGGAGAAGACAGCAGGCAGATCAGAGAGTTTTCTTACATCTCCTTTTTCCTGTAGTCTTTTGACTGTTTTGTTGCTAAAGCTGCTGAGTGCAATCAGAGATTTTTTTTGGAGATTTGCTTTTTTTGGCATGGTAACTACTGCAACAGCAGCATGTAATAGGAGTCTCAGACACACTACTAGTAGTGTGCTAGTAGTTATTAGGGAGTATGCTTTGGTTTTCCTTGCACAAAGGAATAGGTCAGGAAGCTCAGTGTCATGTCTGGAGCAATGACTGCTCCAGAACTGCTCTGTCCCATCTATGTGGACTTGAGGTAGACTGAAAATATGCTCAAGTGCTTGTCATCCTTTGCATTCAAAAGTAGGAAGTCATGAATGAGATTTGTGCTGAAGAAATCAGCATTCAGACTCCTTATGGCTGTTCCTTGCTAAATCAGATGTTTATGGCATGTTGCAGTACTGAGAGGGCTCTTTTTGTAATCTGTTTTTTCACTAAAACAGATTAATAAAGTTCGGTTTGTCTCAAAGCTTCTGAAAAAAGAGAAATGTTGGTCTGCCATTCTGTACTGATAAAACATCTTTCTGCACTTATATAGGTTTTTCATGATAAATGAAATTTTCTTCCATAGAAAACATGGTTAAAGCTGTAAATTTGTAAGCTTTCAACTTTGCCAGAGGAAAAAGAGGTTGCCTTTAATCAAGGTAGTTTATTTTCAGTGTCTTATCCTTAATTTTAGTTACCATGATTAGAACTAAACCTCTTTTGGCCTAATAAATAATGCGAGATTATATTTTGTAAGGTGTAGAGTGAAGAACATGAGCGATTTCTGAAACATGTTTGTTTGTTGTGTGTTTCTCTGACAGCTTTTTTGTTTTGGATTTTTTTTTTTTCTAAAGACCACAAAAGTATAAATCCATTTTGTCCACAGAAAGCAAAATAGAGAACTCTTGATGATCCTGCCATCGGTACAAAAAAAACCCAGACCAATTACACTGGAGTGTTACCTCCACCTGCTCGGATTGCAGGCTGTGTGATATTGTGTGCAGTGAAATCCAAACAGATAAAATTACGTTCAAAGGCACGTAAGTAAAGGTTCTTAGATAAATATGCTGAAAACTGTCTATGAAAAAAGCTAAGTCCTATCACTCCATCCATGTGAGCAGCTGAGCTGTGTACCCACTGCAGTGTTAATGCAATATTTGTCTCAACAACAGCATCATTAGAGTCACAAAACTTAGCTTTGAAGATTACTTATTATTGACATTTTTAATAAATCTGCTTTATCTTGCATTTTGTTTACTTGCTATCCTACTAGGTTGTGCAAACTCAGGTAAAAAGAGCTTGTGTAAAAAATCCCAGTACAAATCAAAGAGTACTGAGCAAATCTCATGTCCAAGAGTGGCCTATCTTCAGTCTGAAAGCTTCTCTTTCTCTCTTCCCCCAATGTTTGCAGCTGATTTAATAAAAGATTGCCTTCCATACCATCTTTGCCTCTCCTTATTTGGCAGAGCTGTGATTCTTCTTGTTTATTGTACTGAAATGGTAACTTGAGATTGGTTTTCTTCTGCTTCATCCTCTGAAAAGATGTAAAGACCTCACCTGAAGAGGATAGCTTTAGTAATGGGTATTGAAAAGGTATTTTAAAAACCCAAACAACCATGAACAATTCAAATAGGATGAAAGTATAAAATTAATAGGCAATTTGAATTAATAATGTTTATAGCGCCTAGCAGAAAGTGGATTTATAGGAAAAAAATTACCTGCTAACATCTTTTGTAGCCAACAAACACAACATGAAAGCAGTCTTTGTAAATCTTCATGTTTTTAAATGTCATGAAGAATGCTTAGAAATGAAAAAAAAATTACCCTAAAATTACCCTATACATTCGCACAAAGAGGCAGAGCTGCACATTTCTTTTTCAACATTTGTCCTGTTTCTCAGCAATGTAGAATTGGTAAAAAAAAAATCAGTTAACATAAGTTAGATTAGAGGAAGGGAATAATTTCAGTGCCAGTTGCATTGAATGACAGTTTCTATATTTTTTTCAGAGCAGTGGAAATCTGGTAATTGTACTATCAATGTACATCATTCATCTAAATGTGATGTTTGAAAGAAATGGAATTTAACCAGGCAATGGCTTCTGATTCCTTTGGTAGGCTGAGGAGAGGAACACTGGGGTCTGTCAATGCTGATCACACTGTGAGGATATTAAGTGATGTGAGGAATGAGCTGTTGACACAAAAAGCATCTGCTAGCAGCCTGAGTTAGGTCTTTTGTTGCAGAAAGAATTAAATATCATTATCAGAATAATACAGATCCATCTCTGACTTTATGTGAGGCTAACACTATTCTAATATTCTAATATTCCCAGCAAAATTTGGATTTGCCGTGTATGATGTATGATATGCATCCAAGTGGCAGTCTCTTCCTCTCTCCCTTTCCCCCCCACTTTGTATTTCAAAGAAAAACACAGCCTCCCTATTTTATGGGTCGCGTTACTTTGATTTATTAACCTGATGAAAGAGTTGGAAGAGTAGAGGAAAACTGTCCATCTTCTCTTCATTCTGTTGTCCACAGCAGGGAGAGTCAGAGATGATCTGCAAGTTCTGCTTTCCTGTCAGGACTGTGTCAATCTTGGCATGGTTGAGAGGGCAGTGAGGTGTAGCTTTATGATCATTTTCCTCCAAGTAGGTGTTGGGACAGCCACATTCACTGACAGTGGCTTGCTTCAAGGTTCAGAAGAGGCATCAGGTCTCAGTTCTGCATTTTGTGATGGTTTTATCTTTTCTAAGTAGGTTTATTTATAATGCAAATCTTCTTGCATTTCCTACAGAGACACTATCATCTCAACAAAGGAAAGCTAGTTATGAAATATTTTACAACTACTTCATAAATCAGGCAGCCTGGAATCAACAGCATGACAAAAATAGGATACATAAAAATGCTTCCCAATTAAATCTGCTCATTTCCAAAAAATGAAAATAGTCCATTGGTACATTCCCCAATTCTCTTAGAGTATGGCAATATAAAATTTACTCCTAATTTCCAGTTTCTTTGCAGAATATCATTACCAAATCCCATTAAAAACATACAGCCTTGAGAGAGTAGTGCCTTCTACTGATGCCTGTAAGGGAGCTTTCTGTACCCAGGCAAGTACCTCTGTGGTCTGTGGTTTCAAAACATTGCAAAAAATAAAGCTAAATGACTGCCATCGTATTGTAATGACCACTGTGGTAGAAATCATAAGCCAAGTGTTCACCTGGAAGAGCTGTTTTTCTTTTAAAAAAACAAACCAAACCAAAAACCCACAAACAAGAAACCTAAAACCCCAGACATGTTGTGAATTAGATATGAAATAATGGATGCATTGTTTAGTCTAACCCTTTAAATTTACACATGGCAATACTTACTGCTCTGTACTATCAGATAAAGACTATTATAAGTAGGCTATTAATAAGCAATGTATAACCAGTAATGTATATACAACTCAGACATTAATAGTTCAATACTTTTTTTATTAATGTGTACACTAGGTGCTTTCTGAAAAATTTATTTAACCATTGTAGTTGTCAGCTCCATCCTTATTAGCGTATTTTGCCAATAAAGCTTGAAATGGTAAATTAACTTTTCCATCCTTGAAATACCAATAGTTTTTGATTGACTGGTGTGGGAACAGCAAGGCATGAATAAAAAAATTAATAATCACCACAAAAACTAATTTCAGGGGAATCAGGGAAGGTCATCTAAATTCTGCCAGAGGATGCAGGTTGGGATGCCTTGCTTTCCTCAGAGTGCAGGTTCCACTGTGTTCTGTCGAGCAGCTCAGAGAAGCAATGGTCGAGTGAGTCAGGGTTTAACAATGCCTTTGAGTTCCAATGCATTCCAAATTTTTATGCACGGTTATAGAGCTAATTTCTGAAGTTAATTTTTTGTTGAATAGGCTCCAGAGGCAATTGTAGGCTCCCACTAAAATGCTGTGGGCTTTGTTTTTCCTTTCTTTATTTTCACCCTAGACCACATACAGTTTAAATTTCAAGTTTGTTACTTGACTGCTGAAGTCTTCCTTTACTGTGCTTTTAGAAAAGAAGTTGCTTCTGAATGCATTTCTCGTAAATTAAAAACTTTTAAAGCAGCATTGCAGTTCGTGTCACAATATTAGCACAAAGATCCAAATGGATCATGGGTATGGAGCATTCACAGGTTTCTCTGTACATAGGAGTGGGTTGTCAGCACAGGGCAAAGGGTTGTCATATGGTTTCCTGTGAAGAATATTTTTCTAGAAAAGCCCCAGAGTGTTACACTCTATTGGTAAAAAATACCTTGTTTTTAGGAAATACCAAAAAGGGTCACTTCCACAGAATCTAAAAAAAAAATCTGTATGCTAATTTGCTAAAATGAAAGCATTTTACCAAAGACCTTTTGCAACACAGGTGGCTATTTTTCCTGCTATATTTATATAATTTTCAAAATACGAGAGATTATTACAGTTATGCAATCTAAAATTACTGTCACAGTGAAACCTTCTGTTTGTTTGTATTAAACTTACCTTTGAAGTTTACACTGTGATTCTCACGTGGTTTTCCCCAGTACAAATCTGGAAGTAAATTGTTTTGAACAGTTACTGACAATGGGTTTCTCCCACAGGAAAATCAGAAAGAGTCGAGGTAACCACTGTTCTGTTCTTTGAGTGCCTCCTCATTAAGCATTACTTATGCTTGTATTGGCATTTCAATACCTGAATGGTTTATTACAATGTCTCTTAAGTAAAGCGAACTTCTGGAATGCCTTTTTCTTAAAAAGTTTTTTGAATAAAATGCCCTACCCAAATTCAATTAACATGAGAAAAACAACTCATATTCATTTGTTTGTATTTAAGATTCCTTGATAGTATTTTCTCAGTGTAAGCATGCTGATGGTTTCCTTTTGGAACTTCAATGACAGTTTGATAACAATACTGTGACTAATTTTGTTCCATGACATTGTTCACCATATACACCACTGTTTGTTGGGTTTTTTAAACAATTCCACTTTTTTATTTTTAAATTCTTTTATCATGTGGTTTTGATGATATTTTCTTATTTCCAGTGCTAGTTTTATGTCAAGTAACTTATTCTAATAAAACAACCCAAACACATTCCAAAGCCAAACAATGCAACTGTGCTGTTTTAATTATGGAGTGATTTTACATTTGTGTTTGTGAATGCGTTTATTAAGTTGTTTTTGCAGTTATTGCTGAAATGAGTATAATGGTGAAATAAAAGTAATCTAAAAATTCAAGTAATCTCCCTCACAAATGAATCAAGAAGATCTGTTTTGAAGACATGTTTTATCAATGCATATAAACATCTTACAGATGTCAAAAGCAAGGGGGCAGGCTCTTTGTAGTAGTTCCCACTGACAGAACAAGGAGCACAAATTGAAACACAGGAAATTCTATGTGAATATGGGGTAAAACTCCTTTACTTTGAGGATGACAGAGCACTGGAACATTTTGCCATGAGAGAGTGTGGAGTCTCCTTCTCTGGAGATACTTAAAACCTGTCTGGATGTGATCCTCTGCAACCTGCTCAGAGGTGAACCTGCCTTCCCAGAGGGTTGGACTGGATGTTCTCCAGAGGTCTCTTCCAACTTCATCCATTCTGTGAAACAAGTGTTTTGTTGCCAACATCAAAAATAATGTGTGGTTAAGGAAAATTGAATCTTTGTTTGCTTCTGAAAGGTTTCATCTGAAAATTATCAAAACCACTTTGGTAAGAAAGAATTTAGTCTTTCATGTGGTGCAGCTTAAATTGACCAAGATGAAGAAAAAAAAAAAAAAGCAGAATTGGTTTGTACTGCCTCTGTCTGGTGTAATATACTGTGGCCTAAAAATTGCTGTCAGTGGTATCCTTGTTTTATCCATACATGACATTCTTGAACAAAACATTCTTGCTTTATTTTTTCTGCTCATGCTTTCACACATATTTGCTTCTGTTTGCATTTCAGTCAGACTGATCTTGATATTTCTGTTGCAGGTCTCCACAGACAAATCCCTAAATGGCTCAGGAAAGAATCCACTGCTTTTTCTTATATTAAGATCCCAAGTTGAAGTACGCCAAAGCCCCTGCAGTTAAATAAACAACAACTTTTTCTTTGCTCTGCTATCTTGGAAGAGCTTTTGGATTTGTCAGTGATTTTTGAGGGGCTATTATAATAGGCAGTCCTTATCTTGCCCTTCATATTCCCCCTGAAGGTACAAAGTATGTCCATATTTGTTTTTAAGGTAAAAAACTAATTATGTAGTTATTACTGAAAATACTGCATCCAAGCAGTGGAGGTACAACCTGAAGGGTTTTCATGTGTTAATGCACACATTTTAGTCCCTTAATGGAAGAGCTGAAATCACTATAGATATCTGGCATATGTTTTTGTTGTTACTTCGTCTGCTGAAGTCAAGAGAAATAGCTGGATTGTTTTTACTTTCTGCTTGTTTCCATGTGGCATAGAGAGATACGAAACATTTTCACTTGCTGACGGTGGGTGACTCAGTACAAGAGAGGAGCAATTACAAAAATGTGTCATCCAAGCCTTCTCAACCAGTGTGACAATGGTAGTTTTTGTAGGAAAGCAAAAGGGGAAAAGTGGATGAGAAATGTAAAAATACAAAAGACAAAATATAAGTAACACATGCCTTGGTTTGCAGCAGTAGATGGGTTGAATGTTTCATAAGCGGAGGTCAATGATAACAGCAGCTAACATCTTGGTTATTTGTGGCTTCACTGCCTGTGTCACAACAAGAAATGGTGTTTTAGAGATGGCTGCAGAAAACACATGCAAGAACGTGGAAAGCTTTGCTAATGATCATGTATTTGTATAAGTATGTAGGAAAACACAGCAAGATGTAAATTATTTGATGCACCCACTTGCTGATTTGCCCCAATCAAACAAGCTTGTGGGCTGTGTACCCTCTTTGGTAGAAATCAGTATTTCTCCAGTTTTTGTATCTTAATCTGGTTCTATTTACTACAGTCAATCCTGGCACTTGCGTGTTGCTCTGGATTCTAAGCCATCAGTTCTAATGAACTGAATTCCTGGCTTTCTAAAAAATTAAACAGAAGTGTTAAGTACTAATATCAATTTTTTTTTAGTATTTCCTGTGAAGGCATTTGAAGATTGAAAAGTTGAAGCCCATTTCATTAAGTCCAGTTATATTCTGGGTTTAGCAGTGCTGTCTTACAGAGAATAAACCTGTGAACTGTTTCTTGGGAGGATTTTGAGCAAAGAAAAGGGAATTCAGTTACAAAAAGAGTAAAAGAAAAATTGGGAGTGGACAATTCAGAAGTCCAATAGTGGAGTTCTGTAACAGATGGCAGACTGTAAAAAAAAAAGAAGAGAGGAGAAATCTGGGGATAGTTTTGATCAACAATTGATTCTGTAAGTGAAATTCTTGATCAAAAATAATCAAATATCATACATATTTTAAGAAAAAACCAAAATCAAATCAAACCAAACTTCATTAATTCTGTCAAGCCAGAGATGCCACCATCAACTTAACAGTGAAGCACCTTGCCTGCCCAGAGTTATCCCATGGGAACACTTCTCTTTGACAGGTTGGAATAAATCTGATTTGGCCCCATAAATTCATATTTCTTTAGAGAAATGCCACACTTTGGTAACTAAATAGAATGTTTTTCCATGTGATTTTTAGTAGTATTTGATTTAGGGTCATACTCAATTTTTCAGTTTATAACTCCTGGTTTTTCAGATATGTGCAGAGTCCCCAGCTCTACTTTCTTATTCCTAGCAAGTATTGCTTGAGTCCATTTACAGGGCTGGGAGGAGCAGAGAGAACCATTCATTACAGTCAGCTGGCAGGGAGGGAAAAAGCTTGTTCCTAAATATAATGTAAATTAATCCAACTGCACAAGATGTATTAGGCATATGTAATTTCTGTCTGAAAACATCTGTGTTTGAAAAATGAAGAGCAAATATGCCCAGCTGGTCGAATGGTTGCATGGCAAAATGATGTAAAAAATAAAACTTTGGTTCTAGTGAACTGGCACTTGGAGAAAGAGAAGCACAGGCAAACTAATGGAGGAATGACATCAGATCTTTCTTAGTTGTATAGAGCAAAAAAAGTCACTGTGGGGTAGGTCAAGAAGTAATTTCTGCTCTATGAAATTGCTGTTAGTGTGGTGTCTTTCAGTTACAAACTCCCTCATTTCAGCTGTAATGGAGGATGAAAATTGGTGCTAATGGGTAGGAATCTTTTTTAATCAAGAGTGCAAGATAGCCTCAACTTCCAAACAAAAGATAAGTCTGTCTTCCAACTACCAGTAATTACCGCAGGCTTTTTAAGTTTTGCCCTCTATTAAGTGTCATTCATTTTAAATTGTGTATGTCTCATTTTTTCCTCAATAAGCAAGCCAGGGAAAATCAGCTACCCGGTAATTTAGTAAAATGAAATTGTCCAGTTGGTTGTATAGGTTGCTTAGATCTCACATATCCTCTATACTACAATATCCACAGCAACTAATTTCTTTTTCGTCTCAATATCTTGAGTGAACAACTAGAAAAGTACTGGATGAAGGAAAAATAACTTTGCATAAGCATGATATTGTTGGACCATGTCTGCATTGAATCTGGTCTGGTACCATTTTGTGTAAGGATGGATATTAGGGTGAAGGCAGGAGAAAATAAGGTTCTGAACAGAACAGGAGGCCATCAGGTGGAGTGTGGAAGGTGGGAAGTTGCTCCTGTCAGCTGTTGATGGTGGAGCAGCTTACAGCCCACCATTTAGTTGCTCTAAACCATAATTTTTTTCACAGCCTCACAAGTGCTCATGGGCACGGGGGAGAAGCGATCCCAGCGGCACAAGGAGCACACAGGGGGGCTCTGTGCGGGTTCCAGGTCCGGTTTATTCCGCAGCCTGGAGGGTCCAGGGACAAAGACCCCAAAAAGGCGGAACCCGGGCCTTAAGTACTGAAGGGGGGCGGGGTTTCCAACAACCAATAGGGAGCGGGCTGGGGCGGTACAAGGCTGATGGATGGGCTGGGGAACCAATGAGGAGGGGCAGGAGGAGGGACCAAGGGAAGGGGCCAATGGGGCATCGAACTGGGGAGAACATTCCAGAGAAATTCCAGATAAGGACAAAAGGGGCGGGAAGGCCAAGGGGCCAACTAGGACAATGGAATGAAAATAAATGTATATAAGGCCTTGGGGTGTCTTGGGGGAAGAACTTTGGATCACCCAAACTGCAGAGGATATCACAGCCCTAGGGGCTGAGTTACCAATAGGCCCTTTCAGATTCCTGGTCAGAGGCCCACTGGCCTCCACAAGGTGATGTGAGAAGTGACACCTTTATGGCCTTACGTTCTTAATGGCACCAGCGCACCTGCCTGTGAATTGCAGGTGCTTGTGGGAAGCCAGGCAAAAAAGGAGCATTTGAAGAGCCATGTCTGTACTTACATAGTGAGGTTACCAACACTGCAGGCTCTCTACAAATAAAGAGGCACAAAGAGGCAGATAGCAGTGTTATTTAAAAACAAATCTTAAAATTTGCTTGTTTCCTGTGTTAAGACTGCTATTTGCAATTAGATTCATCACAGTGGTCAGGGTTGCTTGAGTAAATTACCCTGCTGCTTGACACAGTCCTCCCATGACAATACAGGTTCAAAATCCCCCTTTTTTGATTACTTTATAAATCAAGGGCACAATGGCTATTCCTCTTGTGCCAAGGACAGTGAAGAACAGACAAATTGTCTGTTCAGAAAGATTACTGGCTTCACTTGCATTCCAGGCCTTGCAGTGTTTCACTGCCAACATCAGATTTGCTCTGATGGCGACTGGCATGCAGCTTTGTGCAAGGTGGCCAGGAGGTTCACTGGGTATGATCCTTTGTTAGCAAAGGAGATTCAGGATCACAGACTTCTGCTAATGATTTCACATATGTAGATGATGTGGACATCCAATATTTTTTCCTCCTCTATAACTATTCCCTGTATTTCCTTGCTCTATAGAACTGGCCAAAACATTGGTCCCTGTGTCACGGGGGACTCTCATGGAGGTCATGTAAATCCTTGGTTTAAAAAAATTTGGTTACATTTTTGTACCAAGTAAAACAGGCTGGTCCATTAGACACTGTGATTCAAAAAGTTACGAACTTTGAAAATATTTATATTCCTGTTATGGTTAGAGCAGTACATCTGGACATTCTTTTTTCAGCTTTTCAATCTCCTAGCTTTGGTTCAAAAGGTAATGCTACTTTTTGCTGCCATATTTTCCTGACATGGGAACAATCTATGGTTCTGAAGTTGCAGATGCAATATTCTTTAAACTTTTTTCCTTCCAAGGATCTTGAAGAGTTTTAGCTTCTTTGAGGAGATTGGTTTTAAAATAGAGGCCAGGAATTCAGGCAAGTCAAGTGTACTTAAGCAAAATAAGGGTTTAAATATTTTCTTGATTGGCTGAAATGATCTTGATGGCTGTTGAAGGACCATGGTTTATCAAAAGGGAGAAAATGATTGTTCCTGTCTAGAAATTCTTTCCATTTAGTGGGATAGCAAATACAAAAGGTGAGGGGGGAAAATGTGGCAGGGGGTATGAAGAACTGGGAGATTATCAGTGCATTGCTCTTTTCCTTCAAAAAATATATCTGAAAGAAATACAAGAGGGAATGCAAGACCATGAGCAGGATGTTGTTACTTTAGAATCTACCTGCAGACCTATCAAATACTAAGGACAATAGTAAAAAAAAGTCACAATGGAAATATATTAATTTTAATTTTACATAGTAATTTTGATGTTGAAAATACCATGTAAGTTATGCTTGCTGCAAGTATAATTTAAAATCTTTCCTACCTTGTAACTATACATTGCTATGAACTGAAACCATGTAGACACGTATCACACTTGAAATGAAAGTGCTTCCAATATAATTCAAATCTATGCTGAAACACTGCAGGGAACAACCCCATGCTGGGAAAATTCCTGCTTTGTGTAGTTCATTTGACCTGATAAATCTCTTACATAATTACACTTCTGAATCAATATGATTAAAGTAGGAATGTGTGAATGAGAATTCTAAGAATAGGAGTGAGAAACTTCTTAAAATTAGGGAGTTTACCTGTTTTATGAAGGGAAAAAGCAGGTTTGGCATACAGCAAACCTTGTTCCAATGTAGTTCATTTGCAGCAGACGCTTCATTTTGGATATAAAACATTTGGTTGCACATATGCACAAACTGAAATTGAAAGAATTATACTAAAATTGCAAATTAAATATTTTCCCACTGTTTTTAACTGGACTGTAACTGTTATTTTATCACTGGATTTTGAAGTTAGTAGCAAAAAATGTTAGAAAAGGTTGGATTTGGTTTCAGAAGGTTTACTTTTTGTTTTAGTTTTATTGTCTTCTTTCATCTATAAAGGTTATTCTGTCAGTCTCATGGCTACACTTTTTCAAACTAAAAATAAAAAGATTGATAAAGAATTGCAAGAATTTATCCATGCCTGAGCAGGGTTTGGCCAACATGATCTTCAGAGGTCCCTTCCAGCCTCAGTCATTCTATGATTCTGGAATAAATTGACACATTTCTACAAGCTGTGTAAACCAGAATGTATCCTGATATATCCATATTCTCTCTGGAGATGAATGGGTAAACATACATATTAATAAGAAGAGAATTTGATAGCTACCTATCATGGGTGCCAAAAATGTTTCCAATTGACCACTTTTTGGGAGTGTGGTTTTAGCAGACTAAGTTCTGTGAAAAACACCTTCCTCAAAACACTTTGAAAAACAATAATAAAGACTATTGGAAAATCACTCTGGTGTTTCAACATGAGAATTTTTCCATTCATCATCTTCACAGAAGCTGAGACTTTTTCAGTTAGTTTTTAATGAACTATTTTAATGGCTAAAGCCTAGTTTCTAACATTTTTGTGTCTTCCTGATTTGTTTTTTCCTAAAGAAGGCAGCCTGAGACAATGCAGGAGTGTGGGTGGGGTACACAGAGGCTCTCTGCTAGGAAGGATGGCTGGATTCCTGGAACCCTGCTCTGGAGGGAAGTGAGCAAGCAGAGGATGGCAGGTCGTGAGGAGGAGGATTTTGCTGGAGTGGGAACTTTGTTTCGATACAATTGTGTAGTGATTAAAGTTAACAAAAATATAAGATGGATGTCACAGCTAATGGATTGAGTTCCATGAATTAATCAATAAAGAGCAGTATTTTTTTTTTTTTTTGGATGACTGCATGGCAAATGCATTTCTTCAGATAACTCTCTCTGGTTTCCATGGTGATCTTACTTCTGCTTGTTAAAGGTATTTTTAAGAACCTTTCACATTATTTGAAGTATTGCTAAGAGCAAGTACTTCAGGACTATCTCAGCTGTTGATGCCTGCATCAACACATTGCGTCTGACAGTGAAATTCAAGGAGTACATTTTGGAAGAGGAGCAAAAGTAATTTTTGCTGCTCTGAATCAGACTAAAGTACTCTGATAACAATGCTTGGTCAGGAACGTTACTGTTTGCAGATTTCAGTGAACTTGAACCACAATAAAGGCCAGAAAGGCTTCTGGGCAGCACGCTGTGGTGAACCATTGTATTCACTTTCTCAGTGTACTTCTGTGCAACTTACTGTACTGGGTGTGTCTGCTTATCTATGATGTTTCTCCATTGAAAAAAAATGTAGGGGATGTCTGGAAACAACCATCTTTTCAATCTCATACAACAATTCTCATACATAGTGTATGGAAATCTACTGAATGTTGATAGTTAAGCTAATAACAGGATAAAATGAACTCTGACTTTGGCAGCCTTTAACCATGCATCTCATGTGAAAAGAGCTGCTTGTCTTGCAGTGGTTACCTTTAATATTTTATACTTCTCTTTTACTTGGAGAAATGGTCAAAGGCACAGGCAAACTCCTATGAAGAGCAGCTGAGATCACTTGGTTTGTTCAGCTTGGAGGAGAGAGGCAGAGGGGTGACCTCATTGCAGTCCACACCTTCCTCAAGGTGGGCAGCAGAATGGCAGGTGCTGATCTCCTCTCTCTGGTGACCAGCAGTGGGACATGAGGAAATGGAATTGAGTTGCATCAGGGGAAGCTCAGATGGGACATTAGAAAGAGGTTCTTCCTCTTCTGAGAGGGTGAGTGGTCACTGGAACAGGCTCCCCAGAGAAGTGGTCACAGCACCAAGCCTGACAGGATTCAGGATGATGCTCTTAGTCATAGGGTTGAGTTGTAGGCAGGCCTGAGAGGAGCAAGGAGTCAATGAACCTCACTGGGCCCCTTCCAACTTCAGCTGTTCTATTCTAAGCTTGATTTTTATGTCCTGCTCAGTCAGTCTGTGTACTGAGAAGGCTGTCAAATAATGTCAAGTATCATAAGGGTTTTATGTAGACACAGCTCACTCTCTGAGAAGACCAAAGGTATGCTTTTCCTTTTTAAATTAAAAACAATTCATCTTTCTGCATTAGTGGTGGAACTTGGCAATACGGGATATGCTTTGTGACATGTGATTGTTTATAAATGACACTCATGTCCCTGACAGTATTGAATTTTAGGAAATTGCAAGATGCTGCATTTTCCAGCTGCTTGTTCACTCCAGTTTTTCTTGGATGCTTCCCAGCTAACCAGTACAAACCCCATAGGAAGTTTGGATCCAAATTATCTAGATCTGGATCCAAGTTATTTGGATCCAAGTTATCTGCTAGACCAGTTATCTAGCAGAACCCTTCTGAAACTAACCTATGGTAGAAAATGACAGCTTTGCCCACTGTGAGGATGTGCAACAACCCAGTACACTTGTAACCTAAGGAGAATAAATTTTTCCCGTGTTCATCAGTGAATGACTAATACATGGAGCGTGGAAAAGAGCCTCTAGACATTGTGAAAATATTCAGAGCACAATTGGTATTCTGAGCGCAATTGCTTGTTGAATTGCCTTGTTGCCTGGAACAGTGTTATCCTCTTCCATGGAAAGGAGTTGCTGGGGAAAAGTGAGGAACAATTAAATGGGAAATGTTTACGGTTTTGTTCCAAAGCTTCTTACATTTAATGCCTTGCAAAATTTCTGGTGTAATTTTTCCTCTGCTTTGGGATGCATGAAGGGAAATACGGGATTTGGAGGCATCAGCAGAAAGATCTACCAGTCTGTACTAAAGCTGATCTTGTTCATTAGAGCAGTTTATTAATAGATAAATTATAGTTGCAAATGAAACAATACTGTTTCCATGAGGATATTCCGTGACTAATTTTCCAGTGTCCCAAGTGGACACTTCTGTCGGCCTATCCTTTCAGGTTCTGACTTTATTTTATCTATTTAAAGAGTTCTTCCTTGTCTTTGAACCAATACTTTTTTTTTGCACTTCATTCTTCCCATTTAGGATCAGTCAGAACCAGAGCTAATTTTATTTCCTTGTGACTCTCTGATGTATAAATGACAAATTGACATAATTTGTGGAAGTAATTTAACAGCTGAGAATATAGAGTCTTGAATGAAGCTCCTCTGCAGGACCCTGAAGAGTAGCTCAGTAGTTCTCTAGAGGCTTCTGAACTATTAAAGTATCAATAAAACCACTTCTGATTTATTTTTTAATTTTACATTCTTTATTTATATTAATTGTAATGAAGGTGAAACTTGCTTGGAAATTAAGGTTATAAAATCAATGCAGTTGAAACTAGATGAAAGATCCAAGTTCATTTAAAACAAACAAACGAACAAACAAACAAAAACACACAAAAAAGCCCGTTTTCTCCCCTCTCCAGGGCATTGTAAAAATATATTAGTACTGTTAGAAGTACTTTCTAATACCTGGACAGTTGTAGATATTTTTTAAAGCAAGTAGTTTGATTGACTGAGTATCTCCTAGCAACTCAGAAAGCTTTAAATACAACTGATTGAATATTGCCTGAGGAATACATTGTCGAGGCCAAAGCACCTGCTAAAACCAGGTGATGATTCCTTTTTTTAAAATACATCATATTGTAGAGATGTAACTCAATATTTTGTCAGTATCAGAAAGGAATTTGCATAAGACACGACACATTATGTAGAAAATTGAATCCCAAATGATAGTCAAGCACTGCAGACCAAAATGGGAGATCAGTGAGGTAGATTTTAAAGTCAGTATTGCACTCTTGTGTTGAAACAGTGCTGTTTTTTCTAGAAGCAGAACTAGAATTTTTGCTAGTTCTTGGTACTTGCCACTTGCTATACACATTGGCCATGTGAGCAAGAATATGATCTTGCAGGTATTTTACATGGACAGCCACAGGAAAAGTCTACTTGGCACATAAAAGCTTGGGGGTTTTTATTGAATGGAGATCAAGGCAAAGAATGATAATGCCAACAGAGAGAAGTGTTGGGGGACTGCAGTTGCTTATTCATATCTCAGTCAGCAGCTTAAGATGCTGTTTTCTCTCATTACGTCTATTTGTAGGTAACCTACAAAAATGCTAACAAATCTGCAACATAAATCAATTATACTTCAACTCAAAAGAACTTCTGGTAAGTGTCAACAGTCTAGAGTATCAACAGCGTGGCTGTGGATATGGTCTGCAGTTAGAGCTAAATTCTACTTTGCGTGCTGTCCAGCTGCAGAGAATAAATAGAGTTGACTTGCCGAGCAGTATTTGTATGCTGATAGCTGTGCATTGACTGATCTGGTGGTACTGCACAGTACAGCTTTAGGAGAAATAAAATAAGGGAGAAAAATAATGTCTGTGAAGTCAGGCTTGGAACGCTGGGATCAGGTAACAAGATGTTGTTACATGATGTTACATGAGTGTGCCCTACTCAGCTGGGCCAGAAGAGATCCTGCCTCCATAGATCAGAGGGCTGAAGCACTTGATCAAGACAGGCTGAAGAAGTTGGGGTTGACAAGCCTGAAGAAGAAGAGGCTCCAGGGAGATCTCATTTCAGCCTTCCAGTACTTCAAGGGGGCTACAAAGAGCTAGAAAGGGATTTTTTACAAGGCCATGTAGTGATAGGACAAAGGGAAATGGCTTTAAGCTGAAAAAGGGCAGGGTTAGATTAGATATTAGCAAGAAATTCTTTACTGAGAGTGGTGAGGCACTGGAACAGGTTGCTCAGAGACACTGTGGGTGCCTTATCCCTGGATGAGTTCAAAACCAGGTTAAATGGGACTTTGAGCAACCTGGCCTAGTGGCAGGTGTCCCTGCCCATGGCAGCAGGGTTGGAATGAGATGATATTTGAGTTCCCTTCCAACTCAAACTATTCTATGAATCTGTGATCTTTCTAAAGACAGATTTTTAAAGGAGAAAGTCCTGTGATTTTTATGGTATTGTGATACACATTAGAAAGAGCTCATGCTGTAAGTGATGTGGGAATGATTTTGGTCTTTTCTTTATATACCTTTTACACATTTCTCTGCATCCACAAGTATTAGCATGCATACTTGTAACCCTTCACTTAGTTTAGTGCTTAGTGTTTTGTAAGTGTTCTGCAGGCCCTGAGACTGAACACCCCAGAACTGCAGAGCCAGGGAGACCATCTCAGGAAACCAAGGTCTCAGAGCAGGACAGATTCTGTAAACTAGGGGTTAGCTCACCCCAGCCCCATTATTGGGCTCCCTTGTTAGATATGCTGATGTGTAAAGTCTATAACTGGTGTGTGTGTGATTGACGGGGGGTGTGCATTTTGCCACGCTGTCACCTGGGTGAAGCGGATGCATCAAACAGGATCCTGATTAAAATACTGAGGTAAAAACCCCAATCCTCTTAACCATGTCTAGTTTCATTTTCATGCCACCAGGAAAAAGGCATCATAAGAACAGATAATTTACTCCTGTACTGTTGCTGTGTGAGATAGAATCATAAGGAAATTTGTGATGGAGAACTTGTGTCTGTCATATGATATTTCTTTCTGAGATTTAGATGGAATGCAATGATAAGGGAAAAATACTGTTACAGATAATCCTGGGTTTTTTTCTGTACTTCTGTTTCACTGCTATCCATCCACCCTATTTGAAACAAATGCATAGGGCTTGAATATCTGAAACAGCAGGTTGCATTCTGGCCTGTCTGTGCCATTGAAATGGTCAGTGAAAAGAAAAGCAAGCTGCTGTGATCCACTTACAAACAGATTAAACCTACACACTTATAGTTAAACTATATTTGTATTTAGTTAGTGTGTTTTTATATTTAAAAAATAATTATGTACTATTTTTTAGAATATGAACACTTTAGCCAGTTTCTGTATTTGAATACTCAGCATGGGCCATTTAATAAGGAATCAGCATAAGTATCTAAAAATATGGTTTGAATAGTTTTCTTAGGCATTTGCCTCTGAAATCCCCTAATTCATTCATTACCAGAAGCTGGGAGGAGATAATTGGGGTGTAATTGTTTTCAGCCTTCTGATTCATAAAGCCACTAGCCCTTACAGATTTCCTAATTCTTACAGCACGATGATTCAAATCAGTGATTCCTGGCAAACTCCAAACAATTGTTTTCATTTGCAGTACTAGGGAACATTCAAAAGTGTTAATATTATTGTTATTTGGGTTTGGGGTTAGCTGTTTGTTTGTCTGTTTTCCTTTTTTTATGCTTCCTGTCTCTACTCACAGGTAACATCATGGTGCTGTGGTCAACTTGCAGAACTTCACTACTTAAATCTGTAACAAACCGGTTCATTAAGAATTTGGCCTGCTCGGGGATCTGTGCCAGCCTAGTCTGTGTGCCTTTTGACATTGCTCTTAGTGCCAGTCCACACTGCTGCTGGTGGATCTACACGATGCTCTTCTGCAGAATTGCCAAGTTTCTGCACAAAGTCTTCTGCTCAGTGACCATCCTCAGTTTTCCAGCCATTGCTCTTGACAGGTAATGGGGGAAATTGCCATGATCCTGGATTTTTCTTTCTTCTTATTCCATTTATCTTGATAAATGTGGTATCACTATCTGTAATGACCACCAGTGCTGCCACTGGAACAGCATATCGTTTGCCCTTCTCCAAGAAAACTTGTGATCTGCCTGAGAACAAGCACAAACTCCTAGCACTTAAAATGGTAAGTGTGAACATTTTGGTCTGTTGTGAGAACTCTGTGAGCTTAAGAGTCCACAGCAGTACTCCAGTAGTAAGCAAAGAATCAATCAATGTCTGAAATTTTGAAGTACATGTCAGAGACGCACTCTTTATAAAAATGCACACAGAATGTTCAGTGTTCAGCAATGCTTTTGCTCAGGGCTTATCAGCCACAGCCTGTGCAATGCAAAACACCATGTACTTCCAATGAGCACTGTCTGTTTGTGGCCAACAGCTTTTTCTAAATATCCAGAAAAAATCTGTTACAAAGCCACTTTAAAAACTATGAGTCTCACCTTTGAATGTGCAATGTGCCTCCATCATGTCTTCTGAAATGTTGAGTGTGTGGAATGTACTGTCTAGTTGGCAAGTAAGTAAATGGTGAAATCTTCAAAATAATACTCATATGCATCAGCCAAAGTGATATATTGAAAGAAATTTTCACCAGCAAAAACGTGAAATTTAAATATTCTGTTTTTTTCTACAGACAGACCTGCAACGGCAGACCTTTGGGGAAAGTTTTTGATTTTGTTTATATTTTTGCCTTTCATAAACAGGTTGGCAACCCAGTTAGGGATTTGGAGTGTTATGCTCAGATGGCTCCTAAGAGGTTCCTCATAAGCAGTATGTGCATTAAAATAATTATACTTTTTTTTTTTTTTTTTTTTTTTTACAGATACTACTCTGTTTTATACCCTCTGGAAAGAAAAATATCTGATGCAAAGTCCCGAGACCTGGTTATTTATATCTGGGCCCATGCAATAGTGGCCAGCATTCCAGTATTTGCTGTGACCAATGTATCTGATATTTATGCCATGTCCACTTGCTCTGAATCTTGGAGTTACTCCCTTGGCCACCTGATATACGTCATCATCTATAACATCACCACTGTGATTGTACCGGTGGCTGTGGTATTCCTCTTTATGATTCTGATTCGCCGAGCGCTGAGTGCCAGCCAAAAGAAAAAAGTTATCATAGCTGCATTAAGGACCCCTCAGAACACAGTTTCTATCCCATATGCCTCCCAGAGAGAAGCTGAGCTCCACGTCATGCTGCTTTCCATGGTTATGATATTCATCTTCTGCAGTGTCCCCTATGTGACTCTGGTGATTTACCGCACCATACTCAACATTTCAGATATTTCTGTCTTCTTGCTCCTCACCGCTATTTGGCTGCCCAAGGTCTCTTTGCTGGCCAACCCTTTGTTATTTCTGACCGTTAACAAATCCGTACGGAAGTGCTTAGTGGGGACAATAGTTCAGCTGCACCGAAGGTTCAGCAGGAGGAACATTGTCAGCTCGGGTGTTATTGCAGATGATCATCTGGAGCCCAGTGTCCATTCAGGAAGCCAGCTTCTGGAGATGTTTCATATTGGGCAACAACAGATCTTCAAGCCAACGGAAGATGAGGAGAATGAGACCAAATCTATTGGCCCTGCTGATTTTCAACGGAAAGAAATCCCTACCACCAGTTTAGAGCCAGGACAGACTTTGGTTCACAGGTTTATACCACAGACGATTGCAGACTCTGCAGCTCAGGTGGCCCCAGCCGTGCCCACAGAAGCTGATACAGTAAATGACAAGTACTCCATGCAGTTTGGTTTTGGACCCTTTGAGCTGCCTCCACAGTGGCTCTCAGAAAACCGAAACAATAAGAAGCGACTCCTGCCTCCTTTGGGGAATACCCCTGAAGAGCTAATCCAGACAAAACAGCCTAAGTGTAAAGCAGAAAGAAAAGTCAGCAGAAACAATAAAGTCAGTATATTTCCCAAGGTGGATTCTTAGTAAAAACAGGAGCTTTAAGTGACAAAGGAAGGTCACTTTCTATTACATGTTTGATCCCATGGATCTTTATTATGTTGAAATTTGTTACAGTCTGTTTTTTTTTGCCAAATATTAGTTAAATGAACAAACAAACAAAAGAAAAACATATATACAAGTGTTCCTTATTAACATGAAATACTTCATGAAAATAATATATCAAACAATAGAAATTTGTAGCTTTATCTCTGAAATCCTTAAAATGATACTTGTCTTACTAACTTTCAAAAGTACATATGGATTCAAAAGCCACAATTTTTATGGCTGAATTATGGAAATACGGCAGTTTTCAGGAAACCTCATGTTATATTAAAATGGACTGGGTTTCAAAGTAACTTAACAGGAAAGGCTGTAGAGAGCAGAAGACATGCAGCATGGGTAAGCCCTACTCTCCTGCAAGTAGACACAGCAAGATTCTGCACATTTCATTAATGAAGTAAGATGGACTATTAAAGTGCATTTGTTTTCTGTTAAGCACATTTATTTGTTCAGTGTTAAAACTTGCTGGATTTTTATGCACAAATCAGTTACCAAGCATCTGCCAGATATCCAAAGTATTTTAAAACCTAAACCACTGGTTTTTGGCTTAAAACATCCACAAAGCCAAGAATACCCCAATCATCATGTGTGTTAAATCTGAGAAAGACCTCTTTTTATAAAGATCCCATATATATTCTTGTAGCTTTAAGTAAAAACTGGTTTGGAGACAATGCAGGACAATTCCTGACTCCAAAAAACAAATATGTATGTGCTAAGAATTCTGTGATAAAGGCATACAGAAATGTCCCTGAAGTTTAGTGTATGTATTAGTAACTAAGGGGTGAGCCTTGAAATAAACTTAGCTGCTGGTGCTCTCTGCTGTTTTCTTATGGGAAAGCTAGCAAATGAAAGAAATGGAGTGAAATGCTAGCAGCCTTTCTCTGAGTCTCTCCAGTTTCTGAGTCTGGCTCTCTCACTCTCACACAGAGAGAGACTCACAGAGAGGGATTCTGTCAGTGACAACTGAACTGTTGGGTGAAGATGCTGGCAACACACCTCAAAAGGCAAAGGTTTATTAATGCTGTTGCTCAGTATTGCCAGAGGTAGAGAGGTTTTCCTTCTGCCTTCACAGATTCAGATATCAATCCTCCTGCTCCACTCATCTCTCAGAGCACTCAGTGTATGAACACAAGACTTTGAAATCTGGTGCCTAATTCCTGAGAGAGTCAGTCATGCCAACCCTGGTATCAGCTCAGCAGCCTTTCTGTGAGAGTTCAGGCATTGTGCTGCAGCTTGCCTCCCTGCATCATCACAGGTATATTGTCTCATTTATACTGAATGTGATCCTTAAACTGTATCTGTCTGTTTGGTGACCTAAAACTATTGCAGCCCTGGCATTTTAATTCTTGTTCAGTTGCAAGTAGTCTTTCATCTGCCCTCACTGTTGTCTCTGTGGGTAGTTTCTTAAAAGCACAATCTTGCAACACCTGTTTGTTCCTTGTGGTTTTCCTGTACTCAGCTCTTTGCTGCATGCTGAACCTCTATCTGTGATTGCTGTCTCTTTATGAAAGTCGTTTTCTTTAAAGCATACTTTAAAAGGAACAAGGTGAAGAATCTTGACAAGTTCACTGTAACTTACTAAATCCAACCAGTTAATCATAAAAGTGAGAAAAAATTCTGCTAAAGCAGAATGTACCTTTACTTCCTTTGACATGTTTGGAGGAAGTCACCAGCTTCTGATGGCTCTAAGGTTGTGGATTTCTACAAATCATTAAAAGCAAATGTTTTAATAAAAATGCATTTAAAGAAAACTGTATAAATTAGTGTGTAAAATATGTGTTTTCTCCAATTCCTCTTTGGTTTCAGTGCACTTCATTTCTTGCTAGTTCAAGAGCTTCTGAGATTGGGAGTGAGGAACAGTCTTCAAGGGGTCCATGTGGGTGGTGGGAGCCCAAGCTGCCCTTCTTAGGTGCAGAGATGAGAAGATAGACATAGCTTGCCCAAAATCAGATAGAAGAAAGATTCCAGAATAAGCTGGTCCTTCTGCAGCAGAGGTGGAGAAGTACTACAGCATGCATTTTATTTTAAGTGTCAATAAAAAGTTATTTAATGGAGAGTTTGTTTTACCAAAATTAGTGAAAGGACAGATGCCATTGAAAAAATCCTGAAAACCTAAAAACCGAAGTAGGAGTTGTAGTTTCCTCATGAATTTTAAAGTTTAACATTCATATCCCTCTTACATATAGGCACTGCTCAAAATCTCCGATTACTGAATGTGGATAAATGTTTACTGAGATCTGAACTCCTACAAAGAAAGCAAACTTGGTTTTGTCTTTTTCAACTCTCATGTTGAATGCAACGCCAATGATAAATTTAGAGTTAAATTGTATATAACTTCGTGTTATATCTGGAAAGCAAAGGGTTTGTGATGGGTTTTTACTGTTGAGACAAAAATACTTCTTTCAAAAAGAATACAATTTTTTTAGCATATTTTATCCAAGAGATTGAAACCCTTCACCAAGAAATTAACTACAGTAGTTTTCCATACCTCAGGAATTAGTTAAGAATGTTTTTTGTCCATCTTTCAGCAATTTATCCATGTGAATGTTTAAAATAAGTGGAAAAAAATCACAAAAGCATATATTTTTATAGAAAAAAACCCCAATCTGTATAAAAACCAACCAGTTTAATCTGTGTAAAATTCACCAACCAGCCTCTATGCTAGAATTGCCATCAGAAAACAGTAATTCAGGAAACTGTTTATGCAAGATGGACTATTTGACTTGTTTCATTTTTAACTCCATTTAAGATAGTAGTAGCTTTGAGTCATTACTGCTGTCTCTTGGATTATTCAAATTATTCAACTGAGCAAAATGTTTTCCAGTGTCCAAAATGAAAAAAAACCCCAAACATAAAACCAAAATCTTACTGCCTGAGAATCAACTTGGAGGAAGGAAAGTAGAAACCCATTATTATAGGACTTAAGGGAGGAAAATAGAAATCTCATTAAATAAAGGATGAAATAATTTTAAAAGACTACGAGCACAATGTCAATTTATTGTTCTGAGATATCCTGAAGAAATAAATTCATACAATCATGAAAAAATTAAAAAAACCTGCAAACTTGAATAAAATAAAAAGCTAAAACAGTCCTTCAGTATTAAATAATGCTATCTTGGTGGAATACTTAAAAAAATGTATTTTTCTCTTCCCTGTGAGGTGAAAGTGGACTATTTTTTGAAGGAAGCTTAAGAAATACCAAATGAGATCCAGTTCCTGAATATACATTTGCCAACACAAAGCAGGGTTTCTCTAGCAGCAGTTCTGCAGCCCAAGGTTCCCTATGGCTAAGCAGAATGCACTGAGATGGTGATTTATTCCAAAAACTCCTTTGTGCACAGTACTTGACTAAGAAGTACGATAACTTCTTGGCCTCCATTTCTGTGAAACTAAACCCCCTACTTTTTGCCTGGATCGTGTCCTGAGCCACAGAAGAAGGCCCTGAGACACTTTCAGGATTGAATTGTTTGGCTTGCCTTGCACCTGTTTGGTAGCAAACTCCCAACACTCTGCACCCTGTGGCACTGAGAGATTTCTGCACAGTCCATCTTGAGCTCCTGCTTCCCATACTCTGCTCTTGTCCTTCAGCAGAACGTGTGGAAACATGGAAGGCAGTTTTGTCAAGGCAAGAGCTCTTCCAATGGAACTCAAAGGACTAAAACCTGGCTTTAATAAATAATGAAAGTTTTACCATTGCCTCAGGACTTAGCATTTTAGTTTGGGCTGTCTCCCTCAGCTGACAGGTTACGCTCTCTATCACTGTTGCAGATGGAGCACACTGCAGAACTCTACTCATCCTCACTGAGGGGTTCTGAGAAAATCTGAATATGGCCCCAAATTCATGGCTCTTTGCCCTTGACGTGGCACATGCCAGGCAAAAGATACTAATACATATTCACTTGTCCTTTGCAAGAAAAGAGTCTGTTTATTGCCCTAGCATTAAGAGGAATTAATATAGTGAATATTAGCTGTGCTTGTCCTAACTCGAGTACTGGAACTGTTACAGTCTGCCTTAGAAATATTGCCTATGGTAAATAAAAGGCACTTCAGAAAAGTACACAGAAGGATATTAAAAAATAATCAAAGACAAATAAAAGCATTAAAAAACCTTGGTATTTACTCTCCAACACGTATGAGACAATGAAATGGAAGTGTTTTGGCTACCTATTTGTGTATTAAAAGGCTTTTCAGAAGAGGAGTATGATGGTAAGCAGTAGCAATTGGGAACAAGTTCCCTGTATTTCCCCCTTTGTTTGTGTTTATTTTTGATTGGATTAGGGAGAAAAGGACGAATGATTGTTACTATGACAACTGTGTTCTGAGTATCAAGACAGCTTGTCTAAATGTGATTTCATCATGTAATAACCCATCTTTTAGGATGAAAAGCACATCTGAAGTGCTTTCCTTGCTGTGCACTTCCTAGACACAGAAGCTCTTTTTCCATGCCAACCTTTGTTTTGTTTTTTTTAAAATCCTCATACTTCAAAGAAGTATCTAGTTATCTGGGAACAAAATTGACCTGTTCCTGGAAAGGCAGAAAAAGAAAGCACACCCTTGATTCTGCTTCTGTAGTTCACGCTTCAGTATTAGTACACCTGCCACCTATAGCAATATTTGCGTTTATGTAATATTTTATGTTTTTAACAAAGTTCAGTCCTTCTTGGAGAGGAAGATTCTTATGACCTGATTTACAGGATTTGAGATGAACTCTACAAACCTCTTCTTTTCATGTCTGGGTCTTCCAGAACACATAGCAGATCATAAGATCACCTGTGGTTTAAGATATCTCTGCTAAGCCATTATTACTCAGTCTTAGGTGTGACAGCCTGATTGGAAACCTTCACTGGTTCTAAGTGGACAGGCAGCAGTAAGAAGTTTATTCCTGCACCAATTTCAAAGAAGTTTTATATCCATTTGTAACCAGATCCAGAGCTGATGGTCTCCAATCAAAGGCTCTTGTGAAGTTGTAGGCAGTCTATAATAGGAAAGTTGGTAACAAGTCAAACTGTCAGCTGTTAAGCATATGCATTGTACTGTGGAAAAACAATAAATATTGGGGCAGTTATACTGAGTTGTTTGCCATACCTCATTATGAATAGCTATCGTAATTCCCAATACAGAAAACCCATATTTTAGATTAGCCAGTTCTGAACGATGCTGTCCATTCTGCTGCTTTCTTATTGTAATTACTGGCCTTAGATACACAACTTGCACATGTAAATATTCATTCTTCTGTTTATTGCTTGAAATCATCATCTGCATCATCTGAAAAGCACTACAGGTTCTTAACGCCACTATGGTATTGCAATAGCAATCACAAGACTTACGTTAGAATTTTAACATTTTGGAGCTCAGCATGCTTGGGGAGGAAGCCAATCCACACAGGGTTCACCACTGCATCGTCTCTGTTTGTCTCCAGTTATTACATGGGAACCCCACTGCGTGATTACTACTCTAATTACCAGGAAAAATTGTTCTCTTAGTGGCACATGTGACAGTAAACTCCATATACTGTAAGCAACAGTAAAAGCTCTACTGCAGACTGCAATACATAACTCCACTAGCTAAGTGAGACTTACTTTGGCACAAAAATTTGTCAGTCAAAACCTTACTTTGAACGAGATGCCCTTTGTTTCTTCAGAAGAAACTTGTTTCTTGTGAATTTTTACTGCCAATGAAAACCAGCTTTTGACACACACAGGTATCAAATGAAGCAGTAGGAGCCCGAAATTATCTCTGTCGGGTTTTTTAAGTTAATCGGAATTAGTCCTCATATTTTGTTTAAACGCAAGAGAGATAAAAAGGGAAGGGATAAGGAAGGCAATCCCGCCCTCCTTATTAATAAATTAATTCCTTAACAGTGATTATTCACGTAAAAACAGTGACCACGGTAAAAATTTTAAGTTGTAACGAGTTTATTTAGAAGCGGTTCAGCCCCCCTTGTGCACAAGCATACCTGACACAATTAATGCAGGAGCCGGGACAAGCAAAACCACAGAGAGCACCAACAATTCCCAGCCAGGCACTGCTCGGGAGGGGCAGCACAAGGGCTTTTCTCTCCTGCTGCCCCGCGGCACGGGGGGGCTCGGAGGCAGCCTCCAGGGCACTCCTCTCCAGCAGGACGGCGGTGGGAGCTCCAGCGGGGCACAGGGAGGGCGGGTCCCGCCCGGATCGCTGGGAACTCACCGGGACCGGAGCGGGGCCGGGCCCGCCGTCACCGGCA
>JAHLSL010000007.1:28957608-29005836 GCA_025920805.1 Petroica traversi | reverse complement strand
TCGCCGGCTCGGTCGTCTCGGCAACGGCGGCGCCGCCCGGGTCTGCTGCCCTCCCGCGGTAAGGACGGGCCTGCTGCTTCCCTGCCCCGTGCCCTGCCTGCCTGCCTGCCTGCTTTCCTCCCTCCCTCCCTGCTTTCCTCCCTCCCTGCCTGCTTTCCTCCCTCCCTGCCCCGTTCACTGCCTGCCTGCTTCCCTCCCACCCTGCTTCTCTCCCTGCCTGCCTGCTTTTCTTCTTCCCTACTTGCTTTCCTCCCTCCCTGCTTGTCTCCCTGCCTGCTTGCTTTCCTCCCTACTTGCCTTCCTTCCCTCCCTGCCTGCCTGCTTTCCTTCCTCCCTGCCTGCTTTTCTCCCTTGCTGCTTTCCTCCTTGCCTGCCCGCTTTACTGTCTGCCTCCCTCCCTGCTTGTCTCCCTGCCTGCTTGCTTTCCTCCCTACGTGCCTGCCTTCCTGCCTGCCTCCCCTCCCTGCTTTCTTCCCTCCCTTCCTGCCTGCCTTCCTGCCTGCTTTACTGCCTGCTTGCCTGCTTTCCTCCCTCCCTGCCTGCTTCCTCCCTGCCTTCCTGCTTGCTTCCTCCCTTCCTGCCTTCATGCCTCCCTGCTTTCCACCTTGCCTGCCTTCCTCCCTCCGTTCCTTCTGCCTGCTTCCCTCCCTCCCTGCCTCCCTCCTCCGTGCCTCTACTGAAATAAAACACTTGTATTCACTTGAGCCTTCTGAGAATTGCCAGTAGGTGTCATGATGCACTGAGATGTCTAATTAATGTGAATTCACACAGGGTTTTTTGCAGAGTACTTCTGGGGTTTAAACTCAAAATTGAACTGGGATTTGGAATAGGATCACTTAGATTTAGGAACTTTCCCATTTGAATGTGAGGAGCATTTGGCTGTTTTAGTTGTGTTTGAGATGTTTCTAAAGTGCCCTCATTATTTTATTGGTGCTAACTTTGTCAGTCCAATGATTAAAAAAAAAAAAGAAAAAGAAGAGCTATGATATCTGCTGTGATATTACTTGTAAGATGCATGCCATTTGAAGTGTCCTTGATAGGAAGCATATTTGAATACTTGGGTTGATGATGTAAATATGTATTTGTACATATATTAAAAAGCACATACTTGAGTGGCAAGCTGGCCTAAATTGGAAAAACCTTTAAACGTGGAGTTGCTAGAAAGCATTTGGAACTTACATGATCTATATCTGAAATTGCTGGGCTTGTAGTGCTTTATTATGAAGCTGTTTTTGCTTGTTTTTTCCCAGTTTTAGGTGACAGTGGATATTACAAGTGGGAGCTTGGATGAAATTTCAAGGCCTGCGTTTAGCTCAAGACCTAACTGTATCTTTAAATACATCTATGGAGTTAGTAACACCAGAACTGTGTTTTCCAAAGGTAATTTTTCTCACCTTCATCAAGTTAAAACCTCCGTGCGTAATTCTTCATACTAGAATGCTAAAGAAGTAATATTCTGCTTTTTTAGTTTCATATATATCCTAGCCTGGCAATCCCAAATCTGATAATTTGTGGAATCAATGTGAAATCTAAAAAAGGGAGCTCTTTCATAGTAAAAGACCTGAAAATGGTTCTTTCATTTAAGAAGTGCACTGCAGTATTGTACAGAATTGTTGTCCTTTGTGATAGCATGTGAATATTGTGATTATCTTTTCCACCCAAAACATCCCTGTTTTCATGGTGGTAATAATTTACATTTTATAGGTTGATTCACCTATCAGTTTGACTGATGGTTATCAGAGAGGCAGTCCAGAAGATTTCTGTCCAGCAGAAAACAAAGGTGATGACAGAGATAAATCTGATGTCCAGGAAGTAAGAACAGATCAGCAAACAGCAGTGGAGAGTGTGACCATCTCTCTTCAGAAGTATTTATGGAATCCCAACGAGCTGTCAGGTGTGGGAATGACTGAAACTTTCTTGTTGTGTGGCTAGATCAAATATCAAGTTTTTATAGTTTGGGTAAAATTACACTGATGGAGGGAATAGAGGTTGCAAATGGGCAAAATTCTAGAAAAGAAGATATCAACATGCACACTTTAGCTTCACTATTTGGAATCCACCTTTGAAAGAAATATGTGATTACTGTCAGTACAGTACAGCAAATGTCTTGTGGCATCATAAGCTGTGATCTGGCTTTAAAGATCAGGAAAACCCACCTGTGTGTGTTCCATGGAATCATGTTAGAAAGTGTTTTCATAAAAATGTTTTTATCAAACTTTTCAGAGTAATCATGACCATTTGATAGAAACATTATGTCCTAATAATGGTCTACCTGGCCAAAACTTTGGAATTTATGGTTCTAACTTACAGTATTTAGCAACTGAACAATGTTAATACTAATAAAATACATTAAATATAAGTATGCAGTGTATAACTTTAATTGAAGTACTTGCAGAAGTGTTTCATGGCATTCTTCTGTCATTCTGTAAATTCTATAAATAGTAATGGATTAATGTTCTGGGGTGTTCAACTATTTACAAGTAGAGAAGCAAAGGCCAATAAGTGAAGCAGATGTTTGGATACCATCTTGAAATTTAGTTAAGGTGTTGTGACAGAATTGGCATCAAAAGAAATCCCTTGATTCCTGCTCCTGTTTTTAACATGAGGCCTGGTGTATTAAACTAATTCTCTGCAAGGGCTCTGTGATGATCCCTAATTGACAAAATGTATCTGTCTTTTTGTAAAAGGCTTTTCCCTGTGTTTTCAGGAAGTAGCTCTAATTCAGATTCTGGAGATGAAAGCACTGAAACACAGACATTGAAATTCTCTGAACCTTCCCCAGGGAAACAAAGAAATGCAAAATCAGATATTACTTCACAAACTTCAAAATCCTGTGAACCTTCCCCAGAAAAACCAGGTAATGTGAAATCAGATAGTACTTTTCAGGTGTATGAAGTGAGCAGTGCTATTAAACCTTTTCCTTATTAATGCTTCTAAGGGATTTTGTAATGGTAGCATATTTGTGAATTGAGCTATTCAAGATATATTGGATGAATTCTTTATTTAGAAATTGCTTTATTAATGGTTATTAATTTTCTTTAATTTTATATTGGAATTTATGTTTTCCATATATTCAATCAGTCTAATAAGGTAGAATTCAGTGGTGAACCTATCCAGTGCAGCAATGCTGGTCAAACATGATATTAATATCTGTAGAACAGAAATTGGATAGAACTCAACCTAAAGCTGCACTTAGTAGTTTTAGATTTATATCAATCTTCTGAGTTCAGGCCAGTTGAAATCAGTATTCTTTTTTTTACCATCTGTCCTTGGGTGCATCTGTCCTCTATAGCTCACTTAGATTTTTATAGCTCTCCCCTTGTATTACTCATCTTTTTATAATGTAAAGCAGACCAATGCGTCACAGTAAATGCTTGGATCAATGGCAAAGTAAAGTATTTGAACTCCAAAGATTAGAAAATGAAAGATAGTATTGCAGGACTCCAAAATTTGGAAGTCTTTGGGATAGGGACAGTGCTACAGGTGTTTCCTCCACTCTTAATATGGAAGCCATAAATGAGGACAGAGCATGAGGAAGGGGAAAAGGTAAAATTGATAGTTGTAATCTGCATATTTAGGGGAAAAAAAAGGAGACTGTACTTAAATTAAGTAATGGTAGTTTCCATCATGTTTCACAGTTTTTCATTTTTTACAGGAACATTTTTCTAGAGTCAGTATCAGAATCTGGTTTGGCTAAGACATAAGACTGAAACTTCTCTAATATTTGAAGGCAGAGGTATTACAGAGTCTCTTAACCTCAGAATTATTAATTCCAACATGTGTTCTACTAGTCAGGCTGAGAAATTATTTTATAATTTTTGAACTCAGTGATTTTTTTCTGATACTGTGGAGGTGCTGTCACTCTTCCACTATAAATTTGAATCAAATCACCCAAAATAGGTGACTTTTCCTCTCCCACACCTTCATATCCAGCTGCTACAGCTCAGAGCTCAGTCTTTGCTACAGCACTCTGTTGCAAAGACTTCTGTATTTTTCCCTGCTACAAACAGGTTTAGAAATTAACATGTTTGAGAATGTTGTGCTTGTCTATGGGTGTTGCCAAATTACTTGAACTGCTTTTGACATGCTTCAAACTAAGATTAATTTTAAGTGTATTATCCTGCAGACTCTTCCAGCTTGGAATGTTCTGATATAAATGCTCAGATTCAAGAGGCTATAAAGAAAATGAATAAACTTGACACAATACTTGAAAAACAGCGTTTTAAGGAAAAAGTAGTTAAAAAGCAAGGCAGAGAAATGAGGGCAATGCTCTGGGAAGAACTTCAGGTTAGAACTGTTCTACTTATTTTGTGACTGATGTATCTTAGAGTACTGTCTTACAGAATTACCATATTTCACAGAAGCCTTGTTATGAAATAACTCACAGTTGGCTAGCTAAAATTAAGAAATAGATCCTTAAAAGTAAGATTGGATGGTTTTTAATATACATTGGCTGGACAGGCTTTGAAAGAAGGACATGGTCCTTAAAAATGGATAAAACCAATTGCCACATACACAGCTGTCTGGGTGTGGTTTACTAACATAGTATTATGCTTGAGTTCACTGCCTGCAGGGAGGGTAAGGTGTGTCAAGAGGTAATGTCTGTGAACCCAGGCTGAAAAGTGTTTATTCTGCTCAAATGGGATCCTTCTTGGTCCCAGCTATTTCAGTACTGTGTGTTTTTGAAGAAATTAGAGATGCCCCCTGAAGAAAGAAAAAGAATGCTACAGCACAAATTCCTTTACCCTACCCTATCCTGGCCTCTAGCAGTTAAATGCCCTGAAACAAGTTAGTATTTCCTCTGTGTTACATGAATAGAAATGTGAGTTGCTAAATAAACATGATTGGTTTGACTGCATTTCATAATTTCCTTGGATTTGGATTTGAAGCCACATAGCCATTATAGAACTTATCTTGTGAAGTGGGTCTCCAAATAAGAGACAATATGTAACAGAGGTTTTAAAGTTTCACCATACTTTTGTCATAACTTCAGGAGATATTCAGAGAGCCTCAGGAAGAAAATAAAATGGCTAGAGCAATTTTTAATTCTGTTTGAAGCACATTAGGTCTGATGAGCAGACCTTTAAAGAATTTATTTTAAATACATGCATGTATCTGTATATACACATTTTATTTCTTTTGAATAGTCTATCAGAACCACAGGAAGCCATGAGGAGGTGGAAAACACAAACCAGTTTTTAGCTTTGTTCTCATCATGGCGTGATACAGCCGGTAAGTAAAGAGAAACAGAATTGTGGTACATCATATCTTTCTTTTTGGTGGGGAGAGAATAAGAATTTCAGGTCTGAATAGTTATTGCTGAGCACAAATTTCAGCTTGGATGTTGGAAGTGCGTGCATAATAATGTGTGTAGTTAAAATATTTCAACAAACTTACTATTACAATGTAACCTGCATTTGTTTCTATGCCAAAGTTTGGGTTACTAAGGGAAGAAAACAATTTCATATGGGTGATATTTAGACAGTCTCCAGTAGATGTCAGGATATATTAAAATAACAGTAGGCAAGCAGACTATATGACTGCTAACTTGTTTATTTAATACAAATGACTGCTTCTTTATTTCAAAGTAAGTCCTGTAGAGACCATGTGCATCATGTGGTTTCTCGTGTATGCACGGACAAAGCTCCATAGTTTAGATTTATAGTTTTCCTCCAGCTTGATCTTTGTTTTTCTGTAACATGCTAGTACCTTACTTTTCAGGTCTTACTTATTTACTTAGGTATTTAATTAAATGAGTGTCATGATGGCTGCCCTGGGTGATACTGAAATTCAATACATTTCATATATTTGCTTTTCAGAACCTGAGTTTGAAGAGGTTATTAAATAAGTTATATATGAGAGCTATTATGGCTTTTAATGTAGCTGTGAAATCAAGCACAAGTTTGGGTACAAAATCATTAGTAACCTAAGTGTTCCAAGCCTCTAAGGCACAACAAAACCTGACACACAGCAGAAATGTAATTCAGGAGTTAATTAAACATCCTTAAATTCCTTACCCTGTGCTCTGTTTAACAAAATAATTTGTTCAGTTGAGCCCATTACACTTAATTATTACCAGTTATTGTGTGTTTTTTTCATTGTGAAAATCACATGTCATTTGTATGGTTCTTTGTGATATGAATGAGTCCTTTTCTGTAAGTGCTAAGTGTGCAGACTTCAGCTTACTGCTCTAACTGATATTTCCAGGTGACACATATGAATGCTTCAATTGATTTTTTTTTTTTTTAGTAACTGAAACAACTAGGATGCTCAAACACTGTTCTTTTAGACTATGCCCTTGACCTAAGCTGCTTGGAAGTCTAATAATTCATGCACAGGCAGACACCAGCTGTGAAAACCTGGATGCTTTATTCTCATTCAGAGTTTTAGATGCTCTGCCACATGGTGTTTGCAGAAGCATTTGAACTTTAAGGCCTTGGGCTATATCTTTGAGAATGTGATTAATTGTCCTCTATGGGCAGCAGTTGTTAAAAACAAGAACGCAGCCATAAGAGACAGCGTGCTTATGACTCACACTTTACACTTTCCCCCTTCTTTATTTCTTGAGAAATACAGTGCTTATGTAATTTATCCCAGTGCATTTCTTTACTTTTCAAGTGTGAGGACTCATAGTATGATAACATGATGCTAGATCTTCTTTAAATACATTTCCATTAAATTTTACTGGAAAAAATTCCTTACAGATCCCTCCCCTGCTAAAGAAGATGAAATATGTACTTCAGTATTTCACACACACATGAATCCTGGTGGTTATGATTGCCATAAAGCCCAAGGAAACCAGGGTAAGTTTATTAATGGTATAATTTGTATTTTTAGAAGTGGCAAAACAGCATGTATAATGGGTGGGTAATGAAGACTCAGCCTTTGTGGCAAGGCCAATGAAATGGGAAGAAGAGAATAGCTTTGTGACTGACCTAAAACATTTTACTCAACACGCTACGATTTTTACTTTTGGATTTCTAAAACCGTTTTTCTTTCATTTCAAAAGGATGAGGTGTGTAAGTGATATATTTTAAAATATATCATTGATTCTTCATGGTAACTCTTTAAAAACTTTGCTTTACTCTAAGGTATCATAGCTTTTATTAATAGGCTTATATTCGAGAAATCGTCTAGAAATGACAAGTGGTGCTGAATCTAACTGCAACTGCTCTCTAATTTTTTTTGTTTTCAGCAGAAATTGTATGGATTTGTGTCAAACATAAATCTTCAGACAACTTATTCTATATTTTGCTATGCTGATGATTGTAAAGTCTGCATTGCTTTTATGAAATAAGTACTTCCTGGCAAAACTCAGACACTTGCTGATTCTTTTAGAGACCGTGAGTTATCATGCACTGTATAGACATTTCAAATGCTGTTAGTGGTGTAGTGTGTCCAACATGTCAGAATAAATGGAATTGTGATTGTATGCCTCTGTTCTTTCCCTATTTGAAATTCAAATTTGTGTGGTTAGTAACTTTCCACATGTGTTGTGATATAAGAAGAATAGCTTTGACTGCCATTGCTATCAGCTGCAACTGTTTATTTCTTTGTCAACTACTATCCTATGTGAACAGAAGGAATCCATCTTCCTGGTGACTGGCTAAGATGACAAAGACATAATAAAAGTGCATTCCTCAAGGCTGGAGCATTGACGGCAGCAATATCTTTGCAGCTTGCAGAATGTGACTGCATGTTTTCATTTTTAAACATGGAACTCAGCTCCTTTATAATTTTATCACTTTTCTTAGTTCCCCAGTATGTGGCCTTAACTTTGTGGGCTGAAGCTTTTAATTTCTCTGTCTTTCTACCATATGTTTTCATTCTTCCCTTAAAATGAAGCTTGATCCTCAGCTTCCTTCTTCAAAATTTCTGATTTGTGTTGAAGTGCCATTGAATAACAATGTCAGGTTTCATTACCAGTATTCAGTACAGCACTGACTTCTGGAGCTTCCAGTACAAGTATGATTGGGAGTTTTTGAGATGTTCTGCACATTCCTACTTTGGGAATGCATGAAGTAGGGATTGCTTACAGCATATGAGCAATATATTGCTTTAAATGACTTTTGCTGTTTCTGCTGGAGGCTTGACTGAATAGCTAAGACTTACTGTTTTGGTTGCTTTTGGATTTCTGTTGTCACAGTTGTCCTAAAGGCAGATCCTGAAAAGAGGAACTGGTGAAGAAGAATGTATGCATTAGTTTCATGCTATTACTTCATCAGTCTTATCAAGATTTGTACCACATCTTTGAAATAATGTGGCAAATCTACCAAAAGGCATAATCAAAATTTGTTTAACTGCAATCCTCTTTTAATTACCCATGGCAGTGTTCAGTGTGTTCTTTGTCTCAGTGATCCATGTCTGTCCCTCCTTTTCTTGAATGTTTTGAGATGTTCTGTATGGTAGCTCCCTCTCAAAAATGCTATTCTACAGTCAAGTGAAAGATACAGCTTAAAAGTAATGTATATCTTGTGTGTTATGTTGGTGTTTGGTGTGTTCTGCTCATTGCAGGATGCAACTTGTCCTGTTTATAGTGATTGTTAAATTCCTTTGTGATCCAGTTCCTTGACACATGAGGATGCCTGGAAATGGTAAAGAAAGCTTAGGACACTTTCAGTAAACAGTTGTGCATTTGAACTATGAAGGGAGTTTCTTGGTCCGATCCAGCACCTCAGTCCTGTAAGGTTTGTGTGTAAAGGATGCATGGAATTTATTTCATATCTCTGTGAGTTTGCTTTCATTCTATTCACTCTGAAAAAGTGTGACTTCCATATAAACTTTCATAGCCTGCCTTCTATTATCTAACATGTCAAATCCATTTTTTTGTAGGGAAATAACCGACCCATTTTTCTGCTTTCCAGAAAAGCAAAAAGTACTGTGCCTGCTTTTGAAGTAGTTGTTGAGATTTTGAAGTGGATTGTATTTGCTTAGATTTGTTATTTAATGTGACAAATATTTGCTGTTCATAAAGGAATTGTTATTTTAAGCATGGTGAAAGTCTCTGGAAGAAAGAATACATGCCCTTGTTTTGTCATGGATAGAAACCCATTGTTATTAGAATATCATGTGTCTGCTTAATAGATTTACAGCTTTGTGATGAGTTTTATTTTTTAACAAAATTTGTTTTATAAGCTGTGTTATAATAATACCAACTATATCATCTGTTTTTCAGCTGTTTTATTTAGAAAAATGTACTTGATATGTCTCCAGATAGTTCTCTGGTTTTCAAAAAAAATTATTGTCTGGTTTTGTAATGATGAGAAAATTGCAGCGATGATAGGGTTTGAAGGAATGCCGTGGCTTTTAAGGCCACCATGTTTAGCATTTTTGAGGTCAGAAATCCAAAAGTATCTTAGCCTTTGTAACATTGGGTGATCTCATATAATAAAAAGTTGAAAACGAAATTGGATTTTGGCAATAGTATGTTTTAAATATAACAATATTTTTTACATAAATAATGAAAACACCATACAAAAAGTTTGTCTATTGACTCTATATGTTTGCTAAAGACTTGAATAGGATTGATGGTATTACAGTTCTTGTTGAATCAGAATAGGAATGATTATAATGTAGCAACTTTTCTTCCTCAAACATCAGATTATCCAAGTGATTTAGAAACAGAAAAACCAGCAGAAAAAACATATAACAAAAATAAAACCAGCCAGCATTTCATTAAAAAGAACATTGAGGTAAGCATTAAAGCATAAAAGCAATAACATTTTTTAAATGCTAGCTAAAAATTAGTCTGTAAGTTCTTTTGAAGACAGTCTATTTTTTTTTTTTTAAATCAGGAACCTTTGAAGCTAATTAGGCATAAGTTAAAATATTACCTTTCTGTTAAAACTATTATTTATGGCAGACTACTGTATTAGATAGTTCTCAGCTTGGATGCTCATATTGTTTAGGATAATAGTGTTTCTATGTATTTGCTTAAGAGTACTGGAAACTGAATTGTTCTCTTTGTGCTTGGACATAGCTTGTTTTAGGGGTGATATCCTAAGGCTTTTAAAAAATGTGTTTACTGTTAAAGGGCAATGTCCTTATGCAGAAATAAAGGAGTAGATATACAGATTGTTCATGTGGAGCCTGCATGGGACTGCTCTTTGTCAGAAGATACACCCCTTGATTTTCCTGCTTTTTTTTCCTATGAGGACCTAGTAACTATAAGGATTTCTCATCCAGTGAAAAATATTTGCCTCTCTGCTATGTCAAAGACTAAGATAAGTTATAAAGTTATTGTATGTAGGATGCTATGTTTTTCTGACAGAGTTATAATTTGTATTATGGGAATAATAAAGATTTGGCTGTTAATTTCATGGAGTTTAAAAACTTTGTTTTGGCGGTGTTTGAGCTAGTGGAGTTCTAAAGTACGGGTTTTTTTGTTTTGTAAATATTTCAGCTAGCAAAGGATTCAGGAAACCAATTTGTTATGCTTGAGGGAGAAAGGAAAAGGCTAACTGAACTACTGAAAGATACAGAAGATGGAACTGATTTGCAAGTTCTTGAGGTATGACAAATTTAATTTGGACTGTTCTGTTGCATTTGGCTTATTTTTACAATAAATCTGAATTTGATCTTAGTCCTACCATGAAGTACCCTACTGAGATATGAGAGAGGAGCTGTACAAATCCTGATGGTTTTGTCTCTTAAAATGAGTTCTTGTTGGTTTCTTTGTTAATTTTACTAACAGCAGAACCTAAAAGAAAAGTTAGGCACAGGAGGAAGGAACCTGAAAACTAAACTTAGAGACAGTTACCTATTTTCTTTGCATAAAGTGTGAAGTTTTTGAGTATCAATCTGAGTGGTTAGTGTTGTAGTATCAGGGAGAAAGGCCAGCAACCACTGTAAAAAAACCCCCAACAGCAGTTTTTCGACAACTGATAAATGGACTTCAAAATACAGGAATTTGGGAAATACACATTTCTGAAGCTTGTGTGTCCATTGAGAATGACAACGTGACATCTTTCTGTGGCTTCCAACTCACTCTGGTTTAAAAATATGTAAAGGAGATAAAGTCTACTTAAGCATTAGACATCTATGCTTTAATACAGTATTGTTAAACAGTGTACAGTCAGTGTATTTCAGTGAATAGCAGGAGCTGAAGTGAGTAAAAATCATCCTCATGGAGAGTAACGAAGAATATTTGATTGTCCCACCAATCACTGTTTCAGGAGAGTCTGTGTAACAAAATCTTTCTCAGTAATGTGAAGTCATCAAATAATCTTTTGATCTCCCAGTTAGTAGGAGACCTTTATTTCTTACTGCTCTGAGAGGAATATCACAGTGAAAGAGTTCTTGGGGGCTCTGTTGTCTTAAAGAAGAATTCGTAGAGCTGGATGGAAAGATAAATTAATTTGAAAAATTATTAATACGAGGAACTTACTGTATTTTTCAAATATATACAGTATAAAACATGCCACAGATATGTGCTTTCATAGAATAAACATCCTCAAATATTATAAACTTGGCATAATGCTTTAAGGAACTTGCATTTTAATAAGTAAAAACATATTGGGAAAATGCTTTATATAAAGAAATTAGGTGGCCTTTGTAATTTACTTTACATTAAAATTTACTTAAAGTCTATGAGCTTTTTCACTACATTTGTAAGTATATATTGTATAACAGTATCTAAGAAGAAAGATGTGAACTCGGTGTAGAACAAACAGTTTCTGTTTAATTTATACAGCTAAAAATGATCTGGAGTAAATTATTTTCAGTAGCTTAATCAACAGCTTATATATGAGAGAAACAAAAGCAAATGCAATGGTTTTATTTTTTTATTGTCTCCATATTTTTTTAAATTTATTTTCTGATAAGTGGTGATGCTCTTAATCACTCTTTTCTAGAACATGACTAAGATCCATCTTTATACATTACTGGTTTGGGATGTGGAGAAAGGAGATAAGCTTGTTGTTTTCTTCATCTGAATCCAAATTGGTTATGGAAACAGAGAACTGTCCTTCCTCTGGTTTGTTACATTCAACAGATCTGAAATTTCCCTAGTTTCTGTGTGATTTCCAGGTTGAAACTAATTTGGTCTGTGGTTCAAAACTTCTTTTTGGTCTAGAGATGTGTAAATAGACACTGTGTTTTAACATATTCAGAACTTTATAGAGCAAATATCAGTGAAGGAGTCCCTATTAGTCAGGAAGACCTGATGCACAAATGATTAAGACGATATAAATGTACAGTACTTTAATAGTAAATGTTCTTTGACAGTTGGTAAGGTAATGTGGAAGCACAGGTAACATAACCTTTGCTGGTTTTTGATTGTCATTGTGCAAAGGTTTGAACCTATCAGCCACACTCAGCGCTTGTGTTCATCACCTGAAAAATTTCAGACTCTGTAAAACTGCATCAGTCTTCCAGTTTGCCTGGTATTAGTTCCCTCACTTTAAATAGGACACTAATAAAATTTTTTTGGACATGAACATTGAGCTTGCAGATGGAATTTTTTATCTGTGTAAAATACTCAGCAATTAACGTCGTTGCACAGATATGTTTGACTTAGCTGACTTAGTCTAGCATTAAAAAAAGTGCAGTGAAAGGTTCTTTGGCCGGATATTGATCTACTAGTTGTGAGAGTTGATTTTTATTGTGCTTTTAATGTGTTGCATATTAGAAGAACAAGTTAAAGCTCACTGGACTATTATTTAATCTTTTATCTGTGCATTTAGGAAAAGATTGAAAGTATTCTATTGGATCTGCTAGCAACAGGTTTGGCATTACAAACCCATGTAAGGGTGCCAAAATGTTCAGCTGAAACAGTACTTTATCCTGACTTGGAACAGGAAGAAACTAGAGGGAGAGGATTGTAGGGGATTTGTTTTTTGTTTTTCTCCTCTTGGTGGAAAGGTCAGTATTTGATTAACAATGCTGTCTCTTCTGTTCTTCTTTCCTGGTCAAGGATATGTTTCAGTTTGAGGAGATAGTCTTCAGTTTGTTAAATGTTGTCATTTACAGATTTCAAGATGTTTTAAACAAGCTTCTGTTAGTAAACATAGCTTTCTGACCTAGGGCATAGTGGCTTTTCTTTTATATTTATTTTGCTGATTGCAAAGTATTCTTTAAAAATGTGTAGTTACTAGGTTTTCTTTCGCTTTAAACTAGTGTCTGTCACAAAATTTAGAGGTATTTATGCAGAATAGCTAATGCAAGTTCCTATAGCTACATGAACATTTTTTGTACCATTATTCAAGACATCAAGGCAATGGAAAAGTGTAACATTTGTCCACATTTTGATTTGGCACATGTTACTATCATGTTGTCATGTATTTATAGATATTTTACTGTTAATATCAGGTATGAAGTAGATCATCTCACAGGATGTGTGTTGTTGTAAGTTCTTGATACATTGGACAAGAGTGGTAGGGTTACTCTAGTCTGAACTAGATCATTTCTTTATAGAAAAAAGCTCCAAACTCTGCTATCAAAGTAGAGTAAAAGAAAGGATAATAGTTACTTAGACCTGTCTGGTCTGGTGATGGATTCTTCCTCTCCTACATTTGATTTTTATTATGGGTGAGGCATTTCCTGTGGCTACTTCATAACAAAAATCATGGGGAAATTATCAGCTAATGAGTAATCTAGACGGCTTCAAGCTGGCCCAGGTAACTATCCAGCTGATGGCCTCTCACATCTTCTTTTATTCTGACTTCTAAAAAGCTGGTGCAATCACATTGACTGAAGTAATGTTTTGGAGGCTGTCAGCTAAGGCAGATCTGGTTATGCTATATGGATTCCTCTGTATGGTGTAATTTAGATTAGATAACTTCATTTGACTTATACTACTGTATATGCTAAATATCCAAACAGCACTTCAAAGTTTTTGAAAGAATATTTTATGAGTGCTTAAAATATTTTAGAAGTACACATATTCATGCAAATCTAATTGTCAGAGCTGAAGCTGCAGGGGTATAATTTGTTTCAGATGTTCCACAGAAAGCACTGACTGTGCTGTTATAAAAGTATTGTTCTGAGTTAACACACAGGAAACATTGACAGGACAGAAGCTTATTTTCCAAGCAAAGCTATCTTGAAAGTACAAAAGAGAATGTGTGAGTCCGTTTCACGCTGGAGTAAAATGACTACTGGGGTAATTTGGATATTTGGAGTATGGGATTCAGACACTGAGCTGTAGCTAATGAGCCCAGTTACATCTTACTGGACTCCTGTAGAGCAATTTCTGTGCTTTTGCACTGTGATCTTCATTCTCTGTTTAGGCAATGGTTAACATGACACAAATGTAGTACCATGCTGGAGACTTATGCTTTGGTGGTCACTGTCTCACCTGAACAGATGTTTCCACAAAGCTGGCAGGCATCTAAGACATTTGTGGGTACCTTCTTTGGAGTCAGTTCAGGTTTGGTCAGGCTCATTAGCTGTGTCTCATCATACTTGTATGAGAAAGCATTAGAACAGATTCTGTTTCACAAAAAGGGTCACTCTCTCTTGATTCTCTTTTTTCTTTCCCTTTTTTTTCCCCATTTATTATGAAGATAATTTGTGACAAGTGTTTGGGGTATGCTTCTTTTTTCTTTTTGCAGATAGTGTGCTTTAGGGTAATGGGGATGAACCATGAATGACCTCATAGCAGTGGTATTGTAATTGGAAGCTGCTATTTCCTCCTCTTGTATGGATGCGACTGCTTGAATAGCCAGAGGACTAATCTGGAAGCTGGAAACAAATGGTGAACATGAATTTCTTGCATGACAGATGTTAGAGTCTTAGGGCAAGGTGCTGGTCCTATTTTGGTAGGAAAAGGAACGGAAACCAGCAATACACTCATGTCCTTCCACACATCCTTGCTCTTCTAAGGTCCTGTCTGTTGTTTCATTGTGGTCAGGAGAGAGATGTAATCTGATACTCAGTGAATAGCGGTTGTGCACACTTGCTTCCCTAAGTGTGAGGCAGTTACCAAGTTGCTGTGGAGAACCTGCATCAGTCTGTGGGTCTGAGCTCATTTGCTTGGTTTAAGTGGCCTAGCTCATAATATGCGACTGTGTGTAGTGGGAGGATATATTCATATGTGTTATTCAGGTGTTGACTGCTAACAAGAGGAAAAAGTCATGTAAATCATGATCAGGAAAAGAACTCTGCTTTCTGTCTCCCCCAGAGTTTCAGTGATAACTTACAGGGCTCTAGAAGGATGACAGCTACTGACTCAGAGCAGTTCCTTTGATTTCCTATGAATGCCATGTTTTCCTCTTTGGTGATACCTTGCAAGTGTCACATTACTTGTCATACCCTCTGGCTGAGATTTGGCTCCAGGTGGTTTCTGCTGTAGCATCGACCTCTGCAGTTTCATTCCAAGCCGAGTTTTGGTTAGTCTTTCTCACTTTTTGACTCCTTTATCAGATGGAAAGTTGTTATCCATTTAAGTTGCTCTTTGTTTATGTTTAAAAGTGAGGAATGTATGAATGTCTCTTCTTGTTCGGTCTGTAGCTGCTCTTGAGTGTGCTAGCAACATGAGTATTTGGGAGATTCTTGTTATATACTGAGATGGATGAAAATGTACAATTTTATTATTAATTATTGGTTTATCTGAAAAATAAATATACTTGATATACAACTGCCCTTAAAATCTTCTTCATTTGCGAATGAGGCTTAAGTATTTTCTGTATCTTCCAACAGGAGAATGTGTCTGTCTGGCAGGCACCAGGGGAAGGGTACACACCTGAACCGATGGAGTTTCATCTCCTGAATGAGATAGACAATAAGCTCCAATTACTAAAATTTGGTGGGGAGTTTTCTGCTCTTTCCAGCTCCAGCTCAAAAAGTGCAAGCCAAATATATCAGGTAGGTTATAGAACAGAGCTCATCTGCAGGAATTTTATTTGAAGTGTGTGTTGAGATCAATATTGTATATGTCTGTATTTGTATCTTTTGCATTTTTCTTTAGGATCCTCTATTTATTAATAAAGTGTATGTGCTAAGGAATGAAGTGAGAAATTTTAGCTATAGAAAACAATAGAAAAATATTTTGTTGCTATTTTGACTCATAATTAGAGAACTGTCTTGTTTTTCACAGTGGTTGAATCCACACTTCCAAGATACTTCATGTTCAGAAAGTGGTAACTCATACATTTTTAACTGTATCATGGTGTTTTTTTCAGCATAGAAACAAATTATTCATGATAGTTTACCTTTGGGAATTAGAATTATGTTTCTTCTTATCTCAGGATTTCAAAAGTGCCTGTTTGCTTATGATCTGAAGGATAAGGCAATGACCGATAAACAATGTTAATGGCTGTAGAAGACAGATTGAAATTGTATGTCCCTTGTTTTTAATGGCCTTTGTCTTTTTGCCTTGCAAACAAAATTGAGATTTGAAGATTAAGAATCAAGGTCTCAGCCTTGAGAAATTATTGTTTGAATTTTGTACTTAAAAGACTTCAATTTATCCCATGCCCTGGTACTGTTGCATCTACTATAATGGGGTTTAAAATAAAAACCCCTAATTTTTATTTTGCATTTATTTGCACAAAGCCTATTTACTTTTATAATATCTTAATTTAATGGCCAAAACTGGTATGCCAGAGAACATCTGTAAAAATGTTCATTCATAAAACTGTTTTCAGTTACCAGTGTATGAGAAATAGCTCTTTGAAAGTCTAAGATACCTGTGGGTTTGAGTTTTTTCTCTTTTTAAAAGGTGCTTAATGTCATTTTTTTATTGGCTTCTTTCTGAATGTGAGGTTTTGTTTTACCTCTGGTGTTTTTTGTGGGGCTCAGTTCCAGAGGAATCACATTTTGATGTTGATCATTTACCAGTTGGGATCTAATGTGTGAAAAGGCACCTCCCCTTATTGGTAATCACATAACAAATGCAGTTGTTACCCTGAGCTTGCCAATGATTGCCTGATCTTGTGTTCAGTGTTGCAAGACGTGAGCTTGAAGTTAGTGTGGTTTGCCTGTGATAATGAATGCTGTGTTTGGAAATGGTTGTCCAAATTGTTGCTGTTGCTCCCTTCCAGGTCATAGCCCAGAAGTATTTGAATAGAAACTTGCATTTAGGCGTATGTGGATTGAAGAGAAGAGTAACATATTATCTTTTTTGAGTAATATGAAACATAACAACCGAAAAGAAGTAGTTAATTCCTTGTTACTGCCTTTCAGTTTTGTTTTGCAGCATATAAAAGGCTTTCACACATTGTAGTTCTGTGACTTTAATTTAGAATTAGCTTAGGCTTGTTTACTATGGAGCTGCACATTCTTTTCTTCTAATAATTGCATTACCTATAGCTTTCAAAATACAGACACCTAATCACTGTTGCCTCAGTGGGAGATGTGCTTTTTGTCACTGAAGGATACTTTGTCAGGATACAGGAACTATTCTCTCACTCTGAAATCTTTAATAAGGGCCTTTAATTACCCTGCAGTACTACAGCTGAGCTGTAACAGAGGAGCAGACATATTCATATTTTTGTGCAAGGAGTCCAGCTGGATTAAGAATGCTTTTCCATGACTAATGTTCTCTTTTACATGGAAATGTTTCTAATCAGAACTGCATTTCACTCTGAAATGTTTCTTTACTCTGGTGCCAAATTAAAGAAATATTTAAAAATGTCTCTGTCTTAATATTTTTGGGGAAGAAAAAATTAAGTTGAATGTAATCCTGAAAGAAACAGAAAAACAATAGGCTGAAGAATATGAAGTGTAAGACTGTGTGTGATGAGTACAGTTACCAGCTTGAAAAACTGGAAAACTAGCTAAAAACTAAAATAGATGGTGTTTAAGGAAACAATGGTATCTGTAGGCTTGGTTGTCTTAAAAGATAATTAATGTGTATTTCCATTAGGACTTCTTTCATAACTGATTGGGATTTTTTATCAGGAAAATATTCCCTTTTTCTATTATAGAAGTAGATTATAGTTAACAGTTTAAGACTAAATAAATACTCAAAATTCAGAAGATACATTAATCTTTCAGTTAATGAACTCCTTGATAGCCTATGCTCAATGCCGGTGCTTTGCCAAAACAGATGAATTTCACAGATATCTCTGTTTCAGAGCATTGTTAGAAGCAGGTTAATAAATTGATCAGCCAGTTTTATGCCTCAAAAAATTGTGTCACTAATATGCTTCATTAGTTGTGATTTTGGTAGTATTTATTCATAAAATTATGAGAAAAAGGGAGCACAAAAAGTATTTCAAAAAGGTATTTCAAATACTGCATATTTCTTTTTAGCATTATTTTTGCTACAGATTTGGCTCTTGCTAAGTATTTGTATTTTCCCTTATGTTAAATGTTTAACAGCGTATTTTCTACAGACCTAGAAATATGAAAGATGAAGTAATCTCTAATGGACTTCTACTATGTACATGTGCAATGTAATTGAAACATAACATATTCTGAAGTATGTGGAACATTGACAATAAAATGTTTTCCTTGATATAATACTTTCTACATTTATTTCACGGTATCTTGAGAAGATTGTGAAAAAATTAGTAAGTGAGGAAAAGCTCTGACTTTACTCATATTGCATGAGTTTCTATCAGTTACTATTCAGGGATGAGAGAAGTAAGGCTGTAAGAACTACTTATGAGAAAGCAGCAGTTAAATGCTCCAGAGTGGTCAAATATCAAATAGATTATTATGAGTAATTTCAAAAGCAATACAGAATGAAGCATAAAATGCAATTGTCTGTTACAGGAAAATGTACTGTAATTGTGGTATTGCCAGCTATTACTGATTGTAAATATATATTCAAAATTTTTTACTGAATTAAAATAAGTTTCTTTTCAGATAACTAATAGTTTAAATGTCAGAACTCCTAAGTTTTCTTGATGTTTAAAAAAAGTGGTTTGCAGATACAGTTTTTTTATATATTGTAGCTGAGGAATTTTCTGTTGAATGTGAAGGTTATTTTTCTTTCCAATTAGGCATGCTACTTGGAATTACTTTCCTTGTGTGTCTATTAGCATTTCTTGAGCTGCTTCTGAAAGTAAGAATGAATAGAGTATTTTTTATTCTATGGCTGCTCATGCCCCTTTGGGTTAAATTGATTATCAGGATGGGAGAAGGTTTTTTGCTCAGGGTTTTTTACCTCTGCCACTATTGGATTTTTCTGTAGAATCGATGGTTTGCAAGAGGAAGCTCTGGTTTTTTTCCAGATTACAACATAACTTAGCAGTTTTGCCAATCCTTGTCATTCTCAGTGAACTGAATTATGTGTAATACTGAAACCTGAATTTATTTGGGACTGATACAAACTTCAGAATCTACTCCAAAACTATTGAAGGATGTGAGAATGTGTAACCCAAATCTTTAAAAAATGGTTGGGCAACTAACTTCAGCTTACAGAGAGGGGGTTATTCCTCCTTTACCGTTATGCTTAGTAAACAAAAGCTGTTGCCATTTCAGCTTTTCCTTTTCCTTCTGGCTTAATTCTGATCCCAATATGGTTTGTAGGAGCAAGCTTTGAACCACTCATTCAGTCACCCCTATTCTCAGAGCGCTTTAATTGTTGTAGTAGAAATTAAGCATCCAAGTATTAGATCTGGAGACTGAAGGTAAGAATTCTTTTATTGAAATATGTCTAGCCTGATATTTAGCTGTTGTATTTGAAAATGTGCACAATGGAAACTATGCATTTGCAGAATTTAACCTTGACATATTACTCTAAGCATTTCACTATTTTCTTAGTAGAAATCAAAAGAACCCTTGTCTCTTTATGAAGCAGTATAAAGTTATGTGTTTAAATTCTATCAATTTTTTTTTCTCAGGAGTCTCTGGCTTATGCAAACAGAAGCCTAGAAACAGTTCCAGGTGAAAAGGTTCTGCGGGACAATAAGGAAAAACGTGATCAACAGAATCGTTTGAAAGAAATAGATTATCAGCTAGAATCCCTAGAGAGAAGCCTTGTAAGTTTCCTATTTTTGTCATATTTCTCTTCCCTCAGTCTGGGAACATTGGAGTTTATCATTCCATGTGTCTTAAAATAAAATCAAGTTTTGTAACCTCATGTAAATTTCTGAGGGAATCCCCAAAGAAACATGCAGGCAAAAATCTCAGATAAGTTTTTTTTTTTCAGTTATGATGCATACTTACCTTTAATATAGTCTTCCAAAGTCAAAGACATTGTCATCCTCTCTTCCTCCCCAGTGGGGCATAGCATAAACTACAATATGAAAATACATCCTAAAAGGATTTTTTAATGGCTCATGTACTTCAGTGTTCCTTGAAGGACCAGGTCTGATGGGAATTTTGTTTGCACTAAGAAATTGTGATAATCTTTCTTTATTATCACTACTATTATCACTACTTACTTTATTATCACTATTGAAAGAAAAAAAAAAGGCATTTTTATGTCTGTGTGTTGTAAAATTTTGTTTGTTGTGTATAGCTGATTTTAGAGCTTTTCACTTAGTAAAAAACCATAAATATATAAGCTTGTTGTGACAGACCAAAAATCCGTGGAGCCTGCCCTTTTCTCTTGGAGGTCTTTATTCAGCAGTAGGCTTACTCTCCACAATAATCAGAGTTAGAAAAAGTACTGTTCCTGTTACCTTTTATCACCCTCAAAAAAGGATCTCCAGTGCAGATCAAAGGCTTTGTGTTTCAGGTGGCAGAATAACCACAGTGGCCTAATCTCAATTACTTGTAGCACTGTTGCTGTAGTTGCAAAAGCTTCAGCAACTCTCTGCATAAGCAAGGTTTATTCTGTCAGTGCTGGAGTATATATGGAGTATGGGAACTAAGACTTTGGATGAGGAAACAGTGATTGTTTTAGAGGCTGTTTACTTTTGTGTGTCTGACTACCGTAAGGAAGCATATTTAATTCTTATTTATTCACAGTACCAAAACAAAACTTCATTTTAATACACTATTCTTTTATATTAAACACTTAAAAGAGAGAGACAAATAAATAGGGGAAATCTGCAAACTTCAGTATGTTGAGTAGGTTAATGGGTAATCAGATAAAGCAAGTCTGCATATTGTCATATTCTTTTACTTATTGACCTTTGTATCACTTTTTGTCACTACTGACCTTGTTCATGAGGCAAGCACAATCTGAGGAAGTTCGTCTGGGAATTGTATGATAGTCTACAGCAGTCCTGGGAAATGCAGTGAGCTGCTGACTCATTCAAATATTTTGTGTAGAAATGGGTCAGTTCCAAATCTTGGTTGGGTTATAGCAGTTCTGTTTGGTATTACATTTCGTGCAGACTCTTGCAATATACTGCACATTTTTCCTTGACTAGATTTTGTGTGTTTAAAACTCTAAATTGATGGACTGTAATGCCAATTTACAGTGTTTATAAATACAGGATGCCAACTGCACCAATGTGTAGCATTGCTGCTTGCTGTGCAGCACCTGGTAGGGCTTCTTTAGGGGGACACACTGTGTCTTCTTACCAGTTGCTGCTTTGTAGCATAACTGAGATCATGGCATGTGGGATATGTGAGTATTAGGTCCTTTGTGAGATACTTTGGTTGTCAGTGAGGGGAAAGAAGCATTCAGGTAGGAATGCAAGAAGGTTTTTTCTTCTAACAGTACAGTAAAATATATAGAAAGGATACACTTTCTTGTGTGAAAATAGAACAGCCTTAAAAAAGAGTGCTGGTTTTTTCCTTTTTAATGCGACATACATAATTGAATTTTTTTTTCTTAAATCAGATAATTTATATGCAGTTTTGACTGGACCTTGTTTCTATACCAAAGTAATATTTTGGCAAATCTGGTCTCTGCCAGGATGCTGCATGATGAAAAATTAAACTGAAAGCTTGGGTTGAGGAAGGGAGTACATAGACTGCATGTTTCCAGAATAATTTAATGATTTCTGGAAATACTGGTTTTTATTCAATAGGTGGCACTCTTTGCTGTATGTCAGAAGAGGAATGCCTAGACGTGGTTCTAGGGGTTATTTTGACTGGTAATAAAGTTGTCATTTCTGCTTTATTCAATGCACGTTGTGAGAGGTTTGCCTCTCACTTTGGCAAGAGTCAGTGGGTGCAGCTTTTAGCATTGCTCTTCTTCTAGCTTTCTTTAAAATTGTGTATTTAAAATCCACATTTTTAAAATTCACATTGCATTTAAATTTCTCCTTTATGCTTTTCTAAACCACTGTAATTTTCTGCGTGAAATTATAAATAAATTCTCTGTCCTGAGTAGAGGAGGTGATTTGCCAGCAGTTAGGAATGTTATTTCTGAGTGCATGGTTGTACTTGATAGTTGTAAAATACAGAATTTTACAAATTTAGTATCTGAGAGAACTTATGTTTAAATGTATTTTTAAAAGACCCTTGGACAAAATAATTTTTGTTTTTGCTTCTTAGGTGGAAATTATGAATAGTTTAACTAAGTAGAATTTAGCTCTGCATGTTAGGGCGTTACTTGCAGTAGGTATATAGGTAACTCTATTAGCTTTTTTTGGTGTGTATGGTAGAATACTGTATTTTTTCATTACTGTAAAATGGATTATTTTAATTTATTTGTATAATGGCAATGACTTTCTCTTCAAGGGGAACGAACACATTAATCATCTTTCTGAAGGAGGCTATTTAGTAGGGGCTAGCTTCTGAAATTGTAACATTTATGGATTCTTCCACTACAGTTTACCTCATGTATGTTGTAAGACTTCATGGTCTCAGCAAAGTCTGGGAGTGAACTCACAAAACAAAACCAGAAGATAAAACTTTAGTCTAATTTACATTTGATATAAACACATTAAATCTGCTAAATATTGCATTTGAATTAGTGAAACCAAGGGCTTTGGAATCTGAGATTTTCCTTTACTTTGAAAAAATTTGTCCTTAGTGAATTAATATACCTAAGAATGTATTGTATGCATTGTTGAAATGCATTGTGAAATTTCAATCCAGCTGAAATGTATCTGTACCATGGTATCTGGGCCCTTGCTGAATTTCTTTTAGGTTTCACTTTGACCTTAGTTCACTTGTTCTTCATTTGAAACCATGTCTGACTCTCTCCACATTCTTTCATCTTTCAGTTTCCTGGAAACCACTGAGCTTATCTTTGTTTTGTGAATTGTATTGTTAACTGCTGCTTCAAAAAAAACCCAGTTCAGCTGCCAAATGTGTGTTGCTGAGCATTAATGAAAAGAATTTTATATAGAAAGAATAATAAATGTAGTTATTTTTCAGTTGTGGCTTTGTGTAGTTGGCCGTTTGTGATAATCCAGTGGCACGTTTGATGATGTGTTGAATTTTTTCATGGCAGACAGTAGGTTTAAATGCACATCAAAGCAAGCTATTAAGTAAGATAGCTTCACCTTTGCTGGCTATACATGTGTTGATTTCTAATGTTTTACACTGGAAGCTGATTCATTCCTGCCAAAAGTCTACCTACACATGACTCTTTTGGGGTTTTGGTTACATTTGGTATACAATTAAAAATACTTCATGTAAGAGTGTGTATGCATGCATTTAACTCTAAATTACCAATTATCTCTCGGCACGACTAAGATACTGATACCTACTTGAAAAAAAAGGTGTCCTCTTACTACTAGTAAGTGCTTTTAAAACAGAAGCTAGATATAGTTACCCTAGTCTTAAATTTAAATTTATCAGATGTCTTTACATCTCTAGGAATTTTTTTTTCACAAGTTCATGCAATCTTGTGGCCAAATGCATCGTGTGATTGTTGATTTTAAGGATTTTTTAAATGTCAAGTAGTATTATGGAAATATACCTTTGGTTATTGGAATAGCTGAAATTTGCAGAAACGTGAGCAATTGGTGAGGATGATGAAGAACAAAAATAATACATGTGACAATACTGTCAAGAGCTTTCATTACATGCAGGATCTTACTCCAGAAAGCATAATTCTTATCTTTTTGATGCAAAATAAAGTATCTGTGGGTAAATCTCAGGATACAATTAATAATGTTTGGTTCTGGAGAAAATCTTACATCACTTACATCATTTACTCTTCACCAGAGTGATGAGGGGTTTTGTTGCAACACATGGTCTTGTTCCAGTTTTTGCCCTGATACTGATTGAGTTCAGTGTACCTGGTCCTGAGTATGCATTAGGCAACTTCCAGAAAAGAAGAATAATTTCTTCCTGACCTCTGCCATTGTTCCTTTCTTCCTTTTTAAAGGGAAGAAGACAGTGACATAAAGTCCTACTGCATATTTGGAAAGTAATTTGTCAGCTAGAAATTACTGTACTATGTTGTATTACAGTCTCTCCAGAAATTAATAGCTAATATTTTCAACACAGAAACAGCCATATTTTTAACTACTCGGTGCACTGGTAGTCATCGTAGATTATAGCAGGTAAATAGCAAACATCTTCAATTCATATGGTATCATGTGGTGTCTGATTTCTAAATAAGCATGTTTGTCCATAAAAGTGGAATTTTAATCAAACACTTTCATAACACATATTTCATTACACCAAATAAAGGGAAAAAGGATAACCTATCTAAAGCTGAGATAAACCACTTTCTATGTTATTTCTTCACAAAGTATCTACTAGGTGCTTAAGTTGCTTGTCAAGCTGTTGTCAAGTTTCAAACAGATCTTGTTTATTCAGGTTTTGCAAGACTTCATTCCAATTATGTGATTATATTGAGTTGTTTCAGAACGAAATGTGTTAGTGTTTCCACCTGGGAAAATATCAGTGTGAAAATCTTATTTTCTTCATTTAGCAGCTACTACACATGAGAAGAGAACAATAAGATTAATAGTAGCTTGACAAAATCAAAATATTTCACTCATAATTTAAATGAATTTACTGTGTACTGATTGTTTTTCACCGTACTGTGGATAAGAATGAAGTGGCTGCTTAAAGTATTTATAAAAATGTTTTAAAACTACGTGTTGCATTAAGATTAAATAATTTCTGTACACATTAAATTTTAAAAACTACATTATATTAAATTATTGATTAGTTAAACTCTTAATGATGCTTCTAGTTTATAGGGAAAATTAAGATAATATTTATGTAAGTGCCTATTAAGTTGAACTGCATCCATGTGATGGTGATAAGTAATATTGCCAGTTGCATCGTAAGTATTAGTTATGTGTTGGTACTGTGTATGAGAAATCATTGCTGAAATTTGATACCTGCAATGGGACCTGTTTTGAATATAATGGGTTTCTAGGTAAGAATGGTCACATTTTCTGTCAATTCAATGTTCTGATCCTTCTTCTCCCAAAATGTAATTTACAGCTAAGGGCAACAACTCTGCTGGTTTATAGTTCTGCCATATTGTCGAGTTTGCCATCATAAAATAACAAAGCATCTTGACTATCCACCCATCTCTAAATTCATGTAGTGCTGCTTAAAGTCATTGTTTGATCTTCTCCCATTTTGTGTCTCTACCATGGCTTAAGTGTAACTGCACTGCTTTCTTGATTTTCTTTATTCATAAATGGCATTTAACACCATCAAACAGATTATTAATTGAAATGTGTATTTTTTTCTTAGACAGTGAAAGAGTCCATGAAAACTGACTTGCCTCTGTGCTCTGGTGTTATTTGTTCAGTATATCTTTGTCACACTGCTGTCCTCTCTGACCTCAGCTGTATTGTTATATTTGCCTATTACTTTTTTTACTATGTCATACAATTTTTGGCCTCCTGACCTCTCCTATCATGTCCAGCCTGGGTTGCATGTACCTACCTGTAAGACTCTTCATTCCTTCTAAACTCCACTTTCAACCTGGCATTTTTAGTTCATGGTTGAGATAAATACATGGCTTCAGAGCAGGATGGTACCCTTCATCCAATGATTATATTTTAAAACAATTGCTCATTACTTTGCTCGTGCCTGAAGCCTTCTGGTTAAAGATAATCAAGCATATTGGTCAGTGGAGTTTTGGTGTTTTCCAGGTACTTGACCATCTGTGTACATATACCTTTTGTATGGATATTCTTAACAAGTTTTTTTACTTTTAATTTCTCCTTTCTTCTCCCTGTTTGTACAATGTGTAGCATCACATTTCAGTGCAATAACTATGGTTTCTAGCTGCAGTAATATTGAAGTAATGCTTAAAAATTCTCTAGTTCATAGGTGTCGACAGCATAAAATTTTCATCATTGAATTGTGCATGTCTCCTGAGGCAAAGAGAAGGTATTTACCTGTTGTCACACATCTCTACTGGCAAATTCAGAACTTCCTCGTTCCTTGCTGCAAGTTAGCACTGTTCTTTAATCTCTGTAGGAAAGAAGTATTATTTTTGTTGGCCTGCTTGCACTCTGTGCTCTAAGCAAAATAGTCAGGAAAAAGCCCCTGTTTCTCTGCAAATGTAGTTGGGGAAGGCTGTTTCTGCTATGCCCTAGGATGTCCCATTCAAAATGAGAAATGAAAAATAACAGGGCTGCTGAGGAGGAAACCTTCTGCAACATGTACTTAGGTATGATTTATCCTTCATGGGTGACTATTAGCATCTTAATCCTTTGGTAAGTAGCATATAAATGCATCTCTCCATCTAATAGTTGGCGGCTGTGTGATTTTGAGTCTGTGATAAATGTCAGCATAGAAAATTTTGGCTGTAAATTTATTTTAAACCTGTGTGTCTGTATGTCTGCATGTAAAAACCGTGTAGTAGAGCTTTGTTTTTTGTTGTTTTTTTTTTTTTGAGACACTTTAGCCTACTAGGCCAGGGTGGAAGTGTAATCAAACAGCATCTCTAGTAGTGGAAAACGTAAAGCACATAGCAGAGGCACAGGTTGGAGATACTCCTGTAAACCACATCAAACTACTTGATGGCCACATGGGGTTCCTAGGCCAAAACCATCTTAAATGTGACTTTTATAAATATTTGTAGTATTGCTGTTGGCTTATTGTTTATTTCATTTTAAGCTATATAATAGTTTATGTATTTTCACTTATGAAAGGCAATAGTGGCAAGCAAAAAGTTATTTTCAGTATGATTCCTAAGAATATAAAAATCCCATTGAATTTATAGATAAAACAATTCATGTTTTAAAGCAAACTGATTGCATACTGAGATAAATCTGATAGTCACAGTTTTATGACAAAGCTAAATTGAAAGCTTGAAGCATTTCTGATGGAATCTTGGCTTCTAGAAACAGTTGGCAACAGCGGTATTTCTAGCATGAATGTAGTACTTTTATTTTCAGAAACAGGGTAATTCTGTTTACGGAGTCAAATAAAGTTGTTTGGAGAAAAGGTTTGAAAGTGTTTTCTCATCTATCTAAATAGTCTAATTATATATAAATTTTTTAGTTGTGCTGCCCAGCACAGGTCAGTATTAAAAAATACTTAGGAGGCTGGGATGTCACCTTTACAGAAAATCTGCTCTTAAAATATTCCCTCTCATTAGAGCTAAGGGCATATAAACTTTTGATGGAAAAAAGACATAGATGCCCAACATTCTGCTACTGAGTGTTTGTACTGGTTGCCAGTTTGGCAGGGTTGGGCACCTCGTGGCCTGTCTCATGCTTAAGTCTGTTTTTTTGATGCTGGACTGAGCATTGCTTTGTCTATGGCCTCTGTTTGCTACACATGCTCAGAGCATGCCAGTACACCCAAGCAGCCATAGGTACAAAGTGTATTATCAGGAATGATCCAAATTATGCCTCTTTTCTTTTGGAAACACAGCCTGTCTTAGAGTACGCCCCCGCTTTATTCAACCTCAACAATTTCATCTCAGTAGCTTTATCTAAATTTTTGCTTCAGGCAGGAGAGTGTCCTAACCCCACATAATTCTTCTTCTAAGATTTAGGGGAGCAAGGACATCATCTTCCCCCTAGTGAAATAATAATATTCATCCAGGAATAAAGTATTTGGGGGCAAATCAGCATAAATTAGAAGAATGGTATTTCTCTGGCCCAGTGATGGGTGGAATATTGAGCACTGGTTGTATATCTTATGCAAAATGGATGAACAGATTGTTGTGTGGGGACTATGAACTACCTTTTTCTGATGACAGCCTTGTTGTTGATCTACACTGTTGGTTTCTAACACCTTGATTTTTAAATTTTTTTTGTCGTAGTGATTTGTTTCAGGGCTGTGAATTTTTCAGACTCACCTAGACTAGCCATTGAGGTTTCATAAAAAGGGGAATTAGGCTGACACTTAGAAATTGCTTTCTGGGCATGTACTTTTGTAACTATGCAGGGCAAGTGTGATTTTCATCACTCAGATTGATTGTGTCCATATAAGAAGCATGGCCACGTAGTTTGTGATAAATCTGAATCTTTAACTCAGTCCTCCAATTCCTAAAGAAACAGGGTTGTAGGATCTTCTTTTTGAGTCTTTTTTCTGTTATCTGGTGTGGATTTGGGTTTGATTTCCCCTTCGAGCAGGGTGCCAGTAACACCGAGGGTGCAGATTTGATTCCTGTATGGGCCATTCACTTCAGAGTTGGATTTGATCATCATTGTTGGTCCCTTCCAACTCAGAATATTCTGTGTGATTCACCTCCTCATTTCTTCATTTTGGCACTGTTCTGCTTAATAATGCGTAATTGGTACGTAATACTGCATGGTAATGACTACTTTTTATATGTTCTGTACTACTGATTTATGGAGAAATACTTTCTATGGAGTGCGTTCGCTTTAGTTTCAGCTGTTCAGGTTGTACCAAAAAAAGAAGCCCATTATAATAAGTTGGCATTGGAAGACAGAAAATACTGACTGGACTTTGTAAGAAATGCTTCTTAATATAATAATTTTTTATTATTCTATTCTGCCAATTATGTTTAGGAGTGAATAGCTTTTTTTGAATTCCTTCTGTAAAAGAAGCTTTACATTTCTAAATTATTCCTTCAAGAATATTTGCACTATATTTTTACAGGCTCTTTTTTCACCCCCTCTTCATTATAATTTAAAAAGTAAACCAATTGTGTAGTTGGTTATATTTCCCAAATGCAAAACCCAGTCAAAATTTAACACACCTCCAGAGTAACGATCTCACTTTGTATGCGCTCTGTCACTGCCCTTTTCTTAGAGCATTTCCCAATGCCTTATGTGGTTGTCTTAATTTTCTGAATACAGGGAACTCCCCATCCCATTCTGGTGGGATCTAGTTATTATTCATATCATATAGTCTTTTCTGCCTGGACTATTGATATTCCTTGTTTAGAAGTATATATTTTTCTTTTGATTGCATTTATCTTCCCTAGTGCCTCAATGCAAAATGTAATTATACTGTGGTATGTGTGTATACATGTGTATGTATTGAACACTAAAAAATATTTGTTGCTAAAAGGAGTATTCAACTAAATATTCTGAATGGTTTCACTTTCTGGGATGTTGGTGGAAAAGAAGATTAAAACATAATAACTGCTTCTACAAACATGAACATGTCGTTGCAGTTCTTTTTTTCTTCCTAGCTGCTTTTCTTTCTGTAAATCAAAGCCTTCCTTCAAATATCAAGGAAGAGTGGTGTCTCTCAGCAGGGAGTCTTCATTCTGCAGGAAACAAACATTTTGTGCCTGTCCTCTGCTATTGGCTTAAATGTAATAGAAGCCTATTAAGAGTGTGCTGGAAGCTTCTGGTTTGTGAGGAGCAGTCTACAGAGCTTTCTTTTCTTGAAGCCATTACTTTATCAGTGTAATTGCATATAAATATAAGACACTTCTACAGTTTTTTGATTTATTATATATTTAACAGGTGTTCATGTGTAATTGGGAAAGCAATTAGAGTTGTTTCTGGTTAGAACTGTCACTTGTATACAGTATCCTGTACTTATTTTTTATTTAGGGTAATTGATGGCGGAAATAAAATCCATTAAGTACCATCAAGTGTTTTTATTGCTAGTATTTTAAAGGCAAAGCTAGAAAGCAGAAATGAGGTTCAAAGTGGTAGCAATAACCAGGTAAGAATTTTTAATTTAGTAAAGCAGGAAAAGAGTGGTGATCTTTTTGTATGCAAAGGAAGGCATTGTAACTTACATTTGTGAGAGAAATAAATATAGTGTGATGATGGTCCTTCTCAGAAAGGCATATCTTTAACCTGAACTTATATAACGATAAGAATAAACTTGAATTATGTTAATTCAGGAAATGACAGAAGTAAGAACTGCACAGAATGTAGAGTGTATGGACTTATTTGTGGAGAAAGATTAGAAAAAGTCATCATGCATACATTATTCTTTATGAGTGAAGCTTTTAGACTGCAACCTGTAAATATTATAGGTATGAAGTGTGGAGATAAATTAGGGGTGCATAGTGAATTCATGCCAATAGTCATTATGCAAACAAATACCTTCCCACCTGAGTGGTACAAAAATGGAATTATCAGTGTTTGAAATTACTGGATGGTAATTTTGATCGGTTTTTCCATCTTCCCGTCACTGTGTAGTTTTCTCAAAGTGTAAAAGTGTTTCTCCCTTTCTAATCAATCCAGCTCTCAAGCAATTTTTGATTGGAGGAAAAGTGTGAACACAATCCTGAAATACAAGTTCCAATACAGAAATGACCTTTTAAACTCTGTTTGTATTCTTTATTTTTAATTATCTCTACTTCCTTATCTGACAGTTTGCTTTTTAAACCTTTATAGTATAATAGTTTTAGTTATTTTCTGAAACTTTTGTGCTGTTGCTAGGAGTTTCAGGTGCAATATATGAAAGCTAAAAACCTAAAGCATAGTACTGGAAACAGAGATTGTAATGTTAGGAGGAAAATCAGCTGCCAATTTAGATTCCTTATGTTAATGATTTTTTTTACTTTCATAAAAATGAATAAGGACAAATTAGATTAAATCTGTTTTATTGTTGCATGTTAAAGAAATTGCCTTTTTTTTTTTTTCAAACGCAAGTGTTGCTTAACAAGAGGATGATCAGAGCTGGAGAAGAAATATCTGTATCTTGCTTGTTTTTATACCAGGGGTTCATAACAGCATTTAGCTACAGAGTAAAGTGAGTGGACAAATCTTTTAATTAACTTCCGTCATTATACATCATGCCGTCTTCATTAAATAGATGTAACAGGGATAAAAGCCAGTTGTTTCTAATAATTTTCTAGTGCTTTTGTGGTTTGTATACTTCAGTGTTCTGAAGGTCGGATAGAACTACCAGACCATAAAATCCAGCCAGCGAGAGATCTGGAGCTAAGAGAGCTCAAGGATTTATTAAGTGATGTGAAACTCTATTGTTTTGTGCATGTGTTACATAATTGCTGTCAGTGCAAGGCTGTTAAAATTCCCTGCTAGTAATAACACGAATACCATTTTATAGCTTCAAGAGGAGATAAAAGAAGTTTCTTAGTCAGCACTTCAACAATATCACAGCACATGTCAGTTTTATTATTCTGGGCCTTCAGTTTTGGCAGATGCTCTCCATTCTGGCTGTGGTGTGGTAATTACCATATAAATTAAGCAGTGAAATAAGCGGAGTGCAGCCTTATCCCTGCTGTCTGTAACCAGGTTGCAAGGATCACAGTGTGAAACAGGCATAATTCAGGCTGATTATATTTAGAAGGCCACATTTTGAAATCCTGGACCTTTATCCCAATTCGAGTCAATTTTAAAAGTAAATTGAAGCCGTTTAGTTGCTGTGCAAACAGAAGGATCATTCTTTCTTCACAAGGTACTCTCCATAATAGCATTCCAGGAATTAGTTCAATCCATCCTGGTTTAATTCATAGCCACTAATTATATTTCAGCATGCATTCTAATGCTTCAAATTATATGTGTCTCTACTTTAATGAGTTGTAACTAGTCCTTAAATGGGGAGCTTTGCACTTTTCTTTTATATCTAACAGGCTTTACTTTGGATTTTATGGGATTAAGCTACTATGGAAAATCTAGAAAAGTAAGCTGAAATTAGTGGTTTTGTTTTATTTTGTTTTGTGCTTTTTTTTCTTCCTAATACAATTAATTCTGCTCATTAGGGAAGCTTTGGAAATTGTTAAATCAGGAGTCCAAATGCAAATTTCTCAGATGATAGTGGTAAACCAGATATTTTTGTCCATGTGATAAGTAACCGCATGTGTCAAGACCAGGCAAAGGAAAGAAAGATGATGTGGGCAACTGATGCTTTTTAAAATCAGAAAAATTGTGTTGGAAAATAAAAGCCTCAAAAGAAAAATAGTCTATTACATAATTTTTTTTTTCTTTCTGGTGTTGCATTACAGAAGTCAAAGCATTTCAGAGAATTGGATATGTTATGAATGGTGTAGTGGACACAAAAAAACATGGCTAGCGTTTCAGTGGGCAAGTGACAAAGCTGATGATGTAACTGCAATCTTTTGATTTAAATTCTTCTTTTAAATTCAGTGTCATGGAAAGAACAAGAACAGAAACTTGTGCCATCAGTGTTAGGCTACAGTTGTCTTTTTCTTTACTAGACTATTTTTTCTATATTAAAATGTGGATCCACAAAACTGCTGCATTAGAGATAACCTCTGATCTTTTAATAAGATGGAAAGTAAAATTTGCCTGCTTTTCACCTCTAAGGGATAATGTGCAAGATATTGAAGTTATTAAATTTATAAGAAGTATCTTTGTATTCAAATGATACTAAAATTCCTATCTTCTCAATTTACAAGTACTTTGGAGTAAAAACTGTTTTCCCCGTTTTGTTGATTTTCTTCAAGTAGAGCAGATGGATTTCCTTTTACATTCTTGACATGAAACAGGCAGTATAAATAGTGAAACAAAACTGAAATAATAAGAATTTTAATCTTTAAATATCAGAATTGTATTTAATTATTGTAGAATTAAACACTAGTGTCAGAACCAATTCAAGCTCAGCTAATTTTATTATTCCTCCTTAAACTCCTCTTTGGTGTAAGGTATTTCTTTTTACTGCTCTGGTATGTTGTTTGGTTGGGATCCTTTTCCTTTTTTCCCCTGTACTTCAGTAAGCTTTGCTCAACAGCTGACTCGCTTATTTTTCAAACTGGTAATTTAGATAGTTTCATGCAGCACTTAGTGGCCTTTAGAAACAAAGGTGGAACATAGAAATAAGATTTTATTTGAATAGCTTGATTTTGAATTACTAAGTACTTGTACTGTTAAATACTGGGGTAATCTTTCTGTGATTGCTTTGAATACATTTTGATAGGTAAAGAAGAGGCACCTCAAATCTACCAGATGGATGGCACATGACATAAATGCTTTTTCTCTTTTGAAAGTCCTATTTTTTTCTCATTTTTGTAAACCTCTTCTGAAGATAGTATTAGGTAAAACGTTTAAATAAAACCCAAGTTTTCTGTGTATGTATCTGTTCTATGCATTGTTATTAATTCTTGCTATATAATTACCTTCATTAGGGCTCTGCTGTTTGCATTTTCTTAAAAGATTAAATCAATTCAGACCTGCCATAATCCCACAGAAACTTTTGAGAAGTCACAGAGTAGTATGACTGGTCATAGAGATCTGTTTGGGCAGAATAATGTTCATACTGAATGCTGAAGTTACTATTTGGTTTTGATACGCAGACCTTTCAGTAAATGCTTAGTTTAGCAGCTTGGAATGCCTGGTTTGGTAAGACCTTCATGAGAGTATTTTCTGTGCTTGACAGATAGCATCTGAGAACACAGGTAACAGTGGATAAAAACAATAATTGGTGCTGAGAATATGGGAAGGAAAGAGCTTGGTTAATCAGTAGAGATGTATTAGAGTTAAAGTTTGATAATGTGTTGAGCTTGCTTCGTAAGCAAATACATACAACAACACAACTCCAAGCTACTAATTGTATTATACTACTTGACTTATTATCTGGATTTTTGCCAGGTAGAAAATTATTAGGCCAAATCTTACTTGTACTTTCACAGTTGACCTCCCAGTAATCCCACAGAGGAGGAAAAAAACCCACAAAACAAATCCAAAACTCAACCAAAACCCACGGGAAGGAATATTTTGTGAGGAAAAATGTATTTAAGTGTTGTCAAACTTAATATAGCTTGTGGAAAAATTTAATTCCACTTCCATCCTTCACTCTTAAAGTTATTCATTCACAACATTACTTGTTATTCCATTACCAAAAATAATTCTAGACAAAAGTAAAATACGTTTTTTGTGTAGGTATCTAAGACATAGGTAGAGCCTATTACGGTAACTGCACATACTGGATTATGTATTTGGATGGAGCTCTTGACTCTTTAGCTTTTCCTTCTCTACTGTCTTCCAGGCTTCCTGTTTGTGTTCTGTTTGCTATTATTTGTAGTGTTTTCCTTTGAGTTTCATAGTGTGTGAATAGACTAACCATTTGAAGCAGGGCAATGTAGATCACAGCTGTTCCTTTTATGTTTAGTTAGTTTTGAATGTGGAGTTTATTTTTATAAATTCCATTGAGCAGGCAAATAACAGAAAACAAAACACACTGTGAGGACAACAGATTTTAATGTGCAATTTTAGTCCTGATTTATGATTTTCTCTCATTTTGCTTTTGGAACACAGCATGCAGCAAACACTTTCTAATTCAATTTGTTCTTAATCTTCTCAACTTAAAACCATTTCTGTGGTTTACCTCACCATTGTGTATTTGAAACTCTAAACTGCCAAGGTGATGTGCAGATTTGCTAACTGCAAATAAATATAAAGTAAGGTTAAATTAAGTAGTGCTGATGTGTAGTTTCGGTACAGGATATCAGAATCTCATGCAGAAGTATTATTTATGTTCTGGTAAAAGCTAGAGAGAAAGTAAAGTTGTCTTAATTAATCTTCATGTATCATTAGGCCTTACTAGGTTGTTTTTGTTTCACTAAAAGGAAAAAATTGTTGCCTGAATAAAGCCCACACTCTTCTTCTAAAGGTGTCCAAATGTGATGTAGACAAAAGGTAACAAACTAAACAAAGTAAAGATGGCAATGAATTTCCGCTCTTTGATACAACAAAATGGTTAATGTCTTTAACAGAAGTTTAAGAAGAGTGTGAAAGCTAATAAAGTAACATAGTATAATAACAATATAATGTGCAAGATTGAAAAAATCTCAGTTTGGGGGATTTATGGTATAGCAGGCTAAATTTTTAATTTAGTGATTTTAACAATCTGTCTGGCTTGAACTAGCTAAACATTCTCTATAGGAGAACATTTAAAGTGCAGTCTAATTAATCATTAATACAGTTTTGTGAAGTGAATGCCCCCTGCAATGAGTTTGCTTTATCTGCATAGCAGCCAGTTGTCAGACGCAGCTGAAAATTGCAAATGGTTTCTGCCCTGAAGAAAAGTATTCAGTTTTTGGATACTTGTTATTGCAAGAAAATACAAGGAAAAAAAAATAAAGGTACACTTGATTTGAAGTGAAATTGTATGAATGTACTCTGAATCATTCTTGCATAGCTGTCTAGTGCAAAATGCCTGAAGACAATGAACATGTATTTCAGCTTGATGGACTAATAAGTATTGCTTTGGACCTCAAAAATGCCGTCTGCAAATAACTAAACAATAATTAAAACAAAACAAAAATCTGCTCTATTTCTCTAAGTACTGACATCAAAGTTTTGGAACTTTTTATTCTTTCAGCCTTTTGAGTTTCTTTTTGTTAATAAAGGGAAAGTTCTAATATTGCCAGATCTTTCACAGAATGCCTGTGTACAGAAGGCAAAGTGGCTTATGCAGATTGCTCTACTCTGAAGGTTTTTATTGTAGATGCAGTTGAGTGGGTGGCAAGTAAATTCAGAGAGGGAGATTACTTGCATAAGTTAATTTATAAGTTCAACATTAAATTTTTTTTCCCTAGGTGATTAAGATTTTTTTCCCCCAAATAATCTGCTACTTCATATTCTGTTACAGCACTGCATCTCTTTCAGACAAGATGCATATAAGTTTTTAAATCATTGCAAGACTAGTCACTTTAGAAACTCTTGGTATTACATAAACAAGTGTACACTGCAAGAAAGTCTACATTCAACTAAATGAAATCCACTTAGTCCTGCATGTGCATTCATGTGGTCTGTGTGAATGCTGTTTGTGCTTGGGCGTTAGGTTGCCTAAAACATATTAAAAAACATTCCTCATGTAGTTTTTTAGTTTGTACTTGAAATGTTTAAGGAGTCTGCTGAAGTCAATATAAAATTCTAAGATAAAGCTAGTCATAATCTGTGCTCATGATTGCCTTTAGTAAAATTGAAAAGTCTGTTAGACTGATTTTTACTAGTTTTACCTTCTGAAAAACTAGGAAGTAGACAGATGTCCTTACATTTTGAGAAGAATACTGTTATTCTATATTTTGAGTACAGGATGATATTATAGCTTGGATAAAATAAGACGTCTTTCATTCTCAGACCCATCTAGTTTCAAGGAATGTCATTCATGTGGTAATTTCCTTCAGCATTTATTTCCTGTCCTAAATCTTGAATGAATCAAATGGAATATATTACCTGTGGCATAGATTTTAAAATAGTATCATCTTGACTGTCTCTTTGCCAGGAGGGAGAATAGCCTGATACTGTGCTCCTTCGGCTTTCATACAACTCTGTAAATTAGTAATTCGGAATTATTGGTTCTTTTGAACATTTTATTTATATATGAATAGACATGCATAATAGTCTTTACAAGTAAACTAGACAGTCGTTTAATGAGCCATAACATTTATGGGTTTTGGAACAGAGTTTATCAGAAATGTTCAAGCTGGAGAATCAAGAGCCATATTCTTTATTGTGTTTTTGTAATGTGACAGAGAAAGAGCAGAATTGATATTTAAAGAAGAATATTTCAAATGGAATTAATATTCTTTAAAGCATTCCTCTTCTTTCTCTTTGTACATATTTTGTGTTTGAGCACAGTAGCCTTAACAGGAATTCTGGAATAGAAAACTAGTGATGATAGAAACAGTGGTCTTGTGTCTAGGCCTCCCCTAGTCAACTGACAGTGTACAAGTTGTTCAAAACATTTGTCTAGACATCACAAATATTTTCACTCTACCTAGAAAATATTGGATACATAGTTCTGAAATAAATGGAAATGAATTTTAAAAAATAGGGTTTTTTTTTTGGCCATGTATTGTATGGTTTTGACTAAGAAGATTTGCATAGAATAATTTAGGTTAGAAAAGAGCTTTAATGTCATTGAGTCCAATCCAGCACTGCTACATCCACCACTAAAACATGTCTCTGAGTGCCATATCTGTACATCCTTTAAATACCTCCAGGGGTGGTGATTCAACCGCTTCCCTGCCTGACCACCCTTTCAGTGAAGAAATGTCCAGTCTGATCCTCCTTTGGTGCAACTTGAGGCCATCTCCTCTGTCCTATCACTGCATGGAAGCATGTCCATCTGCCTGCAATCTTGTTTCAGGCAGTTGTAGGGAGCAGTGAAGTCCCCCTTGAGCCTCCTCCAGGCTAAGCAAGCCCAGCTCCCCCAGCAGCTCCAAGAAGGACTTGTGCTCCAGATCTTTCTCCCCCTTCATTGTTCTTCTTTGATGCTGAATTCCTTTTGTTAACTAGTAAAGTTATCAATAAAGTAAAATACTGTGATAAGTCAAAAGTGTATTTAGTGTTTGAAAATTAGTAATACATAAATTGTGCAAAGGAGTAAGAAAAAGGAACTGGCCATTCAAAAGATAACACTTAGGCTGAAACAGCAATACAAGACAGAACACAATGAATGACATCTTTAACCCAGTACAGTATCTGTTTTGTATTTTTTAATTTCTTCAGAATTAAAACTTAGGTTACTGAGTTTGTTGGAAAAAAGGAATATTGGTCAAGGAACTGTTAAAGCTATTACCATATAGACAATTACAGAAATTGTTTTCATCTTGAGTAACCATGTTTATTTTTCTGTACTGACAGATTTATCAGGGCTATTTGTATAAAAAATAAAGTAGTAGGAAATGTCCTAGGCTTGTTTTCTGTGAAAACGGAATATATACACATAACAAATGTGTTACTCTTACATTATTGTTTATAACAGCAGGGTGATAGCTTGGCTTAGGGTGTCCAAAATGTCAATAGCTCATCTCTGGCTTTTGGCATCCTTTATTATGATTATGCTTTATTGACATATACCTGAACAACAGTTTTTAATAAAACTATAAGTGGCATTTTGTTGGTGTGACAAGTAGACTAAACAGTGAAGGTGATTTAGTGGCAAGAATTCATCTTGGATTTCAGTGTCTTACTTCAGGACATGCTGTTCATTTACTTCGTATCATATATGAAAGAAATATAACAATATTTCTAAACATAACCATTTCTTCACTTTTGTTTTCAGTTGTTTTCCCTCTCCAGAACCAACATAATAGTTCCATTTAAAATATGTGGTCAGAGTTTGTGCATTTAGATGCTTCTGTGGTGGTGAAGTTTCATAGATGTTTTAATTGTATACTTGCATTTAGAGTGAGAGGGTAAATTGAGTGGCTTTGTCAGATTTAGGTGCACGTGCTGAAGGTTGTTCAAGTACAAAAAGAAGGGTCTACTTATTTAATATTTTATGATCTCATCAATCTGTCTTCACTACTTAAATTCATATTATAAAGGTCTGATCCTGCAGGTCCATGTTTGCAATGTGAATTATAAGAAACCCCTATAATTTAATTTTGTCCTGTATTTATTTAGTATGAGGCCTGTAATTTTCATTACTGGCAATTATAAAAGTGGCAGAAAAGTAACATAACTCATTATTGTGGTTTAAAAAAATAATTCAACCAAATGTCTTGACCATATCAGAGATTTTTTTAACATAGCGAAAATGCATGCTTCTAGGATAAAAGTGCAATTTTCTGGTAAGTTGAATACTTTCTTGCATTTTTTTATGGCAATAAGAACTATGAACTTCCTCCAGTTACACTAAAAGGTGGGCAAAAATATTATGATAGTCCTGTCTGAAGTTTGACTTCTGTTTGATTTTTAAATTATTGTTTAATGAGGTTTATACTTGTGTATTTAGGTGTGTATGCTTGCTTAGGTGCCGTCTTGCCAAGTCAGGGAGTAGAAACCAGGGTTACATTTTTGAAACACTGTGGTGCACAGTGCACATAGGCTGTGCGCAAAGTCATTTTCTCATGCAAATTTTTCTTTGCATATTTAGTTACTGCTTTTACCATAGTAACGTGAAGATTTGCTTTCACAATAGGAAAGTGCCCATTGTGTGTGCATAATAAATTAGATGCATAACTCGGATCATGTGAAAAGAGTTTTTTGCATGACCAGATGAGACACTGCGAGGTAGCTATTACGCCTTGAGATGGCTGGCTGTGAAAAGAACCAGTGAATAAAAGGATAGATACTCCTTTTTTTTTTTTTTTCCCCATTTTGGTAGTTGTCTCTTATATTTAGTAATTTTGTAGAATTGGTTTTAAAAACTATGTCTTGTCTCTTTACTGATCAGGAAATATTAACTTTCTAATATGTAAATCATATAATTATTTAAGCAATGGTTCATATGCGTGAATTCTGTATAAAGGAATAAAACTTTTTTGCTATATTATCTTGTTTGCCTGGATGTGATTTCTACCTACACAATTTAAATGTATTGTTACTGATCTACTTAAAGACCAACTATTTTCTACTTTTATGGGAAACAGATGGAATGTCTGGAATTCCACTTACAAAAAGGAATCTGTATCCTGCTGAGTAATAGCAAGACGGTTGTCTTTTTTTCCTAGCTGCAGATGTAAAATTCAATACCCAAAGGCATGCAAAATATTGAAGGTGATTTACTGGTAAGATTTAATATTGTCCCTTAAATTACATAGCTATAAGGAATATATCTGGGTGCAGGATTAATTTCAAGAGAGGTAGCTTAATATTTTGTTGGAGAAATATATTTCTTAAGGGCAGAATAAAAGTAACAGATTTAAATGTTTCAGTTGTTCATATTATTTGTATTTTTAATTTCATGTCTTTGTTGCTGTTTGTAAGCATTTGTTACATGCATGTGTACTTCATATGACTTTACCAAGTTTAAATACATGGGGCAACTAAAATTGCAACACATCATTGAATGTGTTGTGCTTCTGTTGATGACAGCAGAAGCTGGAGAGTCTCAGAAACTTGAAAGATACAGCTTTATATATTATTAAGAAACTTAAATACATTATTATCAAGACTTAAATATCAGCCACTTCTGAAAACAGTAATGAACCAAAATGGTGCTTCACTTCCATCAATAGCTGTAATACAGGTTAGCAGTGCATATATAATCCTTTTCATGGCCTGGACATGCATCATTATTTTAGAGATGATAATTTGTATTTATCCAGAAAAAATCCTGACATTTCTTTCATTGATAACATTTTTAAAATTATTTCCTAGTCATCAGCCTTCTGTCTGAGGAAAAGTAATATAATAAGATGAAAAAGTTAGAAATAATGAATGTAAAGAACCTCAAGATGCTACTCAGTTTGAAGCAGATATGCAGGGAGAAAATAGCAATTACCCTGTTTCTTTACTTGTGTGGATTTTGGATCATATGAACTATGTGATTGCATCACCCCATATTTTAGCAAATCATTGCTATTTTTATAATAAATTAACTCTTAATTTTCTTCTTCAATAAAACACTTGAGTTGGCAGGTGAACAGATATGACCAGTTTCTATCTTACTAACATTAAAAATATTTAATTGAACATTATTTTTATGTTAACAGATACCAAGTTTTAAATTTGAAGTCCTACATAAAGATATATGAGCAGATTTTTGTTACAAATAGAGACAAAAAAAAAAAGACTGGCAAGTTGTGTTGTTGACCACTCTTAGAACTGCACCATATAAATAGACTGTTCATAAAGGCATTTTTTTTAAATTTAGAAGGAAGTAGTCAAAAGTAACTTAGAATTTGGATAAGCACAAGAATCTTCACTCTCATTTTTTCTACAACCCTCTGGTTGTTGAAATCAGTGTTAATCTATTATGGGTATCTAGTAGTTGGAAAAATTTGACATGACTAGGAAATAGAATCAACAGCTCCTTTTTTTTTTCCATGTTGGGAGAACTAATTTTTGCAAACATCCAGAGTAGAAGAATTGGAGAAAAATATTTAATTTGTGCCAATTTTATGTCTAAAGTCAAACACTTCATGTCTCTGAAGAAGTAGCAATGAGGTGTGTGCACTCTTTCAAAGGGGGAAATATAATTTTGGGGGCTGGAGATTTTTTTTGAGTAATGAAAGCACAGAGCTCATGCTGAAGTAATTGGAATTCAGTCTCCTAATTAGGTTTTATAAATCTCATTACATAGGGTTAAAATACTTAGTTTCTTGACCTGTTTCTTTGTGTAATTGATAGTGATGATTCAGTTGGGATTGAGTCATTTAGACCCCTATGCAAAAATCAGAACATGGGTACCTGCCTGTTTACCAGTTTGCCTTCTTTTTCTAGTTTGATTTATACTCTTTTGATTGCTTCCACAGATTTTGGGGTTTGGCTTTTTAGACTATTTCAAGGAAGTAGGTTTATTTTACTACTTTATTTCTGCCTTTAAACAATGAGTATATTACCATGTCCATAAATCATGCTCATTAAATTAATGTGCTTTAAGGTCCTGAAGGAGGAGTCTTTTGTAGGTTCCCTTAAATAAAGGACAAGACTTCTGGAGAGAATGCTATTGTATTGGGGGGAGGGGAAACCCCAAAAATCCACCAGATTTTCCTTTGGCAAGTTCTCTGAAGCTGAGTACATGCTCTTAGTGAGAATTTTAGAAGTCATTCTAGGTATGAAATGTCTGTGAGAATGTTGTGATGGGAATTCATCCAAGAAACAATGTGCTATAAAGAAAGAAATAATAAATGTAGTTACAGCACTGACTCTGCTTATAAAATATAATCGTGTTAAATGCTTTGTCATACTAGCCAGAGTGAAAGAGGATAGTAATACATCTCAATCCACTTGTCATATTATTTCTTATTCTATGTAGAGCACACCAGTAACAAGAGGCTCAAGCATACATTTGGAAGAGATCACACTTTTAAGAAAACATTCAGCATTGTACTGTTTTCTGAAAGTTCGGGTTTTTCAGTTTCTCTTTAGCATGATTTGCCTTTTTAGTGCAGGATGGTTTCTTGTCTGCTTTTTTCCCCCTAGGTGATTTCAAGTGGTAATGTAGCAGGGCAGTTGATAAGATGTTTGGAGGTGTGGCTGATTCTTTCCTCTTGATACAATTTTGAGGCAAATCAATTGTTTTGATGAAGTGGAAAATTGTCTTCTTTTCCTTGGTTCTTGTTTCTCAGATTTTAATTGTGTTATATTTCTTAGTATTTCCCACATCAACTTCTGTTTGGCTTTTCTGGTATCATATTCCTTTCCTCTTCCTTTCTTTCTCTGTTTTCCCCATAATAGAGATGGCCTCTTTTGAGTTGTTATCAAACCATTATGATCATTGCAACCCACTCGTCCCTTCATTTCTTACGAAGTCATTCCATCATTAGTGCTGTCTCATGCTTTGTGTTGTCTCCTTTAGTTTGTAGTTTCCTTCTTTGACACCTGTGTGTTACTTCTCTTTTGTCTCCTGCAAGAGATTTCTGATTTTTAGTCACTGTAGAAACTAATCTTTGTTGAGAAGATAGAGAGGGGAGTATAAGATCCTCTTTTAAGATCTTTTTCTCCTTTTGTTGAAGAGAAGAAGATAGAATGGGAAATTCTTTTCTCTACTCTCTGTACCCTCTTAAAAGAAACACTTTTTTCTCCTACTAGGGAAAGTGTATAAATCTTTAAAGTTCAGGAAGCTTTTAGTTGCCATAAGTAAGACTGGATTCAAAACCAGGTGGCAGAGATGAATAGACAATGTCTCTTAACGGTGCTTTGTTGAATTCTACATCACAATACCTACCCTGATGAGATTCTTTTCTTCATACTGAAATAAGAATTTAAGTAGTGCACAGTGGAATAAATGAATGAACAGTGAATAACGCTTTAAGAAATATTAGGAAAAAAGAAGAAGAAAAGTTAAGCTATTGTTTTAGTATCTTTGTCTGTTTCTTTGTTGTCTAAATTCAAACTGTTTTTAATCCTTCAACCCCCGTTGTTTCTTGCATTATTTGTCTCAATGCACCACACATTGTTATTTCTGCCCAAGTTCCCTTCAATGAGAACGGGTTGATCCATTGTCCCTTCTAACCTCATATGGTGGGGAAGTGTTGAGTGTGTGAACTACAGAGATATATATTTGTATTTGGAGTACCACTATGATTATTAATATAGCTGTATTTTTTCTTGTTCTCTTCAGTCTTTATTGCCATGAGCATGTAATTGGGCACTGAATTTGGTATTTGTCCTGAATGCTTGCCTCTCTAGAATATGTGACTCCAGGGGAGGAAAATTCTTCTACTGTGACATCAATTAATGGTATTGTGTTGTATAGTAGGCCTGAATGGCAGAAATCCAGCCAGTCAGAGGAGGCATGTAGCTTCAGGTTCTTTTGTTGTAATATTCAGAGTTGGTTTAAGCTGGATACAAAGCTTTGATTAGTGCATAAAATCCCATAACTCTGGAAAATTAAACATACTTTAGCTACTGCCTGAAGATGGGAGATTGTTGAGATTTTACTTAGTCATGGGATTCATAGCTTTGATAATGATGTCCATAGAATAGGATGAAAATGGGAAGCATTATTCACTTAGGTGTTTATAAAGTATAGTATAACAAGTGTTGTTCAAGTTTGAAGGTGATATCAGATTGGGGGAGAACAGAGAGGGTGATTTGACTCGCAGCTCAATAGACCTGGGAGCAGGGCTGCTGTCCAGAGAAACCTCAGCAAGCTAGGGGGATGGGCCAACAGAAACTATGAAATTCAGCAAGGGTAAAAGCAAAGTCCTTCACCTGGGAAAGAAGAACTGCCAACAACAATCCTGAGGACCTACAGGCTGGGAAGCAGCTCCACTGAAACTACCTGGGGTTCCTGGTGGATGTGGGGGTCTAGCTGCATGGGAGCCTGAAATGTGCCTTGGCAGCAGAGCAGGACAACAGCATCCTGGATTGTATTTACAGGAGCAGAGGCTCCATATGATTACTTAATATTTTATTGTTTAATATTATTTATCCTAATTTCCTATCATATTTTTGTATTTATAAATAATGAGTGCATTGTCTGCTACAGTTTCTGTTACTGTCCATTTTACAGATTTTTGCTTCTTCGACTTCGGCAAATTTCCTTTCTTTTTGAGGGCAAACTTGTATGTGTGTGAAATGTGTTGCTTCTTTTCAGCATATTGACTAGAAGTTGGGAATACTTCACATGAGATTATTGCCTTTCTCACAGAAATAATTCCTATTATTCTAAACGTCTATATCTTAAATGAAGGGGAAAGGTATGTTTTTACATGGTGTTAGTCCATTGTGGTGGATTTTTTGTGTTTTGAAAAGAAAAGTCTTGATGTTTGGATGCTTGTTCATCTCTTAATAAGTAGTTGCTGAGGAATGCTGCAAAGCTCTGCCAGTGCTTTTTATAAGCATGAAGGATTGTACAGGTATTTAAAATCTATAGTGGGTATTCACCAATTATAATCAACTTCTACTTTATTAAACTCAAATCACACTTTCTAGATGCCCAGCTAGTAAGTGTCAGCCTGGAGTATTATGAAGGTGAAAACATGTCTAGCAAATGGGAGCCAAGTTAGATAGGACTGCCTTTCCTCACATTTCTGCATTCATATGTTTATCAGCATATTTTAGATGTAAAGATTTACCCCCTCCTTTCAATTTTTAATACTGATAATCCCTACTGACCTCTATCTTGCTTAAGCTCAACGCCTGGAACTTTTAAATCACTTTTACTGTCACCACATTTAAGAGAAAACCCAAACCAACCAGTAAATGTGACCCTTCACAGATGTTAGCAGGGTTGTAGCACAGTTGTTTTAATAAAGCACTGTAAAGCTTTATTGCAGGAAATGAGGGCAAATATATCTTCCAGTGGAAAATATGGAAAGAATTTAAAGAGAAAGAATATTTGGGCAGTTTAGGTGGTAAATTTAAAACCTATATGCTTAAAGTACTAAGGGATCTCTCTAGCACAGTTGTTAAACCACCCAGTTCTGGATCTAATTCCTGATGAGGCTGGTTGTTTATAGAACTCCTATATGTCTGTAGAACGGGAGGAAAGTAGGGCTTTTTTATTCAAAAAGCCACCTGAGTTGTAAAGTAGAAGTTAATCAGACGTCTGTTGTACAAATTCTGAGTGGAATCTGGTTCTGCTTTTATAGCATGCAAGATTGGTGCCCAGTGAGGCTGTGGAGCAGGTCACATTGAGAGTGATCACACAGCACATACAGGACAACCAAGGATCAGATCCAGCCAGCAGGGGTTTAGGAAAGGCAGGTTCTGCCTGATCAACATCTCCTTCTGTGACCAGGTGACCCTCCTGATGGATGAGGGAAAGGCTGTGGATGTAGCCTATCTGACTTTGGGAAAGCCTTTGATACTGTCTCCCCTGGCTCTCTCCTGGAAAAGCTGCAGCCCATGGCATGGGCAGGTGCACTCTTGGCTGAGTTATGAACTGGCTGGATGGTCAGGCCCAGAGAGTGGGCGTGAATGGTGCTGCATCCACTTGGCAGCCAGTCACCCATGGTGCACCCTGGGGATCAGTGCTGGGCCGAGACCTGTTTAATATCTTTATCGATGATCTGGATGAGGGGGTTGAGTCTACTCTTAGCAAATTTGCAGATAATACCAAATTGAGTTGAATTATTGATCTGCTGGAGGGTAGAAGGAATCTGCAGAGGAACAGATAGGCTGAGACCAACAGCATGAGCTTCAACAAAACCAGGTGTCAGGTCTTGCAATTTGGCCACAATAATCATTGCTGTGTTGCAGGCTGGGGGAAGAGTGGCTGGAAAACTGCCCAGGGGAAAAGAATCTGGGGATGTTAGTCAACAGCCATCTGAACATAATCCAGCATGTGCCCAGGTGGCCAAGAAAGCCAGCAGCATTCTCTCCTGTATCAAAAAATGTGGCCAGCAGGACTGGGGAAATGATTCGCCCAATCTACTCAGCTCTGTTGAGGCCACATCTTGAGTGCTGTGTCCAGTTCTGGGCCCTTCCATTTAAAAGGGACATTGAGGTGCTGGAGTTTGTCCCAGGATGGGGTACTATAAATGGGGTATAGCCTTTTCCAAGTCAGGGAAAAGAATCAGAAGAGAAAAGTATATGTACCCAAACTTTAGAGGAATCTAGCATTATTGAATGAATTATTAAAGTCTGAAGGGAAAATAAGATGAAGTCAAAATGAGAAGATCACCACAGAATATCAAGAAATGTATTCAGAATTTTGTAAGCAGTTAACAAAGCAATCTAGGATTTGGTGGTGTGACAAAATGTTTAATTACCCAGATATCCTTTGAGAAAGGTATAATAGAGTAAGTTTAACAAGCATTCACTGGTGACTTTTTTTTTCCTTTTAGTAGTGTCATAGTGTTTAGGTTTTTCTTTCTTTAGAAGAAAAATGAAAGCAACTTGCTGGAAAGTTTCTATAGATGTAGTTTTAAATAGTGAGAAACCAGCTAGGAATGGGTAAGTGAATGGCAGCTTGATTGATGTGACTATGAAATGATGGTACTCACAATGTTTAGTAAAGAAAACAAAATAGAAACAGTGGATGTCAAGAAGCAGACTCTGAGAACTAATAGGACTAAACTTCTCAGGGGAATAAGGATTGAAAAGAAAGCTTTTTAAAAAACAACAAAACTCCCACCCCCACTAACTTTCAAACTAGTTTTAAAAGTGAAAGGTCAGAAGTTAAGGTAATCCAGTTGCAAAAGAAGACTTGGAACTAACTTGTTGATTTCAAACACATTAAGACATGATATGAAAAGGGAAAATAATCTTGCATTCGTAAGGTAATATGGATAAATATAAAAGAAAAATATCAGTTGAGAGAGAAAATTTTGTAAAGGCTAAAGCTTATAGGCTCTAAAATGAGCAAAATGTGTCAAAGAAAGAAACATTATATGTTAGAAAATAATTTTACTAAAAGGAGGACCAAACCTGTTTTAAGTCCTGCTAAGGACAATGTTCTTAATTTTTAATTTTTTTTGCCATTACTCTTTGCTAAAAAAATTTTATACAAGTGCTAGTCTTACTATTTCTAGTGTCAGTGAACAAGCTTCTCTATCCGTAGAAAAAAATCTCCTCATAAGTAAGATAGATTCTCTGCATAGACTGAGTGTTTTCAAATTATCTGGTTGATGGGCCTTCATCAGACTTAAATTACTGCAAGAAGAAATCTCAGAAATATTCTTTGCCAAAATTAAAAATAGCAACAGGAATAGTTACTGAGGGACTGCAAAGGGGGAAAAAGTGCTTATTTTTTAAAAATAAGGAAAACAATAGCAAGGATGAAACAGCAAACAGATATGCCAAGAAAAATAGTATATTGAAAAAGGACTTCTTCCTATGCCAGTGTACCAGAGGCCATTTAGATAGAAGCAGTAGATTGACATTGGGTTCAAATCAATTTACACATGCAGGGTAGAAACATTAAATGTTCATTGTGGAAAAGTCATTGAAATATGACTGTGAAGGGATTTTTTTTCTTGGCTCAGTTTTATTTCGAGTTTTCATTTATGGCCTGGAAATTGAAATGAACAGTATACTTATTTATTTTTTGGTAGCATGAAGTTGACAGGTGTGTCAGTATCTTGAAAAAAGATGAGTATTGTATAAAAATGGTCTTAAAATAGATACAGTTCATCAAGGTGCTGCCATTAGAAAAAGCAGCACAAATACAAAGGACAATACTTGTTTAGGTGGAAGGTTTCTTAAGTTTATGGCAGATCCTGAACTGCCTGATTCATATTGCAAATCTGTGACCTATCATACTGGGATATATAAAAAATATCTATTTCTGTTCTGTGCAGGTTAGTTAGAAAGAATCCCATAATCTGTTATGCATACCTTAGTAAAAGAGCAGTGGACTGTTTGGTGAGAGAGCAAAGGAGAGCATCAAACCATGTCTAGATGCCTAGATCACAGACCTAGAAAATAACTGCACCAATATGGAAAGACCTGGGGTGAGTAGGAATGAATGAGACCGCTCTTGGGAGGATGGGGTAGCAGTCTTCAAGTACGCACTTCTGCAAAGTGGAATGAGGAAAATGGATTCTGTAGTGAAAGGCAAAGGAGAAATTTTGCTTCATTTGAAGAATAACAACAAAAATAATTCAGATTAGATATTAAGAAAACAATAAATAACTTGTTTTTTTAAAGTAACCTATATCCACTAGGGTCCTGAAAAGAGATTAGACGAAAGCTGAATTGGAAATGGCATGAGGATAGTTAAATATTTCTAGAGGACTTGGAATAGGAGATTTTTCATATTTCTTTTCAAATTGTCTAATTTTCTATACAGGCAAGAAGAGATGTCACAGAATTCCATAAAACTTAGGGCTAGATGCAGTGTCGGGTAGCAGTAATAGGGAAACTGCAGTCCTCTAAAGAACTGGTTATTGCAAGACCTAAA
>JAHLSL010000007.1:28913865-28957598 GCA_025920805.1 Petroica traversi | reverse complement strand
TTCATTTTTGTACTAATATTTGAAAAAGGAGATAGTAAGAAAATGAAGTTGATGGAGTATTAGTATTAATTTATAGTTTCATGAATAAAATAAGAATTTTTAGTCAAGAGTGAGAGGCCTAAAATAATCTTTGCGTTCTGTAATTCACTTGGATTTCGTGATGGGATATAGCAAGCATCAATTTAGTTTTATTGCGCAGATGTTGTGTGTCTAGACTCTCATACTAGAAATCTCTGGAGTTTTTCTTAACTTGCCCCTAACTGGGGCTTGTTCTTTGTGGTTGAAGAAAGAAACATTGTGAATTGGAAGAGGTTGTGGCTCTTAAGTCCCTTGCCTACATGCTGTGTGAACAAACATGATATTCTGCACAAGTCCAGTAAGTGCTTGGTGAATCAACTGCTCCTAAAACAATACGGAAAAAAGAAGTATATTTGAGAATAGTGATCAGCAAGACTGTCAGAGAAGACTCCCTGTCCCAAGAGAGTGGAGAGATTAAGCAGAACTATGCAATTTCTGTAGGGGTTAATACAACTTTAAGAATATGAATATTGTATCACGCTCTGCCATCTCTTGGTTGACATCTGGAATATGGCAGTGGTGCTACTACTGATAACAGAGCCGTCATTAGAATGGATTCACTTTGGACTGCACATGCTTTCTGCAGATCATGAGTACATTCCACTCCAGCAGGCCTACACTGATTTCTCTGTTGCCATGGTTTTCTTTCTAACAGCTGTTTTCAAGATAGATTGTGTATGGTTTCACAAACAGCAGCCATCCCATTGGATGGCAATCCATTCACAGCTTTAGACTCAGACATTTATTTTATATATTTGACAAAGAGCAGTTTTGCAATAAAAAGTTCATGGTAAATGTTCAACTTCACTACAAATTCCAGTGTAAAACTCAGATGAATTTCATCCATTCTTTCATGTTTGGTTTTTTTGAATCTTTGTGTTGATAGCCCTCGTATGAAACCCACCAACTGGCTGATGATTTTAGCCTTTTTAGAACCATCAAGCAAATAGTGACAGTGACTGGAGCACTAGCCCAGAAGATGATATTAATGAACAATGTGTTGTTAAACTGTTATGATGATTTACCGAGACTGTTAAAGGAAAACTAATTAACTTGCTGTTAGAAGATGAAATGTGAGAGTCTTCCTTGTACTTATTGATGGTGGCACATATTGTTTGAATTTTCTATGAAAGAGCGTTAAAATCTTGTGTTGGTTAAGAGTATTAAATTCCTGGAATTGTGTGAATGTTTTTCAGACACTCCTTTGTAAGTATTTCAGGGTTATTGAAGTTTAACTAGACTCAGAATGCAATTGGTGGAAACTAGCTCGCAAATCTTACTTCATAAGCATTATTTTCATATCTTTTCCTTCAGAAAAAAACAACTGATGGGTAAAAACAGGAATACAAGATGTTCCTTTTAAACATATGGGGGAAAACCCCCAAATCTTTGAGAGTGATTGAACACTAGCACAGGAGACTAAGAGGGTGTGGGGTCTTCATCCCCAAAGAGGGTTGGAATCTGACTGGACACAGCCTGATCAACCTCCTCTAGTTGATGCTGCTTTAAGCAGAGTATTAGACTAGGCAGTCTTCAGAGGTCCCTTCCAACCTCAATTCAGTTATGATCCTGCAATTCTGTATTTGACAAAATGAGCTTGTGTCTATGAAGAAATCTAAGTATTTGATACCTACTCGTTCTCTCTTCTTCTCACCAAATGATTTTTCTATTTATTTTTTATTGTTTTATTGGATATTCTGTGTTGGTTGATTGTTCATACTGAAGTAAACCAGACAAAACCGGTATTCTTAATGTTTATGAAGAAAGGAGGAAATCCATTAAAAGCATAAATATGAGGATTTTGGTTACCATGTGTATGAATACCATGCTTCACATGTTATAACTATGAATTACATGATAGTAGCCCCTGAATTTTGACAAGGTTGGGATAAGGTACATGTCTGAAAATTTAAAGAATTTTGTTTAGATATCTTGTTTTTGAAAAATACCCTGGGTTAAGGTGCTGGAGGATATAGATTAACTCTAAAGGTCTTGTGATTTACAGGAAGAAAATCCTCTGAAGCAGGGAAATGCTAACAAGTATTTAATACTGCTTTACAAGAATTTTCATATATTTAGATGCCAAGGAGAGTGATGAGCAGGGGAATTAAACTATAGCGGACCACCCTGAAGTGGTTTTGGAGCACCTTGCCCCTGAGCAACCCTTTGAACAGCTAAAATTAAAACGGAAAAGAATTTTTTTGAATCCTTTTGCCCTTTGCCTTCCGTAGGCTGTGAGTTCCTTGGTGCTATTAAAAGATGCATCAGATAATCTCACATCTGGACATTGTCTGAGGCTCTACTCAAACTCCTTGTAGTTATATGACAGGAACACTGAAATATGCAGGTACAAAGAGCTTATCAATATGCTTTGGCTTTACCTGAAATGTTCATATGCTTGAAATGTAATGATCTCATCAGGTAGTACCATAGAATGTCCAAGCTAATCCCCTTCAGAAAGCTACCTTTGGCACTCATCTTTAGCAATGGTTTTAGTATGTTCAGTAATGCTGTAATTTTAATTACAGTCAGTACTTTTATAATGCCAGACATGCTGTGCAATAGGTGCTGTGTAGATAGTTGGCAATTGTAGGATATATAGCAGTCAGGATTAAATAGCGATAAAGGAGTCACTGAACTGCACTAATAAATCAGACGTGATTACAGTCCGTGTCAATGCATATGCAGAGATTAGAAAATGTGTGCTGATGAATAGACCATAGACTTTCTGCTTATGTTATTTTTCTTTGTGTGAGGTAAGTGAAGAGAAAATGCTAGTATAAGAGTATGGTCCTAAATTACATGAAATATGTAAGGAAGGCAGTAATAATTGAGAAGGTTGAATTAAACATTCCTTCAGTTTTGTGAGGTATGTCACCTCTTGTTTTTACTTCTGTTCATCAATATTTTCCTCTTTCCAGTATTTTATAGTAATCTTACCGTTGCATGGTTATGAATAAAATACTTTGCTTTACTGTTCAAATAATGTAAACTTTCATCACTTGAGGTGTCATGCTGTGTCTAATTTCAGAAATATAGAATGCAATCTTCTCTTCATTGTTTGACTGTTTTTGTGCTTGCCTTTCCCAAATTCTAATTTTTTTTTTGCTGTAATCTCAGTTTTGTGATCACTTGTATGAAAAAACCACAGCGTGTTCTAAAAGATTTGTAGGTCCGATTTTGCATTTTTAGCATAAACAATATTGCATAGTTTTCCCATATTAATACTCTTTTGTCTATCATATATTTTATTCAAGGAACTAAGACTTCTCCAATCAAGCTTGAGACTCAACCGTTTCGTCCCTTTAATAGAATTTTTTTTTCAAATAGGTTAAAGTGAGATGCAGTAAGTGGCTGAATAGTAAAATTATATAGTAAAACCAGAAATAGAAATTGCATTTTTTTCCTTCATGATAGAAAATGTATATAGAACTTCTAGTAGCATTTAAAGTTTAGCAGGTTAAACCTCTCTTGTTTAATTTGTAGCAGCTTCAGAATAGCCACAGGTGTTTCTTAAATTTAGGATCAGGTTCACTTTTGTGTTAGGATGAGAGATTGAACGAGATGTATTGTTAGTTCCTTGACTGCACAACTGTTCTTGTCTCAGGATCTGTTGGCACCTTTTCTGCAGTGCTCTAATTTCAGGCAGGCGTGTCTTTATAATGTAGCTGTAACCAGATGTATGCACTGGGAGCGTGGCAAGGCTTTCACTCCTCTTTGTCACCCTGTTCCCCTCTCTGCATAGGCAGTACAGTACTTGCCCCTCACTGCTGTCCAAAAGCCAAAGATTCCCTCCTGGTAAAACTCTCAGCCAAGTACTGCTCATCAAAAGAGGCGTCATTTGGAGAAGGAAAGCTGACCTTTTATTTCTTATCTCATTGTATTTGTTTTTATTTCCAAATATCCACCTCTTCTTGTTTAGTTTTTTGGTTTTTTTTTCCCCAGAGTTGCCTTTTAAAAGTCTCAGCATCAACTTTTTTCCTGTGCCATGAGAAAAATCAATCTTAAGTTTCTCATTATAGAAATTATTAGAATTCTTTGATGAGTCTTGTTAAAAATATTCCTGAATATTTTTAAAATATTGATTTTTTTTTCCATATGGTTTTTTTCATGAACATATGGGTCTGGTTTGTGGTTTTGGAAGATACAGTGATCCAGATTTTTTTTTTTTGCATGTCCTAGAGTCAAATATTGGGATTTTACAGAATTCTTTAATTACATACTGCAGAGTAGGAATTTGCATTCTACACATTCATTTCACTTACTACTTTATTATTTTGTACTGGTTTCATTTGTAGCCTTTTCCTGTGCCCATCCTGATAATTCTGGTTTTGCGAATGAGCCAGTAAATGATTTAATTAACTCATTAGGGTGCATAGTGGCTATATGTATACATACTTGCACACTCTTACTCCACTCCACATACAGAGATATAAGTCAAGAGAGGGAGAGACTCAAATCACTGATTCCTTTTCGTTACTGAGTCTTTCCCCCCCCCCCCCCCCCCCCAACAAGATGTGAATTTTTGTTCTAGGAAGTTTGTGAAAGAAAGGTAGGTACAGTGGCTTAGCACATTCTGCCCTCCCACCTTGGGCAAGTCAGTTAAAGCTGTATTGAGTGAATGCATGTTAATTCCTGGGCTTTCTCTGCAGTTCAGGGTGAGGATTATGTGGATTTAGAATAATATTCAGAGCAGCCAGTTTACTGAGCTGGGAACAGCCTAAGGCTAACTTATAAGAGGAAAGAAAAACAAACTCAGAACCCAAACGTCTGTGGACTCACCCTTTCTAGAGTCTGGGCTTTTTCATGTGGGCACCAGACAGGTGCCTTTATCTTCTTAAGAACTAAAACCTAGAGGAATTTTATAAAGCTAGTAAAACATTTTTGTTTCAAACGAGGAAGAGCTCTTCTAATTACTATTTATCTCATGGTTCAAACTTTCACTTGGCAATGGGGGAACTAAATTTAGTTCTTTTTAAGCCTGCTATTTTGAACTGTAAGTGTGGTCTTCTAAGAGAAACCTATCCATCCTCAACAAGCTGTAGCATAATTTGGTGCATTACTGTTCATGGCTGTCGATGCAACTGCTCTGTCATGTGGAGAAAGCCAAGCCAAAGAGAGTGTGCCTAAAAAGGTGCAAGATGTTGTGACACAGTGCTTAGCACTTCAGCTCTGAGTAGGGAGACTGAAGTGTCTTAATCCTCTTTCCCAAGAGTGACTTGAGGATAAAAGGCACAAGTACCTGTGTCATGTCCCTCGCCTTGTTATTTTCTCTGTATTCCATTTTCTGGCTTTTCACTACGATGCCTGACAGCCTATAGCTCCCAGTAGCCAATATTAAACTGATTCTCATAGAGCTACACATTACTCACCCTGTAAGGAATATTCTTCCAATAATGCATAAAATGAAACATAGACTGTGTCAAATGCATCAAGTGCATTTAAATAATTCCTGTATGAAGTGGTGCTTAGTACAGTAAGGGGATACATGTGTGAATAGATTCCATAAGGCAAGAACAAGTCAATTTTGTCTCCTGCCAGGCAGACCAGTGAGATCCAAAACAATTGATTCTTAAAATTCCAGAAGGAATGAATTTCTGATGCCTCTGGAAAGGATACAATGTCATTGTGTGGCTCAGATCCATTATGTGTCTGTCTTAATTAAAACTCACTCATTTTAGGAATTAAATAGAACTCAAATTGTGCCAGCCAGGCTGGTGTACATACCTGTAATTGTGCTGTAAAGGCTGTGCTACTACTCAGTATCATCCTTGCAGATTGTAGCTGTATGCAGCCTTCATATTTACATGCACTTTTACATCTGAAACAACAGATTAGATGTTTATGTATGTTTTTATTATTGCCATTAGCATTAAAAAATCAGATATATGGAATTTCCATCTCTTCTAATTTCCTATTATTACATCTTATGCAGCATAATAGTGCTGGAAACTGCTGCTGCTATGTGTGTTTTCAGAGATGTATACCTTTCTATGAACATGTGTTATACTTGACTTAGTTTGAAATATAAACTGTTTTTCAATCTGATCCTTGGTACATTTCATTTGAATAATTTGCCCATCTATCCTGGAAGTCTTTTAAAAGTTTGAAATTTTAATAAGCCTATTGAAAAACCATGTTAACCTAAGCAGTGAGTGGCCTTGGTTAAAGAAGTTACAATTTTTAAATAATTGTCATTTACCCTAAGCACCTATGTTTTGTTTCAAAAACTATAATCAGTTCTTTTCTCTATGTTTTTTTGAAAGGAAATCTCTATCTGAAATAACTTAATGAATAAGTAGGTTTCTCCTAACTGCCTGAAAGAAGCACATAAAACACTTGACTCTGTCACTGCCTAGTGATTCAGTAGCTGTGATTCCACATAACTGAGAGTAGTATAGTGTCCTCTAAAACCAACAATGTCATCATTAATTCATCAGAAACACAGCTGTGAACTTTGGTTGTTCTTTTTTGCTGAAGCAACTGGGCAAAAACATTCCAGTGTGCAGTAAAGAAAGTTCCAAGCAACTGGGGTGCACAGTGCTTTGTGTTTAAGCCATTGACCTTGTAATGTGATCACACAGACTTTTTGTAAATTAATCTTTCAGATCTTATGAGTGACATGTGAACTTTGACTTTATGGGCAAAAGACAGACTCCAGCTTCAGCGGAGTCACCTGTATCCCAAATGCATGACAAAATTTACATAACTTTCTTTTGAAAAACATGAGCCTTTTGGTGCTTTCATGTATTTTACTAGGGGAAATATTAGACTTTTTTCCCCTATTTGTTCTGTGATGTACATTATTGAGCATAAATGGGATTGTCTCAAGCTTAATTAAAAAATATACTTTAGCTATTCCTATTGCAAGTATAAATTCCAAATTGCAAAATATTAGCTTTTCTCTGAGTTGCGTGCAGCTGTATCATTTTACTTTTTTGTAATCTATTTGTTGTTTCTAGAATTGTTTTAATTTCTCTAAAAGCAAAATTTCTTAGAATCAATATTTACTCAGCTGTTTTGAGTAGCATTTTACATATGAGCATATTCTGCAGAAAATGGTTGAAAAATTCAAACTGAAATACTCTCCTATATCAAGACATTATTATTTAAACCACGAATCTTTTTACTATAAAGCCTTCTGTATGAGTGTAATTATTTTTTGTCCTCAGTGCAGGAAAGATGGTATGCTTATGCTCAGTATATGCTGTTTGGGCTATCTGATTTCCTGTACATCTGTCACTTGGCTTGTGGCATGCTCCTTGGTGATGAGGAATAAGTACAGGATGTGTATAGGAATATAGAGGAACCTGCTCAGTGTGACTGTTGAAAGCCATTGTTGCTTCTCGTTACAAAGATGCAGCCATCTCTTATCTACCAGGCATGGATTTACCAGGAGATAAGTGAGTGGAGAAAAGGAAAAGTGTACTACAGCAATGTGTCATGTACCTTTTGGTCTATGGCTTCTGCAGTCAAATCAATTTACTGTCTCTCTGAACTGAGTAAAGCCTTTCTTGCTTTTTATCTGTATGCAGATACCTTTGCCTCTGATTACATGAACCAGGATAATAACAATAAGGAACTGCAACACTTGGAATGCACATACCTTTTTAGTTGTCCTTGCTGCAGGACATGAGGAAAAGAGCAACTGAAGATGCTGAAAGTGGTTTTAATTGCGAAGGCCTAGGGAACTGAAAATGGTTATAAAGTTAGTGGCAGAAAGTTGCTGAGGTTTTCCCTCATTGCCTCAGAAGAAAAATAGAGAGATTTGCTCTCTTACCTGTTCTTAAAATGTTTATGCTGTTTCTAGTTTGGCAAAGACATAAAACAGATGGGTTTTGGTTATAATAATAGATGAAATTTATCATTCAGCAGGAATGTAGATATTAGTACTGTTGCACATTTACTGTGTTAGACTAGCCTGCGGAAAAAGTGCGTTTTCATAAATAAGCAAAACCGAAGTTTAACAACTGCACTTTCTGAGCAGTGTCTTTTGTAGTTAGAAAAAAAATAATGTTATAATTTTGCTTTTTAATGTCTTTGTAAAAACAGTTGCCAAACATCAAGTGGTAACAATGTATTAGCCCTTGTATTGTCTTAGTCTCAGATTTTTTAATGTTATTGTTATGTGGTAAATGAGAATTTTCTGCTAGTATATATTTGAATGTTTCAAATTTTAACTCCTGTTCTTGTACTTACTGAAAGGTTTTTTGCCCTACCCCCAATCCAAAATCAAGAACAGGTGCAGGAAGGCTTGAAACTCCAAATAAAATGTTTTGCCTGGGGCAATATTGTTCATCACATTCTTCCTAAAGGCTTTTGGGTTTTCCTTTTGAATGGAAATACAAGAGCCAGATGCAGTTACCTCATTTCAAAATACCCTTCCATTCTTCAGTAAAGAAAAAGCTTCGTATTAGTTTCTTTCTTTTTAAAAAATGTCATTTCAGTGCTCCATGAAATATTTGTCCACACTGACAAACACAGCTACAACCTGACATTCCCTGTAGAAACTTTGCACTTGCCTTGTGGCAACAGGCCCCACCAAACAGAGCTGATAAAGATTTTTCTTTCTCTGGCCTCTCACAAGCAGAGACAGAGATGGCGCATAACTATCTATCACCTATCATTTTTCTATATTTTTGTACAGGGATCTTTCCCTTACAGACAATTAAAGTTTCATGGATTTTAGATGGGGTCTTCCTTTAAGAGGGTGATTATCAATGCCATGAACTGAAACGGTCAGAAACATTTCAGAAGCAATAAATGGGAACTTGATTTTTTTTTTTAAAGAGACTTAATAGTCGTGAGACTGTGAAGAAGGATTCCATATTTGCAATTCACACAACTACAAATATTCAACTTCTCTTTTTTATTCCCATAAGTTGTGTAATTTTTCATACTGTTAATGCTCTAGGTTTTAGCAGTGCCATAATTTTTGCATTAGAATCTTCGCTCCTTATAAAAAAGAGACAAACCCAAGCCTTTCTTTAGAACTTTAAAGATTAAAAGACTGAAAAAAGAAAAAAATATCATTTCAACTGTACTAGACCTGATACTTTCAGAGAGATATGCTGTCTCTCAGTGTTTGAGTTCTTGCATTTGCCAATACATGGCAATACTGTACATGCTGTTATATTAAGCTTGTGGGAGCAAGACAATGAAATGCTAAACCAATGTGATACATTATGGGTCTTGCTATTTAAAGCTAGATGTCTTTTCAGCTCTGTATTTCAACATATTTCTTCACAACATGTTCTTGAAAACTAGTGTATTTTACAGCTTTTCCTGTGATGTGCTGAATTTCTTTTTTAATATTGATTTCTACTTCTTTCCATTTATTCTCTTTTGGCTGAATAGCCTTTTAATTGTGTTGTCAGAAAGGCTTCAATTTAAAAACAGTAATTAGTAAGCAAAATTCTAAGTGTTCTGTCTTTAAATTTTAGCTGGGTTGAATTGCAATCCATGATGCTGGTGTCTATCTGCTGCCTGTGAGGACCTTGGGGACTACAGCTGACATCAGCACTTGGCTGAGGCTCTTGATTTAGGTGGTGTGAATGTGAAACAAAGGGAGGATGTCAAAAACTCAGTAAAAAACCCACATTCATAAAAGAGACTTTGCGTTACCTTAACTTGGATAACTGAGATTGTACCCTACCTATATTACTTCACAGGAGAAACCTGTAGGTCTCTGTATCTTCTTATTGTATGGATAGCAGACCTTCCTTCATATCGTACTTCTCCTATCAGAAGAGAATATTTACACCTTCAAAATATATACTGCAGGTCAGGTTTACCATATGCATTAATATGTTATTTAGAAAAAGTCAATATTTGGAGGTGCCTGTTGCTATACACAAGGCCAGCCAATTAAGAGTCACTTTAAGAGATATCTAAAATCAGAAAATTGGGTATGAAGCTTCTGTCTGGAGTTGCTTTAGAGGAGTCATTATGGCCTGCTGCCCCCTGGAATGGTCCTTTCCATATTTTATGGGACTAAAGTACTCTTAAGTGCATAGGTCACCTAGATCATGTGTTTGTGGGTTCTGTTTTTTCATAGAATTATAAAAGGATAGAATGGTTTGGGTTGGAAGGGATTTGAACATCATCTTGTTCCAGCTGCCTTTGCTGTGGTTAGGGACACCTTCCACTAGACCAGGTTGCTCAGAGCCCTGTCTAACCTGGCTTTGAACACTTCTGTTCTTGAACATTTTCTGTTCCTCCAGTATATTATAGACCTGTAAGCTTTCCTAAAAATCTTTAGATACTTGGTTTCAGTTTTAAAATTGCTGTGTGAGAGGGTGATCCCAATATGCTACACTTTTTCTCAAAAAAAAAAAAAAAGCCAATATGACAAAAAGAAAAAAAAAAGAAAAAGAAATGTAATTTTGTAACAGAAAACAGCTGCAACCACATCAAGGCATTTTTGTCTACTTTACTGGCTTTGCTGAAAATTAAAGCCACAACTTAATATTCAAGGAAGAGATTTCTATGGAATGAAATCTGTTAAATGCTTAATAACAAACAGTTAAAAACACAAAATGGGATATTTGTGAAACTGGTTTTGAATGCTAAATAGCTTAGATTGCAGAAGTTCTGCTTCTTCTGTAGAGGCTGGAAAATGAGAGTCTTATTCTGAGTAATGGATTGTAAATACCAGTTCAGGAATTTGTGTCTTATGTTTTCACACACCGTCACTGTGTTTAGTTAAAACCAGCTTGCTCCTAATATAAGAACTCTTGAAACTGTATGAAATCAAGTGCTGTAAATAAAGGGAGCTATCCATTTTTTGAGAAAGATTTTTAGAAATGAGAAAAAATTTTTACAGTGGCTTATACATGGAAAAATATTTACGTTTTTTTCTGTCTACAAAGACAGTAGATTATAAGAGTTAAATTTTGAACTAATCTGAATTTAGAAGAGCTGAATTCTTTCAAAACATCTGTTGACAACTTTAGAGTAGATGGATTTTCAAATTCAAAGTGATTTAAATCAGAGACTTTTCTCATAGTTTAGTGTTTAAATGAAAGGAGACTTACATAATGATTTATGCAGCTTTTAAAATTCCTAAACTTTGAAATTACATTCTCTAAGGAACACTCAACTCTTACTGTTTAGTGACTAATAGGATATCCAATTAAATAGGCTCTTTATATCAAGTCAATACCTCTTTGCCCTAAAGAGGAAAATATGCTCTATTCACATTTAATTACACAATATAGTATATATTTATTTAGAATTTTAGTTCTGATCTTTTGTTCAATTAAAGACACTGTTGTTAATTCCTGCATACTTGAAATTTGTGCCCTGCTGCTAATGATGGAAGCTGGAGTGTAATAGAGTAAAGCACAATATTGAAGCTTCACTAAAGAAAGTTTTATTATACAATATATACAAAAATAAAATATGATATACAATTACAACTGGTGTTTGGACCTTAGGGAAAATGGTACAATATAACATGATGCATAAATCTTATGTAATATTAGTTCCTAAAATGGCAGGAAAACCTATCATGATAATGAAAATACAAATTTTAATGAGTTATTTTTGATATTTTAACTGCTTAGGTTGAGTCCCATACTGCTTAGGGTCTAAAGGTTACAAATTCCATACTTGGTTCAGTTAATGAAAATGGACCTTCAAAGTCATATATACTCAATTGAGAAAAATGATGATGCAGAGTAATTTTTTCACCTACTTTATTACTCTAAATAAGATCAAAATTGTATAAACTCATGTCTCTTTTTGACTTCTGTTAAAATTTCTCTTTATCAGGGAAAGGGGAAAAATTTTAGGGTTTTTTATTTTCAATTTCTTAATTAAGTTAATTTTCTATTCTAAAATTTTTAAATTTTTTTTTAATGGAGATTTTATATTATTCCAAGAGGCTGATAATCACTTTGATATTGAAGTTATGATGGCTCATAATATTACAAGTTGAATTTTCTTTTCAGACAGGGATGTTAGCAGATGCCCACTAGTCTCCTTCTCTTTTTGTCTTTTTGTTTGGATTTTCTGGTTTTTTTCGATTTTTTTGCTAAGATACTTCTGTTCCTTCTGCATTGTGGCTCTCAGCAGCAGTAGCTACCAAAAATTGACTAGTAGACCTTTTCATGCTGTCCTTGCACAAACAGAAACAGTGGAAAAAATAAGAGAAGGGAAAATTTAACTAAAGAAGGAAAGATGGCAGAAGGAGGGGAAAACAGAAGCAGGAGATTTTCTCCTATGGCTTAGGAATCCTGCTCATTCTTGAAGATATATGTCATTGCTGAAACACTACAGAAGTCCCCAAGCCCACTAGACATAAGCACAGAATCACCAGATGGTGAATCATGATTGAAGCACAGGGAGCTCTTAATTTCTGAATTCATTATTCAGCTTTCAGTCTCAAATTTTAACACTGTCAAATCCATACACATTACTAGCCTCTCCAAAAACATGCTCACTGAATTGAGGACGTGTTTCTGGTCTGCTCTCCTTAATAATTTCTGTCATTATATTGTGAACTAACCCCGCTGAAACAGCCTTACAGAGGAAAGATTAACTTTTTGCTTTTACATTCATTAGGCTTTTTCTCTTAACGTAGTGTTTGTAAAGCACACAAGCAACCACTAGAAGCAGTAAAATGATATGCTGAACACTTAATTTCTTTGTGAAAGTGGATGTGTGGATCTCTGTAGTGGGTTTGGCTGGTATGTTAATGTTTTTCATAACAGCCTGTAGGGTGCTGTGTTTTGGATTTGTGACCAAAAGGTGCCAATAACTCACCTATATTTTAGCTATTGCTGAACAGCGTTTGCACAGCATCAGGGCCTTCTCTGGTACTCACTCTGCCCTCCCAGTAAATAAATTGAGGATGTGCTGAGGGCTTGGGTCGAGACAAATGACCCAAACTAACCAAAGAGATATTCCATGCCTATGCATATAACCTTATGCACAGTAATAAAGAGGGAAAAGAGTAGGTTCTACAAAGTTAACCATTTTTTACTCAGAACTATCTGGGTGTTGGTCTACCCATAGGAGATGCTCAGTGATTGCCTTTGCATTGCTTGTTTTGTTATCTTTCTATCTCTTTGCTTATTAAACAATTTTTATCTTAATCCACAAGTTTTATTACTTTTACTCTTCCTTTCCTGTACTCTTTTTGTTCTTGCTTTCCTCTTTCCCACTGGGGTGAGGGGATGGGAAGTAGGCAAGCATCTGTGTGGTGCTTAGCTACCTGCTGGGGTTAGTCCACAATGGATATATTATATTAATTTAAATCAGTTTACAAAGTTATGGACACTAAACTGACTTCTATGGTGCAAAAGAACTTTGGGCTTTCAACATTTCTGGAACCTGTAAGAAGCTCTTCCACAACGACATGATGTGTGTATGCAGCACATTAATAATATTTCACAGTTGCATTGAACAGCACTGTTCATAGTCAAGTCCATGATGCTTGGGTGGGATGCAGAAAGGCAAAACCTTGAAGATGATGGGGCACATTGAGTCGAGTAATGTGGAGACAGAAGGCAAGGATTACCTTTTCAAAGCAGAATAGAGCTGTTTGAGAAACTGTCTGAATGTTATTAAATAACTATAATTTACAAAACTTCCCTGGGCTTATCTGTTAAAAATCTGAACTTTGTCTCAATAGATCAGTATTCTCTGAAAATGGAGTAGTTTTATCAGGAAGACAGCACTTACCTTAGTTGCAGTCTCACACACCAGTAAAAACATCAGCAAATTAGAGCATCAAAGTAAATTATTTCAAGTAAATAAATTATGAGAGCTATCGATTGCAGCACTTTCAGACTAAGTAATAAAATTTCCATGTTTATAGATGTGCCAGCTATATGAGTCCTTAAATATCCTGACTTTGTAGTGCTTACTCATTTACTGTGTGTCATTTTATGATTATTTACTCTAATTAGAAATAATCCTGACATATTAGCTTTCTCCCTATGATAAGATCTGATAAGGGCTTTCAGTGTTAGTCTGTTTTTGTTACTGTGTAAATGTAGAAAGCAAGCCTAAAGATTTTAACTTGAAAACTTGTAGTCACAGCAGGGCTGTCCACAGCGAACTCCAAGTTTGCATTCCTACCACATGCAGTAAGGTTTTCTCTATAGACTCCTGTCACGGAGGAATTCAGCAAGGAACAAGAAATCTTCAGTCAGAGGAGGGCCACAAGTGTGTGAAAAGCTAACCACACATAAACAGTAAAGGTCATTAGCAGGCTCCTAAACTCCTGGCTAGGAATTAGTTTTTTGGATCATTAACGGTAAAAAAGCCTAGGAAATGAATAGGACTCAGTGTCCTATTAAAAATTAGCCAGAACAATTAAAAGGTTTTCTAGTATTTAATGGGAACCAGACCTGATGCCTCATTTTCCCTTGTCTAGTGGGCTGTTTCTGCATTTTGAATGACACTCATTTTATGTCCTTGTATTTTTAAAGAAGTGTCTTGAAGTATTTATTCTGTATGGGAGTTGTAAATTATTTACAATGAGGCCCATGAAAACTTGGGAGATGTAGAATCCAGTGTCTCCCTAAGACTGTGTTACTGATTCCAAGTCATGACTCTGAACTATTACAGTTAGTTGTGACTGGATTGCTTCTGGTGTGTGCAAATATATGCTCTGCAGACTCCTAATACAGTTGCTGTATTATGCAATTCCATGAGTTCAAACGCTCATTTGGTTGCAAATGCACAGCCTTTTTTGCTGTGGGATGTATTTCTCCATGGTGTTTCCCTAAACTCTGTTTCCTGATTTTAACAGCAGCCTTTCTGCTTTCATTTCAATGTAAATTTCTGGCTGCAGAGTGGATGACTGATGGCTATTTCTCTTCTCCTCCACTGTGTATTTTTCCTTAAGGCTTAAGTCATGTCTTCAGTTTGGCAAAAGAAAAAGCAGTGTGCCTGTAGTATTTTAAATGTATTTTTTGGAGAGGTTTATTAAATACTTTCCTTATCTCTACATGCATGTCTTACAAAAATTCTAAAGGGAGAAAAAGAGAAAGAGAGAGAAAGAAAAAGGAAGGAACAAAGAGATGTTTTACACTGTCTGCTTTGGCTGCAGGCCTGCCCCTCTGGAGAAAAACAAGCCCACAAGTTCCCAAACTTTTTAACTCTATAGTTGTTATATTAATTTCCCTCCCCATAAGCCTTAGGATCTAGATCTTTCCACTTACCCCTCTGGTAATAATCAAGGTAATCTATGAATACAAGCAATATGATTTTCCTGAAAGGAAAAGAAAAGAAGAAAAAGAATTGAATGAGGGAAGATGGACTGCAGATAAATGGGGTGGGGGAAATAAAAGGACCAAAGACAGGCAGGACAAGATGATCTTCCTTACGATGTTAATTTTGTACTGATCATTCATTTGTTTCATATACATAATTCCTTTCCACGGGGAGTGAATTGCCCTGTCATTAACATAAAATTAGCTCCGAATGATAGTGGCCAAGAACTTTGAAATATATTAGTATGGAACCACACACTCGAAACCATGTGGGAATCCATGTGGGTTTCCAGATGTGAGAATCCTCTGTGTTACAAATATAGTAATGTTTACGTAGCATAACTGCTCTGTGGATATACTCTGTGGATATACTCTGTGGATATACTCTGTGGATATACAGCTGTGCTTCCAGTACTGGTCTCTTAAGTTATGTTCTTCCTGTGTGAAGGCATCTTGTTTCTTATAGCAAGTCCGTTCTGGTAATCACTACTTGGAAACAAATGTTATCCTGTAAATGAAAATACTTTTTCAAAAAATTGGAGGACTTCAGCATGGGCTAGTGGATTATATTAAAAGTGAAAAATTTGAAAAATGTCATGTTTCATTTTTGATTAATTTTAATATTTTGCTACTAATTGTTTTCCCCGTCTATTTGTCATCAGTGATTGCTTTCTCCACTAGGATTAAAATTTTAAAGCCTAAGTAAAGTTTGAAGACCTTATAATATTTTGCATGTTTTTTATGTAGGTACTTAAGCTTGTGGTTTGATTTCAGTTAATATTATCAAAAATACATAGATTGATACCAAGATTACTTGAATCACAGTATGATTCTGTGTTCATCTAAATAAAGATCTCTACCCATAATGATAGTCTTTTAATGCTCTTCTTCTTCTTTCGCTTTTTTTCCCCCCTCATGTTTAAAAGCCCTTAACATCTTGATTTCTTTTATTCAGCTGCCTTCTGAGTAAGTTGCCTTTATGAGTAAGAAAGAAACTTGGAGTATCTTTGAGAAGGAAATTGGCATCTGCAGGAAAAGACTACTGGGTTAAATAACTCTATAGAGCTGACTTTATGCACATCAGTTAGTGCCTGAACTGTACAATATTCGTTCTATAGCAGAAATTATTAGCTATTATTAGTGTTTGAATATATAAGTACAGAATGGTAACTGAAGGTAACTTAAAATGTCATTCTTGTTCACTTTTTAGTTTCATCTTATAATTTTTAATAGCCACAAGTTTTTCAAAGAAATATTCTTTCCTTTATGACTGAAAAATCATTGATGAACATGAATAATCAGTTTTCAGGCATAATTCGTACACGCTGTGGTACCTTGGCTTGTAGGCAAGTCATGTCATTTATATCAAACAGGATCATATCCCTCCTGTAGTTGGATCAGAGACCTTCAAGGAAGATAATATCACCTAAACATCTGATACTGATCTTTCCTCTGACATGACAGTAGCTCCATCCTCTAGCACAATGTAAAGTAAATCCTCTGTAGAAGTCATTACACAATGAATAAAATTTTTGTGTTACATAAATCACTGTAGCCTAAGAGTTCATTAGTGTGCCAGCTGATCCTTTGTGTCTTGGAGGTTGGGTAAAACTGAGATTTTGATTGTAGAAAGCATTTTTCTCTATTAAAATTTCATAGCATTTCCAACATTTTAAGTATATATTATATCTTCTATAGCTCCTATTTCACGGGCAAATGCATTGCACATATATAAAAGCAGTCTTGTCCTTATCATTATAATCTTTAAATTGTCAGGGAATATTGTGCTTCTCTGTTTTCAGAAGCATTAAGGATTGTAAAAACTGCAAGTAACTCCCTATTGCTAACCTCCTTAAGCAGAATATCCTGTGCTTTTCTTCACCATAACCAGCTAATATCAGTCATTATCTTTAACATCACATTTTAAGAAATGTCCAGTAAAGGAGACCTATGTGATAAAAATGATGGGAGTGCGCCAGTCTCTGAATAAGAAATTATCTGAGAAGTTACATCTGTGAGCTATGCAAGCAGTGGCAGCTTGAAGGAAGCATTAAAACAGCCCTACAGAAGATGCAGCTTTCTTCTGTCACATGCCATGGGCCATGCTTGCTGTGGTAGGTAACTGATGTGCTTTGTGTCACATGGTTGAGAGAGACTATGTGGCATTTCCACTGTGAGAGGCTGGGAATATTTCAGTCAGTATGCGACAGTCTTTAAGGGCTGGTGCTGTCCAAAACCCTTTCTGGCCCCAGCTGCATTGCCCCAACAGTCTTTTAGCAATGTGCTATTTTGCTTTCAATAACTAAAATCTTCAAGTGTATGTGTGCATGTGTTTGTATGTATTCACAACAAACTAAGAAATATGAAAAAGAACAAGCTCTGGTAATTAAAAACCAGTCAGATCTCATGGAAGGCTATGCAAAATCAAAGGCCTCTCAGTGCCTTGTGGACATCAGACTTCTTTCCTAACTTTCATCACAGAATCTGTCTAGAACCTAGTGAGGATGCTGCATAAATTTTGTGATTATGGAAATGTATATTTAAATTCAGTTAATTGAAAAATACTGATACTTAAGGATTCTGCCAGTGTATCTCTCAAGCTGTTTTATGGAGCTACTTTTCATTAATTATATTTTGACAGAAGAAATTCTTGCCTTTTTTTTTTTTTTTTTTTCAGACTGAAGAACAAACGAGGCTCTCTGAAGAGCAGCTTAAGACCCTTCTGGAAGAATGTATGCAGTCTCAGAGAACAATAAGTAACGTTACCATGCCACAGTCTCAGGAATCTCTTTCTTTTGGATTAAGTCCCCCTTGTTACACAAGTCAAGACTCCACTCTTCACTCCACATCTAGTCTTTCCAAAATGTTAGTTGAAGACCATATTGTAGGGATGTTAATGGCTCAGGAAAAGGCTGGACTCGAAGACAAAAGCTTATGTGTTAATGCAGAGAGCAAAATCCCTGGCTGCTGTATCAGCAAAGCATTGGCTGGTAGTCACTTATCAAAGGATTCACTGGCCCAGACAGAGGAACCTGATGACCTAGAAGGTTTACAGAAGATGGGAGATAAGAGTATTACTGAAGGTTACTTTATGTCAAGAGCACTCAACACAAAAAAATCGAAGAAACCTTCTTTCTTGGGTGAACCATTATATTGCATCTGCATGAACAATGAGCCATCCACAGAGGCTGACATTCTCAGCATACCACTGCAAACCAAAGGAGGTGAGACTCTTAACAACCCTTTAGAATAGGCTTTTGATTATAATGAAAAAACCTAAGCAGGTTCTCACCAAAGGTATGCACCAATACACACTGATTATTATGGTGGGACAAGAATGTTCTTTTAGAAAACATAAACCTGTGCCAAAAATAACACACACAAAATAACGGAATGTTTATTAAAATTCTTACCCTGAAATAATTGACTAGGAGTTTTATGAAATATATCACTGATGTTGATTAATTCTGTCAACTGGAAAACAGTGTTGAAAACAAATATGGATTACCTTTTTGATAGCAGAAAGTCATGTTCACTGTTCTGTGGAGAGCCAATATGCCCCCCAGTAGCTGGTGCAAAAACTCACATGAATATCCAAGTTTTTTATGAAAGTTTTTAATAAGATTAACTCGGTCATATAGAAACAAACATGACCTATATTAAAGATAATAAACTGCTTTTAGGGAGTTCAAGTTGACACACATAAGATACCAAAAATAATAATACTGAACAATTTCTGTAAATTAATTTTAGTTTGGTAAAAGAAAGAATAGACTTTAACTAGAAAAAATTAAATATTCTCTCTGTCTGGTATTATAAATATATTGTGGAAATGTCTCTTGGTTTTATGTTCTTTACTTACATGTAATTACATAGTGATATTGTAATCTAAATCTGTATTTAGATTTTTAATTTAAGCCTAGTTCTCTTCCTGGAAGGCCTGTTGTTCAAATAAGTCAGATTTTAGGCACGTAAATCTTTCATTTTTTTGTAAAAGTTTTCACACTATGAAGTCTGTGATTACAGTGCTACAATCTAATCTTACTAGAAATCAATACATTTTGCTATGTTTGTTGATTAATCTTTGTTATGCTGGTAATCTGTTCTGGATTTAGAGGAGCTGCTTTTTTCACATATGTCAGTAGTTTAGAAGAACATTCTAATATCCCTCTGCTATGTTATAATTTCGTAATTACTATCACAGTACTTTCTTTGATTGTTTGTACTTAATCTTTCTACAGTGAAGGGGATGTTAGTATTTTTTCAGAGTGATTCTGCTGTCAGAATGCAGGAAGTTGTGTTATCAGTGGTTTTACACTGCCAAACAAAGTTGATACCCAGACTTACCTGCACTATTTGCCCCTTAGGAGATTTAGGTCACAGCTTCTACATGAAGAGAATAGAAATAGTACCTGCAAAACAGGTTGGGTGGTTTTGGTGCTTTTTTTTCCCAGCAGGATACTTATCAGCTACCTTCACAAGCTGACTGTGCTCTTCACGTAGATGCAGGCGGCAGAGGAGCAGAGCAAGCGAAGAGAGGGGTCTGCCCAGAGGAGAGCGGGGTGGCAGTGGTGGCCATGGGGAACACCACAGAGATCACCTGTGCCAGGGGCAGCCTGATCTCATGCAGGAGTAACATGATTATGTACTACACCACCAGGCTTCTGTGGCAACCTACAGTGAGAAAAGTGAGAAAAACTCAGTAACTTGCTCAGTAACTTTCACTTGAGTTAAAGTTCTGTTTTGGTCTGAACAGATGTAGCATGGTCAGAGCAGAGTGTGACTCAGCCCCAACTACCACCTCCCATTATGAGTGGGTTTTAAGAGGGCATGTGTTAGTTAAATCAAGGAAAACACCATGCACTGTGGCCACTGGCTAGTGAAGTGAGCAGGTAACTGTAGATATAGTCACTGTGAGGTAATCTTATTGCACAAGAGAGAAAGGAGATTTTCACTATTAAGTGAATTTCCATAAGGGACATCTCATTGTAGAGATCTATAAGGTGAATGTGTTAACATTTATCACATAATAATTTAAATTTGAGTCAAAACCTTGTGTGTCAGAGTAATGAAATGGGGTATTTAGATTATCTGTTTTCAGTAGTGACGGAGCAATGTTTAATCATTTAGAACTCAAATCTGTGTGGTTAATAGGCATCTTGGTTTTATGATCTTTTTGCTTACCATTTCTTATTTTGAGGGGGGAAGTGTTCTGAATTTTCAGTCCCTGATTTTTTTTTCATTTTTTACGAAGAAGCTAATTAATTTGTTTTCTACAAAGGTGACTCAGTTCTGTCTGAAGCAATTAGTCCTGGACACAGGCCAAAGGGTGTGTTATTTATCAAATTTGTAAACTTGCTTAACGTATTCTGTAGATAATTTGCTTGTTAGTTCAGACATGATTAAATGTGCTAATTGTATTGAGAAATCAAGATCCCAGTGCAATCCAGTTTAAGGCAAATACATCTGCAGATGAAGGTATGAGAAGTGTCAGGTGTTTTTTTCATTTTTAAGAAATGTTTACATAGTTGAGTTTTGCTATGGTCTTAATTCTAGAGGACATATAAATATGTATGCACATTCTTCTGTAAATAGCTTTATTTTCTTGCCCACTCTACATATTGTTTAAATTCTTTGTAGTGCTGGTTAAGCAAATAAATAGTGTGAAACTGGTTTAGCCAATTTTAGTTTTGTATTCCTTATGGTACCTTAGTCTGTGACACAGATTTACTGTAATACATTAAATAAGGTATATTTTAAGGAAAGCATAATTATTAGCAGAATGCATTTATATATGTATGAAGGAAACTCTCATGTGTCCTCAAAGATAAATAATGCCTGTTTCTTGAAAGAAGCACTAATCTATACCCAGCTCACATGTATGTAAACATTGATGATGTTTACTGAGGCTAGCAGAATCCAGACTTAGCCACACACAGATGTGAAGAGGCTGTTATTTCTCATAGTTGTATGAGCCAGTAAAGAATTATTTCCAGCTCTATTTTGAGAGGATATATTAGGTTGAAGTTGTATCATAAACTATTGTTGCTTTTCTCGTACAAATAATGTGCTTACAGCAGTTCAGCACTTTTTTCTTTTCTTTTTTTCAGATCACATGGACATGGAAATTTGAGGGGAAAGCAACTATATGCTTCTCTGCACAGCTGTTTTCTGAAAGTGCAGCTAAACCTCTATCAGTGATATTACACTGATACAGTATCCTATCAAGCACCTTGATGGGAATAAATTTTCATAGTTGAAAATGTTCCATGAGTTGATTTCTTCCTTAGAGATAATTCTTATTGTCATTATTATATATTGTTGAGGTTTGATTTCAAAATAAACTTGCATTTCGTTGAATTACCTGGTGGTGTTCTGCCTAATAAAGAAATGTACACAGATATTGCGTAGCTGTATGTTTGATATGTCTTTGTTTGTAAAGAAAATAAATAAAAACAAAAGAACCCAACCACACTTGAAAAGTTTAGTGTTTACTGATGGGGTTTTATTAGAGAGGGTGTGAAATATATATAATAATTTCATTTTTCTTCACACACACACACAGAGTGTCACACTCACAGTCTAGCTTTTTCATAAAGTTAGCTAAAACGTGTCTTCTGTTATCTCACTGCAGTTTGCTGGAGCTTGCAGCCTGTCTGACTCAGAATCCTGACTCAGGGAAGCATCCAAATGCTCAGTTTTTTGCCCCGGGGCTGTCTGTTGGCCGGACCCCTGCATTGGTTGAAGGCTCGACTTGCACAAGTCCTCTGCTGGATCAGAACATCAGCACTAGTCTGCTCAGGTCTGCCTGATTCTTGTCTGGGGAAAGGGTAACCACAGCAAACATTCCTATCTTCTAGTTAAGAAATGCAATTAAATGAGGAAGGATCACAGTCCCTGGTGAAGGCTTGGTGGGAGTGAAAGTGAAGGCATTCAGAAGTTTGCCCTAGCAGCTACTGGGTTGTGAAACCCTATAATAATGGGGGGAGGGTAATGCAGCTGGTTTGGGTTTGAGAGAAAAGTAAAAATTTGCTACAGGTTTTTGATTGTCTAGTCTTTAACTAGTATTTATTCCTAATTTTCACCTTATTTACTCAGCTGATGGCTAGTTTTCCATTTCATGTGCTGCATTGTCAGAAGACATTATTACAAAAACTTGGTTCTTTTTTTAAAGTTTTTTTTTTAAGTGGGAAGAGATACTCTAGCAAAGAAGATTCAACACACTTATGCCATTGACAATCTGTCATGTGACTTGACCTAAAAGGACAAATTACTTCTTAGATCCTTTATCTATAGTTATTTAACATTCCCCAAGAAACGACGTATGGATAGAATATTAAATATACATTGGCTTTTAATGCATAGGGTTTACTTGATCTAATGTAAATCTTTAAATTGATGCACATACTGGCCCAGATTTGCATCTAATTTACAGTTGCCAGTAGGAGTGGATGCACACTCCTGGTGAAGTTGTAATTTTATGGATATAACAGAGATCAGAATCTAATAAATTTGGTTTTAGTTAAAAATCTGAATGGGCTGTTATATTTGCAACAAGCAATTGTTATTTCTTTTTTTACTTTCTGATATTTTTACTTGTTCTTCAACAGCAACAACAAACCTGTGGGTAGTGGGTGTTCAGCAAAGATTGCTGTAAGCACATTTCATGGAACTTTTCAAATCTCACCTACATATATTTCTTATTGTAAAAATACAAAACCCATGTCATAATTTTGTTAGCATAAATGTAATAAAAGCAATACCAACAAGTATTTTCAAGAGTATTTTCTGTGCCTGTATGATATTCACTCAGGACTGTCTGCTGACTGTAATCTTTCTACAGTCCAGTTATTTCCACATGGAACTTGCGTTTTATAGAGACCTTCTCAAAAACAGTGTTCCAAGTACTTGGGCAGTTTTTGAAAAAATTTAAATTATGTTAAAGACTATATGTATAATATCTAGAGTACATTAAGAAAAATACTAAATTTTTCTTCATTTTCATGTTTTATTTTCTTATCTTGAATCTCCCACTGCTATAAAAATGCTTTTCCTAGTACCCTGAAGGAAGGGTTGCTGTTGCTAACAAAGACTTACAACATTGCTGAAGCCATACAATTTTTTATTCACATCTAGCATTTCAGGGATAAGCAGGTGACTTTGAATGGCTATTGACTTGAAGGGCATATTCCAACAGGAGATCTGTAACTTAACTTTTAGTCTTGGGAAGTGCTGAGCACCCTGCACCAGTCACTGCAAGCCACAGGGACCTAGCAGTCATGGCTTGCTATCCAGAGGAGTATTGGATCCGTACCTAAAACTCAGAGACTGTAAAAAATTAGTGACCTAATATTTTTCTGTAGTTGGTTTCTACTGCATTATATTAAACAACAGTTTATTTGGGAATATTTTATATCTTGCTTGATGTTAAAGGTGCAATATCAATTGAAGCCCTCTTTCCTTTTTGTATTTTCAGTTTTAAGTAGAACTGCAGGAAATATAATTATTTGGAAAAATATGGTACTGTTAAGAGGTGGATAATAACAGAGATATTATATAAAATGTAGTGACAAGGTCATTTGCTGAAACATCACCAATACCAAAAGGCTAAAAAGAAAGTTGAGCCCAGGAGGATTCATGGGTTTTTCTTTGTTTTTCCAGTGACTCTGTGTTGTGACCTGCAATAACCCCTCCATTGGGGCCCGCCACTTGAATTCCAGCTGCACTGGAATGTGGCAGCTTCTCCTCAGGGAGTGATGCAGCAGTGATGATTAAGATATTTAAATTAATTTTCTTTTGCCACCTAACCTAGGATTTGGAGACAGGGTTTTCTGAAATACATACCGTCATTCAGCATAAGTTGTATTTGGCAAAATATTCTGATAACTAGCTTATTTAATGTCCTTTCTAACTCCTTTAAATCAAAACATAGCAGAGCACAGGAGACTGATTTCTAAAGTAATCCTTCTGGGTTTTGGGCTTTGAGATGTTTGTGGAACAAGAAGTTTCATGTAAATTTATGCTCTTTGTTCTCCTTATTTTCTTTCGCCTTTTTTCACACAATGATTTTAGAGCACAGGTAGATGCTTTGTTCCAAAAATTTAGAATTGGTGAAAGCAACATAGCCATGAAGAAAGTATTCTGGCATGCTTGCATCTGATTTCTGAGGAATACATGTCCAAACCATTCTGTCTTTGTAACTGAGACCCCTTAGTGATACACATACAATGCTGGGGTTCGTGGTGGCCAGTGCTCAGCTGTTGATACTGATTTTCTCCAGTGGGTATGTTTCAATGCTGCCATGGTTTGCCCTTTTAAATGAGAAACTGCATATTGTATTTTTCTGAAAATGTATATATATATATATATATATATATATATATATATATGTGCATATATAAATTGTATTTATTAATTGAACATGTAATATAGAAAATACACTATACATTTTCGTGGGATATTTTAAGGAATTACAGCATTGATTTCAGTACACTGTAACGGTGTCAGAAGTTCACTCCAGCTTTACAGTTACTGTGCAGACCTAGAGTGGTTAAGGGATTTTCATTTCAAAGAGAAGTGATGAACTAAATATCCTGACTGAAAAAAAAAAGAAGTTAAAAAATTTCTTGAGTCTAGATAACAATAAAATGAGTGAAATTATTCTTGTATGTCCAGAATTCAAGTTTAAATTAAAGTAGTTTTACCAAGGGGTGAAAAAACTTTCAGTTTCACCATTAAAAAAAAAAAAAAGGAAAACACCCCACAGAAATTCTCAGCTGGTATCTGCTTAGTGGATCTGTAGTGCATGCTTTCCTTCTCACTTCCCGAGCAGAACTCCTGCAGAGCCAGTGGGCATGCTGAGCGCAGAGTGAAAACAGGCTGTGCAGAAATTATCTGCAGCAGAGATCAGAGAGGAAAGGGCTGCTTAAACATGTCATCAGAGTAACAAGGACTCATCTAGAAATGTGAAAAAGTACACCAGTAAATTCATGTGCTGGAAAGGGTGCCTTTTTACCTCCATGCCAGGGATGGATAAGTGAGAGGCAGTTGTTTGCAGTTTCTGTGATTTCAGTAACTACAAGAATTTTTATATTTTATTAAAACCACCTACTTGCTGGATAAAATTTCAGCAAATATGAGAATGCACCTTTTTGTTATGCTTCTTAAAAAGGCTTTCTAAGCAGAGCTTTGAAAGAGATCCCCTCTCTCTTGCTTTTTTACATGGAAAATTTGCCAGAGTTTACACTTCCAAGCGTGTTTCATCCCCCACTTATGAAGAGAGAGCCTCACCTCTGGGAGTCTCACAGTGTGAAGGATAGACAGAAGACAAGGTGGTTTGGCAGATCCTCAGGAAGCTGACAAGTTGGGAGGGTTTATGAAAGCTAGGAAAAATAATAACTGATTTTTTTCTTTAATTTAATTTGATTTTCAACAGATGCACTTATTGAGAAATAATTGCTCCTTTATTTGTAGTGAGATTTAAAGGTCAGAAAAACTGTTTCCTTTTCAAATAGAATAGAGGCACTTGAATACTACTAATGCCATAACCTACATTTATCCAATTATATGTTTCATTGAGGGATTGGCTAGAATCCAGATGCAGTAGTTAGAATAAAAGGCTCCCTGTCATTTATGTCTATGTGAAATAGTTCACTGCTGCAATTGAATCTGCAATACCTGTTAAGCTTAAAAAACCCCCAGTAAACTGGAATATTCTGGAGTGTGCAGGAATTTGCAGAGTGTTAAAGAGCATGAACAATTCTGCTTTGTAGGCAGGTATTCTGTATTCAAAATGTTTTTCCCTTAAAAAATCTGCTGTTTTCTTGAGAAAATACTGCTCTGTGCCATTGTTTTCTTATTGTTTGCATTGTGTATTTGGTATGCATAGTTTTGGTGGGAAGGGCATTGCTGGAGGCATTCTACCCTAATTTTACAATAACACTACAATGGTCTCTCCATATGCATTTTGTGAGCAGAGCCATCAAGGGAGATGGATACAGACTCTAAGCAGCCCTCAGTTTAACCTTGTATGTTTTGCCTAGGCTAGCAGTTCTTCACTTTGAAAGCAGGTGAAAAATGAAAGACAAATGATGTCTGGGCTTCCTGGGATTTGTTTAAATTTGACAATCCAGGTTTCTCTATGATACTTGTCTAATTTTATGGATTTCCCATGGAAGATTTTATCTTTAAGACTTCTGCTTGCCAAGCACTTTTTAAATGAGTTCTCCTCCTCTTGCCATAACTCTGCTTAAATATTCATGCATCTGTTTTTTCTCTTTGGAAAAGGTGAGAAATAAGAATTAGAACTCCCCTTGTGGATACTTTAAGATGCTTACTTCTGCAATTTCAACAGTCCTTTCCAAAATTAATTTATGTTGAAAATCTACCAATTACTGTGGACTTCCTTGCAAAAATCATGCCAATATCAGTAAAAAATGCACTATTGTCATTAAGATGCAGATCTTTCTACACTTATCTCAGTCTTTATCTCCATAGCTTATGAATACCTACTGGTTTAACTACTACACCTGTTGAATATAGGTTTGATGCAGATGACCACTTCAAAACTTAAGGTGCTGCATTTGCATGGGCTCTAAGAAGACCGTGTTGTAGAAGGAAAACATTGTGTTCTCTACAATAGCATGAAATGAAAAGATTACTTATGCAAAAGTAGTTAGCCAATACCAAGTAGCACTATGGCATGCATTGGTTGGTACACTTCCATGTTCCACTGATGAATCTCCAGGGAGTTTGGAACAACAAATTTCCCACTGGCTTCTCTGCCCTGTGAAGTGTGGCCATCTTCCATGTTCTTGCTGTTTAGTTTTTCTTTAGTAGTTGTTTCTTTGAACAAGTAAAGGCCTAACTTACCTCAACTATAGCTCCTTCTTGTGTCCTGATATATTCACACCCACCAAGCAAAACATGGGTGTACTTAAGCTATGGGATAACACAAAGCATATGGCTTGCCTTTTTTATTCTAATGACAAGAAAAGCTATACAAATACATGCAATAAATTAGCATGAAAGTTTGGCATGGCTCAGACAAGATCATTGGAATGGGCTGCCGGGGCTGTCTTCCCCACAGCATCAATTCTCTGTTTCAAACTTTTGGTTAGACCTACATATATCCATATATAGGTAAGTTCAGATATAGATGTATTTTCAGAAAACTGGTTGGCTTTAAGGTATCTGCTGCAAGTAAATGAAGAGATTTCTCTAGGTTGGAACTTTGTTTTTGGTAGTTCTCAGTGTTCTTGGTGTCCTTGGGAGGCTAGAAGAGAGTTAGAGACCAAACCTGCAGGACATATGGTTCTGCAGACCCAGGTAAGATCTGAGGGGGTTACACTTACAGTGCACTCCCACTACCCCATCTTGCTCCAGAGAAGTCAAGCAGACAGTCCTGTAACAATGAGGGCAGAAATTCATGTCCCCTCATAACAGGCCAGGAGTTCTTTGTTCTCCTTGTTCTCAGTGGGAAAAAAATCAAATATACAGGACTGCTCACGGAAGTGTAGTGACATAGAACAGGACTCTTCATCCTCAGAAAAAGGAGATGTAAAGATTAATTTTCTACACCTGCAGGACCCCTAACTACACTTCTCATGTAGGTATTCAGCAGTCCTAGCACAGCACCTGCTCGTGCTAAGGGGTGCAGAAGACAAGCTGCTGCTGCAGGTAGAGATCAAGGAACCAGTCTTGACTGTTCTTGGTTTTAGCAGCATTTTCTAGAAGTTGATCGAGTGCCCTGGCATCAGCTCTTTGATCACATTAGCAGTTTCAGTCCTGACAGCCTAATGCACCAGCCCATGCAAACAGGCAAGATGCTGCCTCTTTTCATGTGGAGGGGGGCAGGCCTGGCTGGCCATGATTGCAGCCTGTCAAAGACTGTTTTGCCTGGTGGCTGCAGCAAGGGCAGCACGGCTTAGAAGGCAAATGAAGCCTTTAGAATCAAACATGCCAGCTGCCTGTGCTTTGTGACTGCAGCAGTGCCTTCAGGAGGCCCAGCAGTTGCTTGAAGAGTGACAGCTTAGGTACACCCCCTCAGCACAGATGTAATGTAGAATGCAGAGAAAATCTTGCATTGAAGCCAAATTTGACACAAATAACACAGTGATGTGGAGATGTATTACAAAACATTAATAATACCAGAATACAAAGGTATAGATATAAATGTCCTTGGTGGTTTATTGTTCTTTGTATGTAAGAAGCTTTATTGTACAACTTACACAACTTTAGAATGGAAAAATGGTTAAAAATGTTTACAAAAAAAGCACGTTCTTAGAAAATTATGCTAGCAAAAACATTGGGAGGAGGGAAGCAAAAAAATCTTCAGTGTGCAAACTTCTTATAAAAATAGAAATACTAACTCTACAGGTAGCATTTCATGATAAATTACTTAAATAGCCTATCTACACAATTATGTGATTAACTATTACAATGGCAATGAGAAAAATAATTTATAAAAATACAAGCAATGGTATACAAGATGACAGGAAAAAATATAATACAACATTAGAAATTGTATTTGACTTTTTTTTTTTCCAATGCCATTTCCTTACTGGGAATACATTTTCTCCAAAGAAATTTTGACTATGTACAGCATTAACTTTTTAGTACTACAGTAGCTTTAAAGTTTGTTAGACATTTGAACTCTGCTTGCTCCAAAGGTTTTTCTCAGTCACACAACAATGAGGTAATATTTGTACGTAAAACTTTCACCATGGTAGTTTTTTATTTTTTGAAAAGACAAGGAAATATTATAGGTATAAGGATGCTGCCCCTTCTGTTGGGGAAACCAGTCTTTTCATGTACATCAAGGCCTCTCCTTCTTTTGCAAGGAGCTCCTGAAATTGTCTAGTCTGTGATGAATTCTTTCTTTTGTAGCTGCACATCACCAGTTACAGCACGTAGCGTGCAGTGGCCCAGAGCCTATTAAATGGTTATTGAGGGCTGTCCTTGTGCCTCCTGCTGCAGTCTCCTCAGGGCAGCTATCCTGGCTCTGGGTTAGCCCCACTGACCAGTGGTCAAACATCACAGACATTCCCCAGCACTAGAGAAAACTAAGAGGGTGAGTGGCATTCCCTCACCTCTGGTGCTATGGGTGAGACAGAAACTGCTACCATCTAAAGGGACTTGAATTTTAGCACTGCAGAACAGTTGCCTGTCAGGCTACTAACTGCCTTTCACAAAGAAAGGAAAAGCCAACATTGAGCTCAGACTGAGAAAAACAAACATCCCGTTGCCCACACCCTCACTTTTCCTTGCGCCTCAAAGCCTTTATGGGAAAATTTCTCTTTGTAACAAACACATCACCACTGTCTGCTCCAGACAAGATTTTTTTCTCAACTAAATCCTCTCTAGTTTCAGTATAGAACAGAGATAATAAATAATCTGTATTTACAATCTTACAGTCATGAAGACTTGTAACAATGATTAGGTGGATAGTCTTGACGCATTTCTTGTTGTTTTAATCAATAATCCCTCAGTCATTATAATATCAAGAATAGGCAAAAATAAATATTTTACAATTTTATCTACAGGCCCCTTTTCCTCCCCTCTAAAGAAGCGAGGGGTTTAAAACATCTATGGCATGTAGAAAAGGAATGTTTTCATTACATTATTTTTGTGCCTCTTTAACCATAAAAAGTGAAGCATGTGCTGGTTTCCTGAAGGACCGCACAGTGCTAGCTGAGATGGTGGTGCTTTCTGGCACCTTATCTGAAAGAACACATCTGAAGGTAAGCAAAACCTGCATCTAAATCAGGAAAAAACAGAATCTAATAATAAATCCCAGTTCTCCCAAAGCTGGTGTGATCCAGTGTACCAGTTTTTATCCTCTTTCCCCCTCCCATGACAGAAATCAGTTTTAGGATATCTGTTTTGTCCTGTGTAGTACAGCAGCTGATCTAGCTCACCAGGAATAGAGTAAGGCTATGTTTTCATCTGAAAGGTATGACATAGAAAACAATTTCTCCAAGTTGAATGGATGTAAACCAAAGTAGCACAGCCTTCCTTAAAAAAAAATTCTCTACCCCATAAAGAAAAAAGACCTAGAGTTCCCCCTCCCACCCAAACACCCTCTTCCCCACACAATGAAAGGTCTTCAGTTTAAGTAGTCCACAGCACATCCAAAGATGTTCTTTTACAAAATGCTACTCCATGGGACCTCCAGTTAGAGAGGCAGTGACACTGCACTGTGATAAACAGCAAACAAATGTCTTTCCTACTGAAAGAAGTGTGCTTGTTCAGTGACGACAATTCTCATTTGCAAGACACATTTGTTTCCTTCCACTTCAGCAGAGGTCAGATACCAAGTATGTTCTCACTTTCATTCTCTCAAAAGCATTCTCTTGAGGCAGGTCATGTGTTTCGAGTCCACATTTATGCAGAAAGAAGAAAGGAAGGAATAATATAATGGTCCCAGGATTTGTAAGGCTAAACGTTTCAAAAGGTGCAATTACCAGCATTTTTAAATAGTCTCTGAATCCAACAATCTTGTGATTATGGATCTGTGAAAAATAAAAGATATATTTAAATACTTCTGTGTATTATGCATCATGCATCATTAGGTCCAAGTCATTAATGCCCAGAGACATTTCCAGAGCAAATTGAAAGTACTTTCAATTAGGTACTTCCTTTAGTGAGACTTCAGAATCTAATCTATGTAACCATTACATAATGAAGTCACAATTTCAGACAACTAGGACAGCTGGAACTAGTTGTATGCACTTATCTCCACTGAACTTCAAGACTGCAATTATATAGATAACTTTCTACTTTGCTTACTTTTAAGCATATCAGTTTTTACTTGCTAAAGTCAATATATTGCATTTCTACCTTAGATTTTGTTAGATGTGATTATTCATTCTAGTCAGCATATCAAAGAAGATTCAAGATGTATTTAATTTCTGGAATTCAACATAAATTTCCAATACTTTGAAGCAACACAATAGAAATATACTTAGATTTTACATATTTAAATTTTTAACTGGGAAGAGTTTATCAAAGAGTCCTCTTTCTGCCTGCAGAGCTTGTTTGAACCTGAACCATGAAAGATCACAGTTGAACTTTCCGTCTTGGCTCTTATGTGTTGAGCTTTCTTGACCCAATTCCCTTTTATAGGATCTCATAAATGCAATGTCATCCTTACCTCTGCATTCATATTTAAGGTCTGAGAAGAACACCATTTCTTGAGAGAAGACAAATAATCCTAGCCGACCACCAGCATAGGTTTTATCGTAGATTGGTCCTGAGTCTGCCATGATTTTCTTCCCTTCATACATTACAACCCTACAAGGAGACAATAGCTCAGCCATCTTTGACAAGGTCCTGTGAGGCTTATCTTCACAGACATCCACTTTTCCTGTGATATTTACTTGAGATAAGAGGATGATGCTTACCTGATGTAGCCAGTCTTTGGTCTATGGCTAAGTCGCCATCTGTATGCGGTGAAGTCTTTCCAGCCTATGTGACGAGGATCATGCCACAAAGTTCTCACCTATGAGAGAACATTTCTTTTATTAACCAAAGGCCAGAGAAAACACAGCAGTTATTTCGACATGAAAGTCTTATAAATACAGGCTGCAAGTAAGTCATTAGGCTTTCTAATAGCATCTTTTGAAGTCAAGTGCATTTAAATTTAATTTTTAAATATGTAAATTGGAAGCTACAGCACAGCTCCAGAAACAACTAATTTACTGCTGCTGGAAAGCCTGTCTGCAGCAAGCCATCCTCTTAATTGCATACAATAATTTGCATTATTTATACAAAGTTTTGGACTTTGCCAAGAAGCCTACATGATCAGCATGTGCAGGCCCCCTCTAATTTGCTGTAAGAACAGCCTCCCTTGTGCAGAAGAGTATGTTATTACACTGGAGAACTCATGTTACCATGTTAAGAGTACTTCAGCACATAGTAAGTGCCACTCTTACCTGGCCAGGAGTGTTTCCTGTGTGCCACAGGGCGTTACGGAGGTGTTCCCCTGGACCAGTGGTGGAATTCACAACCTTGATTGAGAGACCCGAATAGCCTTGAGCTTTGGTTGGTGTGGAGTCCCAGTAAGACTGGGTGATCTGCTTCCACATGACAACATAGAAACGACTGCTAGATTGGTAGCCAAATACAAAGCCAGCATAATCATCATCCCTTTCTGTATTGATAAAGAAGGTACCACTGAAGTCCACAGCATTGAATTCATCAAAACCTATGGGGACATTAAAGGATAAAGTTTTAGGTGATACTTTTTTTGCAATTCTTAAACAACTCCTTAATAGTTACTCATGTTCTCCTCCTCTCCCCCACCCCAACTAGAAAAACCAACAAAACAACCCCCTACCCCCAAGCAAACAAAAAAATATCAAAAAACCCCAAACAGCAGTGCTTGTTAAACTTTTCCCCTTACCGACTGCAAGGCCAGGGTCACAGTTGACTGTCTGAACCAGTTCTTTACCCTGGTGACGAACAACCCAGTTGGGATCATTTTGAGATGTTCCTTTGGGATCCAGAGGAATCATCTGAAATTTTCGGAAATCAGTCTCGCTAATCTCCACATTTTCAGGGCAGATATCATCAATGTCTGGCACACTGTCTTGATCAAAGTCGTCTTTGCAAGCATCTCCACGTCCATCACCTGTAGGATAAAAGTAATTTAACCATTTTATTATGACCACTGTTTGCTTCTGAGCCTTACAGCTTATGAGTTGAAGTCTGAATTGCAGATCTTTGACTGCCCAGGTACTTGGCAGACACATGACAGAAGCCACAATAGCTAATAAAATGCCCTTTCACTCCACCCTGATAGTGACTTAGGAGTAAGTTAGATATGTGATCATTTTTACATTGATCCCTCCTGAGAAGCACTGTAACAACATTCTGTTTTTTTTCTAGTAGAGACATTCTGGGTTTTTGTTACTTAGTGTTGTCCAACATTAAATAGTGTGAAAAAACAGACTATTGGAAGATACTCTTAAAGTGTTATTATGATACTGGTTATCTTACCATCAGAATCAGCTTGATCTGGGTTGGCAACCAATCTGCAGTTATCTTTGTCATCAGGGATCCCATCATTGTCATCATCATGGTCACAGGCATCACCTTTTCCATCCTTGTCATGGTCAGCTTGATTGGCATTGGGCACATAGGGGCAGTTATCAAGGTTATTTTGATGGCCATCTTCATCTATATCCTGGTTGTTGTCACACTGATCACCTATGAGGTCAGAATCAGTGTCTTCCTATGAGAGGAATAAAAAAATAACACTTTAAAAAGAAGGCTGAGATGGAAGTCTCTGAAATCAGAGTTAATATGAAGAACTAATTGGGATTTCTGCTTGCTCAAGAGCTAAGATGGATACAGTAGGTGGATTAACACACACTTAAAACTGCCTGTGCTAACTGCTTTTATGCTCCTTCAGTCTTGTTCTGGTCATAATTTGAATCCACAGCATCAGAAAGCATTGGGATCATCATCTACCTTGTGCCTTTGCCACATCCCTCTTGTGTCACTAGTCTGCCATACTGGATGCAGGGTACTTTACCTCCCACCTTCCCCAGAAGCAGTGTGGTGCCAGGGGCCAAATCAGGGTTGGACTACTCTGTACTTAATCAGCTGAGACTGTAACATTGGAACAGTCTACCAACTCTTGGTGTTACAGCTTCTACACCACAGCATCATTTTCTCTACCGTAAAAGCCTTTAAAGCTCTTGATACCCCCTGATTCATCAGTCAAGACAGTTGTTCCCATGGAGGTCACAGACTGCATTAACTAACTAGTGTGCTTGTTGATCACATTTTAGCCAGTCATTTGCTTAATTAGCTTCTGAACTAAGAAAAACAATCCCATGATCCCTGAGGCTGCCTCATGTTTAGCCCAGTAGCCTTGCAAACACAGGTGGATGAGCCTGGTGTAGACAGAAGGCATACCATACACCCTTGGATTAGCTACTAATTCTGGCACTTGAAATTTAATATCTCCACTTCTAGAATTTGATTAGGATAGTGTTTGGAAAGCCATTAGAGTCTTATATTAAGATTTCCAAGTCACAAGAGAAAGGGTCTTCCCTCCCTCAAGTGGGGAAGTACCAAAGCAAGTGACAATGACTAAGAAATTTTGTGTTATCTGTTTAAACCCTTCAAGTAACACAGCTTTTAGGCTACAGGGCCACACTACACTACATTCCACTGATTTGCAACAGCTTCTCTAACCCTTCAAACATTGCAGTTATGTCCCTGAAGCTATTAAATTTAGTCTTTTAACTGACAGGATGTCACAGGCTTTATCTTCTTCTGACTTCAGTTTTTGAGTCAGTAACTTGTCTGAGAGTCCAGATCCCCCTGGATTTTTATGAAGGTGAATATGCCTTTTTCTTAGGAAAAAGCAACTTGTCACAGATCTTCATTAGAGCTACTTTTCAGTAAATACCTAGCAGCTGTTCAAATTCTGAGGGCATGTTATTTGATAAAAGCACCATTTGGGAAAGTAATCAGAATGATTTGTGAGAAGTCAAATTGGAGGTATAACTCGTGCAAATATTTTCTACAACACGCTATATTTTTTAGCACACTTACATAATTCAAATCTCTTACCTGATCAGGGTTGTGTTCCAGTGGACAGTTATCACACTGATCTCCAACACCATCCAAGTCTGTATCCCTCTGATCTACATTGTAGACATATTGGCAGTTGTCCCTTTCATTAAGCACCCCTGCAAAAGTTCATGGATGAAAGTCAGACATCTAAATGCTCCAAAGGACTGCATAAAGCCACCGCACACTTCTTGATACATTTTTAAAGCATTTTGAGCAGCATTTAAAAGCTTTGAAACATGACTCATCACTAGCTCTGCCAAACACTTCTGCTCCTACTGCCTTGTGAAAGTGGAGCTAGAATTGAACTGTGCCAAAATGTATATATTCCAAAATGAATTTCCATTTGCCGTAACTGTTCCTTCAGTAGCTTTCACATCCGGAAACCACCACAAGAAAACTTTTGTGTGTTCAGGGATGAAATTTTGGCAGGAAAGCAGAATTACATTGGGTTCATTTGATTCATGGTCGATTAGAAAACCATCTAAAGGAGTGATTAGAGGCCACCTACCATCTCCGTCAATATCTATTGCACATGCATCTCCTTCTCCATTGTTGTCAGTGTCAGTTTGATCAGGGTTGTGATTGTAGGGACAGTTGTCACAGCGGTCACCAACATCATCCCTGTCATAGTCATACTGCTGTGGGTTGTAGATGAATGGACAGTTGTCCTGCAAAAGTGAGAAAACTCAAGTTAATTTAAAGTCAAATTAAAGCTTTAACCAGATTCTGCGTATGCTTGTATCACTATATGAAAGAATAAATGAAAGGTGGAGAAACAGTTAAACCTTAGATGCTACTATCTCAAAACACCCCTTTGCTGGCGTGACTGTATGAATGGCTGAATGAAAAAGGAAAACTCACTTCCAAAGCTCAAACAGCTGCAGAAAGTTTGTCTGCATAGTTATGCATATCTAGGTTTCTAGGATAGCTGTCAGTGCCAGCAATTTCCTATGGCCCTCTCTTATGATTAAGATTAGAAGCTAGACCCCAGCTTTAGGAAGGGGAATGGGAAAACCACATTCTCAAAAGCTGTTCTTTTCTGTTTCCTTACCCGGTCATCAGGAATGCCATCGTCATCATCATCACTGTCACAGGCATCACCAATCCCATCCTTATCATAGTCTTCCTGCCCTGAGTTAGGCAGATTAGGGCAGTTATCCTACAAAAGAAAAAGTTCACAGATATGTTCACTCCTGGTATTATTACAATATGAATTTCAGCAGGTAAAATCTAATCATTAGGCAACAATCATTACACCTCTATCAGGTAGGAGTTACATTTCTGTAATTCTCTCCCTTTAAACTAGTCATTACAGTGATAAATCTTAGAAAGCCACAGTTAAAAATATTTAAAATAAATATTGGGTTGCTTTTGAAAATCTGCTTTTCTTCCCTTGGAGATTGCTATCTCACAGAGCAAAACTGCTATAGGTATGGCCCGAACTAGAATCTTCTTAGTACATTTACAACAATCCTGCTTCATTTTTTCCCATATCACAAGAATATATAAAGGAATCCAGCAACAACAAAAGCCTCCTAGCAATGCCTTAACAATGGTATCCCTACACCTCCTATATCCATAGAAGGTTATTTGCAGAGAGAATAGTTTAATAGCTTAGGCTGTTTTAACTGTTGAAGAGGATAAACTTACTTTTTTACAGTGGTAAGTGGCATTGGCAACACAAACCAGGTTCTCGTTTGGCCATCCATCCAAGTCAGTATCTTCTCCACAGATTATGCCATTGCCAGCATAGCCTGGCTTACATTCACAACGATACATGGGGTCACTGAAGTGGCCAAGGTAATTGCATTTGGCATTCTTGTTGCAGTCATGTGTTCCATCTGTGCATGGATTACGTGGCTTGCAGACCTAGAAGGCCGCACAGAAATTAGAACCACTGAAAACATCTTTTTATCCCCCACTTTTTCCCCAGAGATTCAAATATATCCTAATCAATCAGGCAAAAAAAAGCCTCATACATTACTTTCTTCCAGTCCTCAACTCCAGTACCAGTCTTAGCATTAATTATTTTAATGTATTTTCAAATGAAACCAAGTACTAAGATATCTCTGAGGCACATACTGTTGTACCATTAGTGAATACTGCTTTACTCCTAAAATTATGTGTAATCTCTGAACCCTCCACGGCTGAGGAGGATAATGATACTAAAACTCATTTTGACTCCGAAAGAAACTGCTTAATGCTGCTTCTCACAGAAGGTGTTATATTAAATGCTCCAGTTCCTTTGTGCCTAATGCGCATAGGTGTTTTCTGTCTTTCAGAAACTCTGTGAGATTTTGTGACCCAGAACAATTCTCAAATTGGCAATACCTGCTTGTTAGTCATGGCATCCTCAACACTGCGGCCAAATGGCTGTGTTCCAGTGAAACGTGGTGGACAAGGCAGACAGTTGTACCCAGGCTCAGTATTCTCACACCTGTGCACTCCATTGGAGACAAAGCAGGCATCAGGAACCTCTTTGCACTGAAATAAGAGTTTGAGATAAAGGAGAACAACAGTTAGCATTGGAAAACAGTGATTCTATTCTCCCTTCCCATTCTTTCATTCCTTTTCAAGGAGCAGACAATAGTCTTCTTACCTCATCAATATCTTGGCAGTGAATACCATCACCATGATAGCCAGCAGGACAGGCACCACACTTCCAGGAACCATCAGGGGCACTGGTACAAGTGGCCCCTGCAAAGCAGGGATTAGACAGACACCCATCTGTGAAACAAGCAAGAAAACAGTACGATAAAGGATGCTGACCATGCTGCTACAGTACTGTATTTGGATGACATCCTCGTTAAAAATTCTAGCACTTGCTGTTTGCAGAGTCCACATTGATATTTCTAAGTCTACTGACAACCTTCAGATGTTTATGGGAAAATGGATACTCACCAATCGGACAGTCCTGTTTGTTGCAGACCTGAGTCCCTCTAGCTTCACCTACACAAGTCTTCCCACCATACTGAGGCTCGGGATTATTGCAGAGACGGCTCCGTTTCTGAAGTCCTCCTCCACATGTCACTGTGCAAGCATCCCATGGAGACCATGGACCCCAGTTGCCATTAACTAAAGGGAGAAGAAATGGAAAGACACACCTTTAAATTCAGTGCTACAGCTGGTTTCTACCTGACTAAGGACTTCACTTTTGTAGTGAGAGCAGTTCAGACATTGTTCTGACATAAATAACAGTATTAACGGGCTCCATGGAAGAGGCATAAAAATAGGTTTATCTGACACTAAACTGTGAGGTTTTATGTAGCCCACCTCTAAGTTTAAAGAGAGAAGAATACTAGAACAAACTTATTTACTCAGGAAGTTTACTATTTAAGCTATCAAGTACTAGTTACCACCAGGACACACTTACTTGGGCAAGGATCTTTCTGGCAGGCTTTGTTTTCTCTTGCTTCACCCTCACAAGGTTTGCCATTCAGCTGTGGTACTGGAGAGTTGCAGAGACGAATTCTAGTGATGATGCCCGTGCCACAAGTGACAGAACATGATGACCATGGTGACCAGTGACTCCAGCCACCATCCTGTTTGACTACAAGAAAGAATTCTGTTATTCATAGTTTCTGAAGACTTCAGTTGTACAGCTCTTAGGACACAGTCAGTACCAGGGCTATACCAAAGACTCCACGTGTAATGGATAGCCTCCTGACCGTCACAGATCAAGTTTTGCAACCAGGGAAATTTCATACCTAAACTGACATCACGTTTTGTCCTGGGAGCAGTGCCCAAACATGCCTGTTTATTGCATTAACTATCTGCTCCCCTCTACCTGATAAACACAAGTCCTTAAAACACTGGATCCATGCCAGTGACAGAGCTACATGGTAACCTTTGCTTTAAACATCCAGCCAATAAAAGCAGTCTGTTTTACTACCAGCAGGAGTAAATACTTACATCTCTTATCACACTCCTGAAGGTGGCAGGTCCGGGTCTGTACAGAGGAACCTTCACAGCGGTTGTTGAGGCTGTCACAGGAACGGCCTCTCTGCTGGATCCCGTTACCACAGGTCACAGAACACGAGGTCCATTCAGACCAAGGAGACCATCCATCATCTGCGTAGTCACTAGCTGCAGAGGGATGCAGACCTGAGTAAGACTCCAGGTACATGCTTTCCCATATCTTTTCTCCCACCCTTCTCTCCGCAAAAAAGGACTGTCCTCAGAAGCCACATGCATCTTCCTTTTTTGTAGGAGTTAAAGGTCATGAACTCAAATGTTTCATCAAGTTGCATATTGTATAAAATACCTTAACATGTATCACATAAGTGATTAGCCTCAAAGAGGCATCAGATTAACCTTACTTCAGTAGTGCAAGGTTACCCTTGGATATCCAGTTCTGGTATACTGCACAGTAGAATCTGTCTAGTTAGATGTGGCCAGCTGCTACAGAACTGTGAAAGTAGCAAGTACTTACGCCAGCACCGAGGGCAGCACTCCCCATCAGGCACGGTGGCATTGGAGCAAGGCATGAGAGGACAGGACACTTTGCGGCAGATAGTGGCAGAGTTCTATAAAGAGTTGTGAGAATTACAGTTATCAAGTGGCATATAATCAATATCTGGAGTTGGGGTAAATAATAGAGACCTTTTCTGCAGAATTTTATGACTCAATAGCACATCTAAAGCAAAGATCCTTTTATTTAGAGCTACTACAACCCAAGGGGTAGTCCCAGGTATTTTCAGTCAACCTTCATCTCGTTTCCATTCTCACCCATTATTTTTTAGTCAAAAGCAGAAATATTTTGGTTCTGCAGAACTTTATCTGCAGTAGTTGTCAGATGCTGGCTCAAGTAAATGACTATTGTGTGATACTCAAAGTACAAGGTCAGATTTCAAAGAATGCAACAAGAATGAGAAGCCAACTTCCTTTTCAGTTAAGGATGGATTTAAGCTGATTATATGGTAAAGATAAAATGAGTTTAGTGGACTCTGCTCAAGATCCATGCAATCTGTAACTTATACTTAGAGGTTTTTGATCTGTAAGCCAAACAGGCAGGGTAAGAACACCCACCTCCAATCTCAATAAGAGCTAAAAGGCAGTTTGCAGTTTTGCTTCTTGAAGGTAGTAGCTTGGTCAGAAGAATTCTCTCATGATTACTATTTTAATCTCTCCAAGGAAATTACTAGATTAAAGCAATTACAGCTAAAACTGAGTAAGCAGGTTGGTAGGAATGAGGCAAATGCAAAAGTCACAGTATCATTTGCTGACTACAAGAATAAAGATGTAGAGACCTAAAGAAGCAGATGCAGAATTTGAGTTGCCTTGTATTGCACACATAAAAACACTCAGCTTTTAGTTTCTAAAGAGCTGCATGCTAGTTAACCCACTCTTTGTTAGACTGGTACCCCAAAATGCTTTTCCTAAGGTATGCTTACACGGAACAAGCAAATAGTTTAAAGAAACCCTGAAACTGTACACTTGCGTGTATTTGCAACATTCTGCAGAAGTGAAACACAAACCGTAAGTATCTTGCCAGGTGATCCTGGAATTTAAACAGCTAAACTGAAATCCAAGAGGGATTGCTGTTCTTGATAATATGGAAAAGCTAACAGGACACACCTAGAAGCATTTTCTAGATAAAGAAAACCACCACAAGTTTAAGTGCCTTTACTGAGTACTAGAATGTCTTTTTCTACTAAGTCAGCAGGAGGTTCAGGGAGGACAGAAGGTAGATCTAGCAAAGCTGATAGTACTATACATTTGTTCTGTTGATGCTGACTTTTTACTGATGGACTTATGTGAAAAATACAGGGATTCCCCAATTAAGGGACTAAAAGTGTTAATTGCTATCTCAGAGTGATGTTTCATATACTTTTCTAGAATACTGTTGTCGAGACAAAGTATGGAAGCTGCCTTTATGCCAGAGATTTAGTAGAATGAAATAAACTGAGTAATTCTATGGCTTCTCTAATATGCCCAGTTCTGTGTATGATTCACTCTTTCTAACAAACAACGCTGTTTAGAAATATCTGTCAATTCCAATTTAGGAGTTTATATTCAGGCGATTTGTGAATGTGAGTAATCTTACCTGGCAAGTACATTCAGTGCAGCTGTCAATAGTCCACTCATCTTTATTTTTGTGCAAAACTCCATTATGAATGCACGCTCCAGGAGTGATCTGGACTACTTTGGCAATGATTTCATTTTCTTCAGTCTTGGGGGTGAGAAGTAAAAAAGAGATATTTAGATTTAAGACAGAAATAATACTTCTTTTCACAAAAGTCAAAGTAAATTTATTGCTGTTTACACAGGTTTTGAAAAGTCAGGTTATAATTAATTCACTAACTGCTAATTAATGAAAGGTACCATGAAATTAACTAACACTCACCACTTTGCGAACTCTGTCTTGAAGTGTTGTAACCATGGACCGTAGCCCTTGCAGTTCCACAAACATATTTGTTAGTTCATCACAGGAAAATCCACAGACTGCCTGGATGTCCTTTGTTTTATGGCCAATGTAATTAGTGCGGATAGCTGGGCTGGAACCATTGATGGGGTTGTCCAAAGTAATGATTGCACTAGTGGCTAAGAGAAAAAAACAAATAAAAAGTAAATGCATTTTATACCACATGCATTTATCATTCCAGGCTAACACCTGCTAAACAGCTGCCATCAGATTCATTAGGATGCCTGCAGAAATATAATCTTATTTCTTATGCAATGTGGATTTGCACGTCAGCATACTTCTGAGTTCTGTTTCAACTTGTCTTTCTAACGTAATGAGAAATCTTATTTTTAATAGGTCACTGGGTTCAGAAGATTGTAAACTTACAGCTGGCGCAGCCTTTGTTCCGCAGGATAGTTTCCAGAGTTGTTCCAAACACAAACCGCACATTCTGCAGCAGACCCTGTGGACAGAGGAAGAATTACAGCCACTTGCAGCAGCAGCAAGGGAAAGAAGTACCACTGGCATGGAGGGACTGAAGGTAACATAAGATCTTACAGAGTTAATTTTATGACTGACAGACGGAAAAGTAAAACACATTGCTCTGTTCTCCTTAATGAAAACCAGCCCTGCTTCCTAACAGTCCTATCCTGGAGCATAAGGACTTGGCAACTCTCCAGGCAGGAAGGAAAAAACCCATGGATTTCTGAACCTCATATAAGAAGCTGAGTAGTGAAGGCACAACTACCTGTCGGAAGCTTCAGTGCCTTCTTATTGCCGCAAAAAGTTCCATCCCTGCAAATCTAATGCTTTACCCTTCAAACTCCATCAGTAAAGTTTAGTAGATTTAGAGGTCTTTGTTGCTATTTAGGCTCACTGAATAGCTAATGCACCCTCAAAACCGAAAATTCTAGGCAACAACATAAGCGAAAGTCTTACCTGGAAGTTGTCATTGACTCCCCCTTTGGCAATACGGAGCCTGGCACTGCTGGCCAGGTCCCGAGTGAAGATGTTCTGGATGGGGATGTCCAGTTCAGCATTCTCCATTTTCTCACACCCCACATAGAGCTGAGCTCGGTCCTCTTGCACAAACAGGGTGATATTCTTCCAGTGTCCTGTAGCTAGCAAGACATCCTCTACTGACACTACCTGCTGCTTGCCATCAACAGAAAGGCTCAGGTCCAGGGAGCCTGCCTTGCCATTTGATACTAGACTGAAAACATGACCAGAGCCATCCTTCTCTTCCACGGACAGCAGCGTGCCTCTGCTTTTCTTGGCTTGCCGAAGAGTGGCCAGGAGAATGAAGCCCTTCTCAGCATGGATAGCATCTAGTAAGTCTTGGAACTTGGAGTCAGGGACAGCAGGGATGCGGCTGGCATCTTCAATGCGGTAGGCAGGGCTGGAGGATTCTGGGCCCTTCACCAGGTACACCCCGGGGGCCCGGCGCCCGGCTCCCTTCCGCATGAAGCCAATCAGTTCAAAGAGATCGAAGACACTGTTATCATCACTCCTGGACTCTGCAGAGAGAGAGCAGGACAAGCACTGTGAGAAAAGGACTAGAGGCAGAGTAGGTGCAAATCTCCCAGGATTGCTAGACATTTTGGGCTCCTGCTGCACATCGTGCAAAGCACAGCACCTCGGATCAGAGCACAGACAGTAGCTCCGATGGTGCAGCAGTCCCACCAGGAGCTGCTGTGCAGCAGTACATGTGCATTCTTGTACAGGAGCCAGTCGGCACAGGAGTGCCAGGTACCCGCTGACTGACACAAAGGTAGCAGCCTTTCTGGCACCTCATTACACTCTAGCAGTGCAGAAATAGACAGCAAAGCCAGACTGCAATATTCCTATGCTAGGACATGGCAAAGTGAGTTTGCTTAATCCACTTGAGTGACAGCAGCACAGTAGCAGCTTCTCTCTGGCGCCAAGACGGCAGCCTACTACCCCATTGCTTCTTCAGCCAGTTCCTACATCATGTTCCTCCTTTCCTCTGCTCAGCACAGAGGTAGACAAGCTACACGCTCAAGTCCTAGAGACTCTATATTTCTGAAGACTACATAAATTCCATACCAGATAAAAGTTTTCTGCTCCCAAATAACTGATGCTCAGGTTAAAAAATTTTTGTTCATTGCAAGCTTTGTAGCTCTTTACGACCGAGAACAACTTCATCTACCTACACAGGCACCAAAGTGTTATATTTCTGATCCCCCCTTCCCTGACTGCCCCGGGTACCAGCACAGGGCTAGCCTTACCTGCAGTGCGCTTGGTCTCTGAGCCGCCGAGCACGAGGAGAAGGAGGCAGAGAGCAGTCGCCGGCCCCATGGCAAAAGTCTGTCTCTGAACCAGCCTGCGGACACACACGGGGAAGGTTCACCGCGCTGCCGTCGCACCCACGGCGGGCAGCGCAGCGGGCACGGTGCAGGTGTCCCCGGCCGCCC
>JAHLSL010000007.1:28881809-28913465 GCA_025920805.1 Petroica traversi | reverse complement strand
TCCCGCCGCCGGCACCTGGCGGGGCCCTGGAGGAGAGGTGCGCACAGACGCCACTGCCTCCGGCTGTCCTGAGGCGCTGGTGAAAGCATCCTTCACTTAATTAACCCAATTCACTTAATGAGTCCTTTTCTGCCTGCCCGCTGGTTCCAATACACAGCACACGGGACACTGGGTTCACAAAAGGGGAATAACGTGAATTCTCGTTGGCCCGTCCTGCCCAGCCTTGGAAGAGCCGGGCCCTATGGGGCAGAGAGGAGAGGGGACGGCAGGCTGGAGGAGCGGGTACGGCTCCTACTTTTCACTCCACCTCTCCCTGTCACCGGAGAAAGGTGTGTGGGGATGACCCTCAAGCTACTCGGCCTTAGGAATGAAGTGATTGTGGCTGTACTGCAGCTGAACTCTCCCATAGCGGCTTTGTTTAATGAACAAAATGACTAACATTACTTCAGCTAAGAATTTCCCGCGTAATATGAATTCCAGGTAACAGGAAATCTTCTATAGGTTAAAAGGTACGTCGCCTACTTCATGTTGTATTCTGAATGACTAGAAGTGACTTGAGCGTGTGAAAAGGCTTTGAAGTAATCGAATTCCAAAAATGGTTAATTCCTCTGTATTCCCTGGCCTTTGTATGCCTGGCATGTGCTCCTGTGGAACGTGGAGTGTCAGTGAACGAGAAGGACCTAGTCAATTGCGTGTGTGGTGATGGAAAACTGGACTGAGCAGTGGCTGAGTTGGACTCTGAACTGTGTAAAAAAATCAGACAACTGGACTGGCTAATGTATGAGGAGGAATTACTGCACTACGGATTATCCCAGGAAATGCTCTGGGAAATTCTTGACCCAAAGAATGAGATAGCTGCAGAATTGTGTATATTAGGGCAAAGCCAAAATTATTGTCTCCCCTTTTAACTTAGAAGATAGAGTATACAATCTGAAGTAGGCCTCTTAACTGTACAGTGATTCATAGAAGAAAAACCTCAAGTGAGAGAGAAGATGCCGATGATGAGAGCCCTGTCAGTGAGAAAACCCTAAGAGATCAGCAATAGAGAGAGCAAGCAAGATACATGGGCTGCTCTAATCTGGACGGGTTTAACATTTAATGCTAGTTGAGGTAATTTTTCTCCCTTCTTGCAGTCAGTATTCTCAGCAGAAAGCTGAAGAGCATAGTAAATGTGATATCATACATGGTATTATATCACAGAGTGCTTCCCTTCTGTAAGTATAATGATAAAGTGCAAGGAAGAACAGTTTATCTGTTCTTTGTTTGCTGGATAAGGAATTGGTTGGGTGGTCACATCCAACGGGTAGTGGTTAAGGGTGGTGGTTAAGTGGTGGACATCAGTCCCTCAGGGGTCCATACTGGGACCAGTTCTATTTAATGTCTTTCTCAACTAAATAGATGAAGGGATCAGCAGGTTTGCAGATGACACCAGGCTGAGTGGTGGAATTGACACACCTGAAGGATGGAATACCATCCAGAGGGACCTGGACAAGCTCGGGAACTAGTCCATGGAAATGTCATGAGATTTAACAAGGCCAAGTGCAAGGTGCTGCTCCCAGGTCGGGCAGCCCAGTATCAGCACAGGCTGGGGATGAACAGATGGAGAGCAGCCCTGCCCAGAAGGACTTGGGGTGCTGGTGGGTGAGAGGCTGGACATGACCCAGCCATGGGCACTCCCAGCCCAGAGAGCCAAACGTGTCCTGGGCTGCAGCCAAAGCAGGGTGGGCAGCAGGGAAGGGAGGGGATTCTGCCCCTCTGCTCTGGGGTCACAGCACAGGAAGGACATGGACCTGCTGGAGTGAGTCCAGGGCCACCAAGTTGATCAGAGGGATGGAGCACCTCTCCTACAAGGAAAGGCTTAAAGAATTGGGATTGTTCAGCCTGTGGAAGGCTGAGGGTTGATTTTACTGTGGCCTTTCACTACCTGAAGGGAGTCTACATGAGAGCTGGAGAAGAACTTTTTACAAGGGCATGTAGGGGTGGGAAAAGGGGTAATGCCTTCACACTGGAAGAGAGTAGATTTAGATTAGATACTGGGATGAAATTCTTTATTCCATCTGTGGGAGGCCAAGCTGGATGGGGCTCTGAGCAACTTGGTCTAGTGGAAAGTGTACCAGCCCATGACAGAGGCAAAGTAAAGCAATACTGGAGTGTTTTCCTACCACAATTTGTCCCTCTGATCAGAAATTCCATCCCTGGAAAGTGATGTGAGATGGCATTGAATAGCATTAAGGGCTGGCCATGCCCCCTTCCTGGCTACTGCAAAAAATTAACCCTATCATGGCTGAGACTAGGACAGTGGCTGAAGTCAGATGAGAAGGTCACCATTTATGACTTTCTGTGGCGTGTCCTGACAGTGAGGAAGCTAATGCGTGGCTCCCAGGGAAGGTAGATACCTGTTGGAGGAGTGCAGATTTCAATGCAGGGCATAACCCTTCCCCTCTGGGGTGGAATCCAGGACATTGCTGTTTGGCAAATCTGTGTCATGTCTGTGAAAGAGTCATTCTACATAATTTGGAGTGAAAAAAAATATTGGTGCTTATGTTCTTGACAAGTATACCTTGCTTATCAGTGTTCCTTTTTTGCAGGTATATTCTGTGTGCTAATCACAGCTGTAATCTGTCAGCATGCACAAGTCAGATTGGATATTTTTTGTCTTTGAAGTTCTTCTATCAAAATTAGACTTTCTACCATACCAAAAAAAGTGTGGGAACTTGCAGTGTCTGATTCATGGATAGCTGACTCATTGAGATGAGCCCTTACCCCTTAAAAACCAGAAATGTTTTAATTTCTTCTAAATTGTAATGGATGTACAGCACATGTGCTTACTAAGAGCCAGATTTTGGGGTTTACAAAACGTACTACAATTTAAAGAGAAGAATATGCCCTAAAGGGATTAACTGAGTGATAGAATTTTCTTGCAGGGTTGCATATAGCTTTGTACCAGTGTAATGCCAATAGCATTTTTTTTCACTAGAAAGAGTGAAGCCATTCATTACTTTTTAAACATTTTTTTTACCCCTAGAAGGAAAAAAAGCAAAAGAAATATTTGGAATTTGCATCATGAAGCAAAAAATATCCCTGAACTCTATTCCTGAAACTAAAAACGTTTACTGTACTTCAGAGTTCAAGTTGGTTTCCTTTGTCTGTGAAGGCATAAAGAGGAAAACCATAGATTCTCTCTCAAAAGGCTTTTTTATGTACTTCTTTTGTAAGTAGCAGATCAAAAGTAACCTTAGATATAGGCATCCAGTCTCTGCCTCAGTGAAGTATTTCTAGTCAGTGAATCACTAGAGCATGTATTCAAATTCAAGCACATGGTAGAGTTTCCTTGGTTTTCATTAGAATTCTTGTGGACATACTTGTGGACATGCGTTTTCAGATGTTTTATTCAGCAGAGGTGACCATAAGTACATGTTTGTACATTTATATACTGGGACCTTTGATCCTGTGAGGTGAAAGCAAACTGTTCATTTACATCCGTTAGCAATCTGTGTCCCAGTGTGTTTTTGTGAGCTGTAAACAAGCAGATGCAGCGCTTATATTCCTCAATCACTGATGAAGTGAAAAAGAGATTTAACTTTGTGTTCACCCATCAGAGCATCTCTCATCTGCATTAACTTCATATTGCACAATCAGGTAGGATTGATTATGCACAAGACAGAACATACACATTTTGCCACAACATGAAACCACACTTGAGCAAAATACCATATCATATACGAATCTTTACCCAGTTATTTTCTTCTCTTAATTAGGTAGAAGCAATCAATTATTCAAAGATCTGATAGAAAACTCTTAAAAAATGCTATTAATTACCTAATATTGCATAATATCTCCCAATCATCAGGAAAAAAGGCATTGAAAGATCTGTGCAATACATAGCTGGGTGTTGCTGGCAGTCATGTGGTAGAAAAAACGAATAACTTGTATATTAAAAAAGGACTGTTCTGTCATTACACAATTTGAAAGATATGTGTTTAAAATAACTAAGAGAATTGATGAATAAACAGTAATGTGCTCATGAGAGGGAAGATTAACTTTGTGCTAGGAAGTGATGTGCCTGGAGTTTCTTAAAGGCCAGTTGCTTAAAATGGAGTGTCTAGAAGGGACAGAAATATAAAAAGCCTGGTTTGTAATTTCCAGTATCCTCTCTGTGTTATCCCAATATGTCTAGCTTTTTTTCCACTTGCACAAAAATTGTTAGTGCAATCTCTCTATATTACAGTCTGTCCTATGAACTTGATCTAGATTTAACAAGATTAAACATAGGATGAACTTCACCATTTTGCTGTAAAATAAAGAAAATTGGCATTTATTCATTCTCTTATTCTGCACAAGTTTCTACTGCACTTTGATGCAGCAGCAGTTGCACAATGTGCAGATACAGAGTAATAATAACCACTTTAGGAAGAACACAGACTGAAAGAGATTCCATATCATGTTGAAGAAAGAGACTGAATAACAAAATTGCCTGGTATAGTTATTTTCAGGCTTTTATTACAAACAATGCCTTGGGGGCAGGGAAGCAAGATGTCTTGCCAAGAGATTATTTTGAGCAAATAAAATGATCTATGAAATTTATGACTAAGAATCCTTGACACGCCCCAGCTGAAACTCCCAAGCAGTCTGCTACTTAAGGGAACTGCAAGCCATATAATGTATATACATGAGGTGAAAAGTGCATAGAAAGTATGGGTACATATTATGTCTAGCCTTTTCTTTATGCTGGAGGTCATAATAGTTGTGTTGAATACTGCAAAGCCTTTCCCATTCCTGTAGATTTTAGATATTTCATTAGCCCTGCTGACCTGCTTACACAAATAAGGACTAGCGGCATAAAAAAATTCTTCAGGATCAGGTTCTTACATGGCTTTATTAGAAGTTGTCCTGATTTTGACAAGACAAGTTAATTTTCTGCTTTCTGGTATAGTGCTTTTGTGTGTTTTGGAATTAGGGTTAAAACAATATTGATAACACACAGCTGTTTTAGTTGTTGCTAGGTAGTGTTTATACTGAGCCAAGGACTTTTCAGCTTGTTGCCCCACTCCATCAGTGAGTAGTCTGGGGGCACAGGAGGCTGGAAAGGGATACAGGCAGGACAGCTGGCATGAACTGGCCAGAGGAATAGTTCATGCTATGTGGCTTTGTGCTGTACAATAAAACTGGGGAGTTGTCATAGTGGCTCACTTCTTGGGAACTGGCTGGGCATTGCTCGGTGAGTGGTGAGCAATTACATTGGGCATCACTTGCATATTTTAATTCTTATAATAGAAATAAAAAATAGCAGTATTGTTGTCATTATTTTTCCTTCCTTTTCCTGCCCTTTTAATCTGCTTCTTAACCCACAGATTTTACTTGTTTTTCTTCTGATTCTCTACCCCATCCCACTGGTGGAGGGAGTGAGCAGCTGTGTGGCGTTAAGGTCCCTGCTGGGTTAATCCATGACAGAAGTGCAGCCTGCTGTGACTCATGCTCTCTAAATTCAAATGACATTTAGCATTGTATCTATATCAATTACAGTTGTCTCCCAAATTGTATCACTTTAATTACTTTAATTGTTTGGAATGGTAGGAAATTTTGAGAAAGTTGTCTTAACACTTTGCTTGATACCACAGGATTGCCAAGTTGCACAGCACGTGGAGTAGAGTAAGCAGTTCTGGAAAGAGTCATGCAGGAGCTAAAAAGTCCAATGTGTAGCACATACCTCCCTCTCTCTCCTGAAAAAAATAAAACAAATATTTTCCACTATCCATCCACCTCTCCATTCTCTGAAATAAATCCTCTTGTGCTATCTGAAATAGGACAGCCTGACAACTACAGTAACATTAGAGAAATCACATAATTTGATCCTTAGTGAGGAATCTTATGGCCCTTTTAAGGCTTCAGACTTGGCTTGCAAAATAGAACAAAAAACACAAGCAGTGCTCTGCAAGAGTTCTGCCCAGGGATACTTTCAGTTAGTATTAGGAAGTTCTCTAGGAATTTACTCAGGGACACATGGGCCGTGAAGTTTCAGCCTAGTGTATTCTTTTAGTAACCTTGCATTGGTAGCAAGCACTTTAATCTAATAAACATACCAATGGAAACAGTTCCTAGGAACTGAGAATGTACACATCAAAATTACTTTGCTATGATTTGAATGAAGTTAGTAGGGACATATTTTTTTTTGACCAAACTTTGTAAGGGGACATCTGTGGTCATGCTCTGTGTGTGTTTGGATATGTCTTCGTAACAAATTTCTCTCTTCCTATTCCCCTGATAAATTTAAAACTGTTTTCAAGCATAGTCAAGCACAAGTTCAGCAGAGGAGCAGCATTTTTAAGGACATTCTAACAGGTCTCATGAAAATTGGTAGCTAGAGAGCTAGATGGGATGAGAAGATATGCAACGTGGCATATAAGTAGGAAGGAACCCAAGCTGCTACTTGTGTTTGTACAAACTTTTTGTCATAGGCAATATTCTAGAATAAGAGAAGCAACATGAGGGAAAATAATAGAAAAGAAGGATTGACGTCTCAAATGATTTTCTGTCTAATCTAGTCTTCTACAATAAACCAGGCTCAAGTAAACCATTTCCAATTGCCTGACCTGTTTTTGTAAGCCTTTTGTTCAATTTAGTTCCACAGCTTCCCCATGCAGCATGCTTACACCTCTCTTCTTGGAGAGCTGCTTTCATAGTACAGTTTTTCATATTGGAAATGACTCTGATTTCTTCTTGTCCTTCCTTATGTAGACATAGATATTGGTTGCTGTCCCTTACAAGTAATTTCATATGTGTGAAACCATCCTATCATGTCTTTCCTCAGTCTTCTAGACTAAACAAAGCAAATTTCTTCAATCTCTCTTCATAGTTCATATTTTCTGAAACTCTTCATCTTCACTTTGGACTATTTCCAACTTTTCTTTAACTTTTTTGAAAAGAATGGTAATGAAAATTCTTATGCAATGCAATTCTTTATCTAAAGCCTTAGGAAAAAAATTACTGTCTTAAATATAAAATATTTCTGGTAGTGTGTAGTGGCATGACAGTGGTCTCCTCTTTCTTTCCTTGAATTTTAGTTTTGCAACAGTGTCATATCATTAATTTTTTGTGAAGCCTGTGATTTAATACAGGCCTCAAGTCCTGTCAATTATTTTTGTTTTCTTGCTAGTAATTTTTGCATTGTATTTAATTTCTTGTTCATGTATACAGGAGTTGGTCTTCACTGTGAGGAATTTCACTTTGTTTTTTGTATTCAAGACAGTGTTTATAAGGTAGAGCAGTTTGCATCTCAACATGGTTTTAGCCAACTTTGCTTAGGTAAGTTAAGACCAAGAATCTGATATGACTGCACAGAGCAAGCCAGAAAGTCTTGGAAGTTACTGTCAGTATTAAAACATTTATTACAGGAGTACTCAAGAATATTCTTTAAATATTTGTAGAGTTATATTATTCAATTGCAGGGGTGGAAAATGAAGGCATGAAGGAAGGTCTTGACAATAAGACTTTCGAAAACTGCCAGTGCAAAATTGGTGTTCTTGCAGAACAGCCTTGGATGTGTTGCCCAAATGTAAACGATTTGCTTCCTAAGAATAAGTCTGGTTTCCTGCAATGGTAAAGGCGTTCAAACTTGAAGGCTATTTGGAAAATTTTGTCCAAAGGAACCTATCTGAAAGCATCAAGCCAAGGCATAAACAAGGCATAAGCTGGAATGTAATTTGAGTGTCTGTATCTAGGAGTACATAGTATTATGTCTTGGCAACAGGTCTGGAGTAAAGTATACAGCCTTGCCGCCATGCTTATTCACTCCAGCACAGCACTAACCGGCTGCGTCTCTGTACCACAGCTGTGCATGTCTAGCTGGCACAGTCTGTGAGTGGAGTTAATACAAGACTATCTCCGTTGTTCATTTAGACAGACACTGAATCTTTGTTTTCAGTTTTTTCCTCAACAGGTACACAAAGCACTGGACTGCCTCACACTGGCAGCCTAGCATTTTTTGCAACTGATAAAAGTCAAGATTTGAGGATACCAGCTGCAATTTGTCTCAGAAACTTTTAACCACCTGTAGTTTCCCAATGCAGAGTGGTGCTAAATGTACTTATTAAAAGTGTGATTCATCAATGCAGAGTCTCCTTTAGATTGCTAACTGCTGCATGCAATTGTGCACATCCAGTATCTTTGCACACATTCTTGGGCTTGTACAGATTTGAACGACACCATTCTTAATCCAAAGGTCCTGTCCTTTCTGAACACTGGATTCTATATTTCTGCTTTTCTCTTTCATCGCTGAATTACTGATTGAGAAATGAAAAACTGAATTTCAGTATATGTATTCTCCTCTTATGGCTTTTCCTACAAACATACTTCATACGCTAAAGAGGCCTAAAATCACAAATGCTGGCTTAGTAGCTCTGAGCAGTATTTTTTATCATGCTAAAGACAGGATAGTATTCAACAAACATACAGATGCAAGAAAATTGAAACTGCTAGAACATGTTTCAGAGTATGACCAATAGTCACAAGCCAGGGAAAAGGTACAGACGCCAATTCACTTGCAGAAACATAAGCGGATAAAGTATATGTATATTGCATTTAACATTGTATATATCCTCAGGGAGAGATAAACAGTATTTCTGTTTTAGATAAAAATAGAAAAGAAAACAGATTGAAATCAGGAACATGTTTCATTTCTGGAGTTCATAACTCTGCATGTAGCTTTTCAGTTCATCATATGCTAGAAACTGGCCCTGTGTAGCTGAATAGATCACTCTGTGTTGCTTTGTGTTTGAGGTTTTCTTTCTGAGTCAGTGATACTCCGCACAGAATTGCCATTCTATGAACAAGTAGGAAGACATGTTTAATCAGAGCTTTCAGGAGTTAGAAACTAAAAAGGCAGTGGAATGTGGTATGTGGATCGGCATGAAAAAGTAGGAGACTTCCTTTTTTTTTGGGGGGGGAGATGATTTTTGAGGTCAAGAAGTCCATGAAGGGTGAAGGGGAAAAAAGGGGGAAAAAAAATCATAGATCCAAGCCCTTTAATATATTAAGCAATGGGATGTTTGTGGAGAAATTCTCTGGGCAGCTCAAGTTTTGATTTTGGAAGCAAGCATCTAAATATATTAACTTAAACAGGAAACAGGAGATTCTGCATGGTTTTCTGCACCCCAACATCCCTGACCATAAGGCTGTGAGAGAGGGTTAGCTTTAATAGATTGGAAAGTGCCAGTAGTCAGAGGTTGCTGTACCAGTTATGACCAGGAATTTGGGACCTAGACCTGAACGAGCTAGCTGCTGTTCACTGCATTACAATCCACATTTTTCACATGTAGTAAATTTTCAGTCAAAACACTCTTGTTCTTCTTTAATGACATCATCAATAAGGGGAGTATATTGGTAGCCACATCATGTTTTGATGGAAAGAAAACATGAGTTTTCTTCTTTCAAAAAAGACATTCTGTGTCTTGAACTTCTTCATATATAAGCAAGATACCAGTATGTTAATAGGTTACAGCAGATGGTATAACTGAATACATAAAAATAAAATGCAGAAAGTATCTATATAAAGGGTATGGCGTTTTTAGTTGGCCATATCTATTCTAAACACAAAAGGAAAAATCTGACAGGATTTATAATGTTGATATGTTTATGAAGGTAATGCTAGCTAATGTATATATATGTTAATCCAACTGCTTTTAGAGCTTGTTGGCTTATTTCTTTCTCCTGTAAATGATGCTTTAAGGACACTAGCTTGTAGTTGTTTCATCATGCAAGGCTGTTAGCGGCACCAAGAGTATTTTCATTTATTTCCTTTTTATAGCTGAAGCAATTTTATAATTGCAAAACTCCTTTTTAATTACTATTGTTATTTCTACAGTGGGAAGCTCACCCTGTTGTGGAATGTTTGTTTTGTTCTTGATTCTTTGCCTTCCCAGCTTGTATAATTCTGCATAGGCGATTATTAAAATGTAAACTTGTCTAACAACAAAACAACCACAGAGACTTCCACATAAAGATGAGTAACCGTAGAGCCAATTAGAAAGTGAAAAATTGGAACTTAAGAGGGAAAAAGGAAAGGAAAGAACATTTATAAGTACACTTGGTGGGAGTACAAAGGATTAACAGCCTATCTGTCTGGGCCTTGGACTTCACTTGCTTTGTTGCCATGTGGCCAAATCAATTTTCCATTCCTCAGATCACCCATCAGTGAGGACCAAAGCCCAGATGGTAGGATAGCCATGAAATACATAAAGCATACAAAAGGTACAACACTATTTTGAATTCCAAGTACTTTAAAAAAATTTCTCAGTCAAATAATACATCGCTTGGATAGATTCCACCAGACTTGAATTTATCCTTTTCAGTCAGAAGCCAGCAGGAAATAGAAGGCAATGTGTTGTTCTAGTTCACCAGAAAACTGCTTCAAAATTAATTTAAGGAAATGCACAAGGAAAATGTAGTGATTTTCTCTGAAGGATAAGTTTTGCCCTGCTGTTGGAGCTATGGTGTTGCACTTTTCTGGTCCATTCATGCCTACAGTCATAGACTCAGTTTATTGAAACTGAAAAAATACATGTTTTCTCAGGATTTGCAGCCAAACAGAATACATTCCCAAGAGTTGCAAAGAGGTTGCACATCTAAAATGTTTAAATAAATCTCCTGTCATAAGAACGGTTAACCAAAATACTGTAAAGGCCATTTTACTAAGGGGAAAAAATCAAAACGAAAGTTTTATGTAGTGGAAGTTCTTAACAGTGGTGAGAGTTGGCAGATGCAATGGTATTAGGAAAGGAAAATAAGCATGCACTGTATAAAGTATTTAGAATGACTAGGCTTTTAATTTTGTTTATAATTTCAAAGATTAGCTAATCTTTACACAGAGAGGGAAAGAAAAGAAAAGCCATAGTTGTTTTATTAAATTATTTTGGGAAAAACAACTACTTTAATCTTTCTTCCTTTCTGTGCCTGAGTACAAATAAATGCCTGGCTGTATAGGTAGTCTGGAATGATACAAGTGCAGCATGTGCTTTTAGAGTGAGCATGGTAAAAGTGCAATTTATGAACTGTCTATAGGCACAGTATTAATTTAATGAATACTGTCGGCTGGAGTGTTAAGTGCAGCCTGCTTACTGAAACATTTGGAATCTGCACTGCTGAGAATGTGACCTAAAAATGTTGCCTTTAAACTTTTATATAACCTCATCTTGACCTGGCTGCATTTCAGCTGAAGTTTTCAACAGTCAGTAACTTACACTGTTTCATGTGAGCAGCAGGGAAGACTTCAGACTGAGGGACAGCAAGTTGAGAAATTAATTTTCTAAAAAAGGGAGGAAGAAAAGGATGGAATGAGGAATACATGAGAACAGAATTGCTGTGAAACTTGGTGACGATGACAATAAGATTATTCTTATTGTTTGGTTTTACCCTGTGCCCCATAAAACTTTAATCCAGTCATGTGGGGAAAGGAAAGTAGATTACTGTAGAAATTATTCATACAAAAGAACATACATTAGAACACACTTTTCTAGCAAAAGAGTTTGGGATCAGCACTCCAGATGTGCAGAATGGGAACAAATATTTGGTTTGTAAAAGACTTCAGAAAGAAATACTAAATAATCCTCTTGAGATGGGAGGAGAATCACTGTTAGTATGAGTGTGTCATATTGTATGAAGAGTAGTGGTTACTTGTGTGTTGCAATGGCTAGAAAAATGAACAGTTGCTCTGTTGCTGGAGAACAATACTGGTAATTTTACCTCTGATGGTGGTCTTAAATTTTTTTTTTCTCCTATCTGGTTTAGAATATGATACTGTCTCTGTTAATTTGTTTGAGGCGTAAATGTATCTGCAAAGATCAAGACTCTGCAGTCATATGAAATCATTAACAGGTTTTTCTACAAAAACCCTCAACCAACCCAGATTTTCATTTTGGCACAAATTCAACCAGTAATTGGGTTTTGTTGCCGTTAGTAAATTGAGCAAGATAGTATTATGCTTTTAGAGGCAGGGTTATTGTTCCAAATAAAAGTCTGTTTTGAAGTTCTATTTGGGTTAGAAGTTGGTAACCATTCAAAGGACATGGGAACACATCAAGTGAGGAAAGATTATAAGAGTAAAAATCTCTGAAATGATTGAAGCATCTTAGATTTACAAGGGGTTTATCTAAAAGAAACTTTCTCTAATTTTTTCATATGTGTCTTTTGGTGAAAGGAGACTTCAAACAATGGTTGACCTTGGTTTTTTTAGTGGCATTTTGCTGTAGCATTGATGGTCTAATGTGATTTACTGCTATAATCCAATGGCTTTCAAAAGCATAGAAAAACTGAAGGTCAACATGTTTTCTGGAGAGGAAAATTTTGACTCTGAAGTTCTTCTAGGTAATTTTGGCAAATACTTTCTGTGGTCTAGAGTGCCACACTTACCTTTATGTTATTTGTATGACCTGGATAATAAAAGGAAGCCTTTGCTGTGTCTTTTACAATGTCATTGACCTTGATTAGCTAGAAATAAACTGACAAATACACAGTGACACTCATAATTATTTCAAGTAATATGATTTATCACTCAATATGAAAAGAGAAATGGTCTTTTATTTTATTCTTCAGTAGTTTTTGATAATCTTATGATGGGATAACCAATGGACAAAATCTCATCCTTCCGCTAAATTATCATATTGCCACTGGAAAATCTCTGTGCAGTAAAAGCCCTTCCTAACTGCTGCTCACTTAGAAATTTCTAAATGTGTTAACAGCAACAAATGCTTCTTATTAGTATCTTCTGTATGTGAATTAAGACAAGATGTCTTGATCTTTTTCCTAGACTGGATTTTAGAGGATAGGCCCAGTGTGACAGTCTAAAGCAGCTGAGCATTTATGTTTTAAGTGTGTGACAATTTTGTGTGGCTTTTTATGTTGGACAGCAAGGAAACTTGGCTTTTATCCCTGTTAAAGGAAGTGATATGTTCTCATGATAGACTCAGAAGTAAAACAACCACAATTAGGTATTTAGACAGGCAGGGATGACTTACTCTGGTCAAAATTAAGTTTAAATAATTAGGATCACAAAATGTCATATAAAGTAAAGGTTTTTTTGGTGAGGTGCCAAAGATGTTGTGACTGAGATTTCCAGAAAAAGGTGGAATTCGGTCCTATGGCATTTTTTTCCTCTTTTGATTTTATATATATTTTATGGTGTCATTTTGGGAGGTATAAAGTTCCTGTATTCCATAATTCTTCAGGTTGTGTGTGTACTCAAACACACATATGCACAACTGCCTATTCACCCTCCAGAGCAATCAACACAGCATGTCACGTCAGTCTGGCAGGATTACGTTCATTAGATGTTCATTTTTGCTCCTGACCTTTACCCACCCCCTCTCCTTTAATTTTCATTGTGAAGAAACAGCTTTAATAGTGGGATTATTTCTGGATTAGTTGAGCTCTTTAGCATATTGTCTATGGGTCTGTTTACCTTGCAAGAGTCATTGAGCCTGATCTGAGTCCCGTAACAATGTCACAGAGCACAATGGCCTGGAATGAGCAGTAGGCACAGAAATTCAGGACTATTAGCCTGGCATAGGGAATGGTGGTGGTCAAAGGCTTCTGGCAGGTTATTTGAGCTGGCAAGAGTTTGAGAGCTGCTGCCAAAAAACCCTGCAGAGACCAGTTTCTGAAAAAATCAGAATGGCCTGCCTGAGGAAACTACTGTGTCCATCTGTCCTGTGCTAGATACTGGGATTAATCCCAAAGTCTGCTCCAAGTGGTTTGAAAAGCAGAAGAAAATTGCTTTCCAAGATGCACTGTCCAGTTGTTGAACCTCGATGATGGGAGATATGGTCTTCAGCCCAACTGAGATCAATGCAAAACTCTAAGGCAAATCCCCTCCTAATCTGCCATATCCCAGCACCTGGGCTTGGAGGCCTTCACTGAAAATTTATATCAAGGATTGTTTTCAATGTGGAGACCTCAGTATGAAGAGAGGTTTATTTTAAGTTTTGATAGCAACTGCGGAAATATATATGTTTATTTGGCACATTTATCCCATTTCTTTGCTGGGCTGCTGTTTAAATTTTTTAGGCTGAATCATTGCCTGTATTCATAGTGTGGATCTTTTTTTTTTTTTTTCCTTTGCTGGGAAATGTGCAAAAGGCCTACTGCTCAGTCAGAATCTTGCATCTTTCCTCCTTTCTGTCTTTGAATGCTTATTCTGAGTGTTGTGATTTGTCAGCTAATTTAAAGTTAGATTCTAATGTTTAAACTCAGAACCAACTTCCCCCTCAAAATAGTCAGTTCCTGTCATGTGTTAGAACCTCATATCAGTCTATTGTTTTTCATCTTGGGAAGTGAAAATACCGATTTCTAGCATGGCAGATGGCAATTGTTAGTTATGCACTGAATTTTCTTTTTCTTTTTCCCGTCCAAATGTCAAACAAACCAAACATACTTCGTTTTGTCCCAATGTGGATTTTTTCAGAGAGGCTATTTGGACTTGCCTTTGACCACAGTACTCTTGGCAGGCTTATAATAGACCTATAAACTCTCCAGTTGTGAGCAGCTGTTGGATGAAAGCATAAGTTTAAAGAATAGTTTCAGGGTATTTGTAGGAAATTCTGAAAGTCATCTAACCCAGTAGATTTTCACACAGTGGGTTTTGCATCACTGTCACATTTTCTCCCATGATTTCCCCATTTAGTCCATTTGAGTATGAATCTTATTACCATATCTTTGTTTATAATTGTCTTCAAGGCAAGAATGTGAAAGAATTGCAATTCCAGAATGTTTTAAATCCAAATTACATTGGCAAAGAAAAGTCTGGAAAACAAGGGGAAAAATCAACACTGATGAAGAAAGGAAAACTGTTAACAAGATGAGGAAGAGGACTGGACTCTCAAAGAGCTTTTCCTGGGCCCTTCTGGTCCCAGCCAGCTCCTCTGGATTTCTTCACCATGACTCTTTGCTGATGTGCAGGTGTGGAGGAAGGATAAGGAATATTTAAAACACAGAGCGGAATTCATCTGGATTCAAAGCCACTCCCAGCCACTTGAAATCTCCCACTCATATTTAAGAGCTTTTAATTAGGATCCGGTCCTACTGCAGGCTCCTGAGTGTACCTCCACTTCTGAACAGAATAGGAGGCTTTGTTTTAGGCCAGCACATTGTAGTGAATCACTTTTCCATTTTTTGCAGCATGCACAGCAGAACTGTTTGTTCCAGGAATGAGCCTAAACACTAAATGCCAGATCCAAATTCAGCCTTTCCTAAGGCGCAGTGGTGTTTCTCTGATGGATGCACCAAATCCCATCCTTTATGCCATAACCAGTATCTATCCCTCTCTGTCTCTGCAAAAGTGATGCTCTTGATTAGCACTGCCATTGTGCCTATCACAGAGAAAGCTAACAAATTCAAACATCAAATTTTAAAAAGTCTTCATTTTTCCCAAGGAGATGAAAACCACTTTACCCCTTCCTTTCCTAGGAAAAAAACCACTAATTATGAACTGCTATCTTAAATTGATTTCAATCCTGTATGAGGGACATTATCAGGCAGGACTTTGGGGCGTTTTCAGTTTGCAGGCTAGTTGTTTACTAAATTTTACAGTGTTTGCCTTTTCTTTGAGAACAAGCTGAAGCTAGGAATGTGAGTGTGCTGGAAATTTATTGCATCTGGCAGCTGCAAAACAATGGTTCTCAGCCAATCTGTTTATGAAAGAAGGAGGAGAAGAAAAAGTTACCAAGTGTATAGTAATAAATAGCATGGTTCCAGTGTTGTCCTTTATCAAGCAACTGCTACAGAATATGGCATACACAAACAAACCTTAGATTGGTATTAAACTTTTGCAAAAGCTTTGGCAGACCTGTCTCTTCTTGCACTTTTCTGACCTTATGTGTAGCTGGCTTGATTAATTTCTTGTTCATTTGTGATTTCATGCTAGCAACTAGATCATGTATTTTATTTCAGTGAATCTGTTACTTTGGCTTCTTGGCAAAGTAACCGAAAATTTGCCTCAGAATTTGCGTTGAGCTGGAAGAGAGAAGATTTCTTTGTGACAGGATCAGGGCACATTGTCCCTTTGAGCCAGGTCTACCAGTGGCAGAAATATAATCTGGCCCATCTGCACCAACACATCTGCTGTGCCAATTTTGCATGCAGATACCAAAATCAAAGCAAGAGCTCGATTTCCAAACAAAACCAAAGAAAACTTTCTATAGACAGCATCTCATAAACCTCTAGTGAGCCCCTGGGGTCTTTCAGGTGGTTCAGTCGGAATCCAAAGGCAACCAGTGCTTCTCACTTCAGGCATTTCTCTTTCTCCTTGATTATCAACTCATCAGACTTCACTGATCTTTTAAAAAGTCAAACTTGCACATTCCTTGAAAGTGGGGCTGGAAGAAAGCATTTGCACAGTATGGTTGTCCTGGTTCCATCCAGGACAGGGTTAATTTTTGCTGTAGCCAGGTGGGGCATGGCCAGGACCCAGAAGTGATTCTATACTACCTCACATGACTGCCATGGTTGGGAAGTCTCTGATGGGGAGAAGGGGTTTCTTTCAGTCCGGTAAGCATAGCAGAAAGAGCAGCTGGGTGGTGTAGGTTCTGAGCTGGAGGGAGAGGTCAGGATGGTGTGGCTGTGGTCAGGTTGGGCTCCACAGTGAGCATTTTGCATGTGGATCACTCTCACTTTTGTACAATTTTGTTTTTAAAATTGCTGCTCTTACCATTAATTTTCTTATCCTATTGCCGTTTCCAGTAAGTTATTTGTACCTCAACCTGTGATCTTTACCTGTTGTACTCTAATTCTCCTCTTCATCCTGCCATAGGGCAGAGGGGGAGAGGAAGTGAGAGAGCAGCAGAATGGTTTGGAGAGGCTCAGTGAGAGCACTGAATTGGGGAGTACCATTTCTAAACCATGACAATAGTCCATTGGTAATTACTTGCTAAGATGGTACATAAAGAAGAAATGTTGCAATTGAAAATAGCATGTGATAAAATTTATTTTTTAATTTCCTTTCATTTATGCAATGCCAGATATATACAGGACAAATCCTTTGCAAATCATCAGTAACCTAGTGTCTATACCAAACATGGGCTGAAGGTTTAAATAAATAAGTGCATTGCTCTGAAATGTTGCTTATTATGTTTTTCTTTCTTTCACAGTTTTGTGGCAACTTTCAGGTTAGATTGCTCACTCATAATATTTTTTTCTGTTTCCCAATCTATGGTACGTGTCTGCTTACTTTTAAACAAATGCTAAAGCTGTTAACGATCAGTCAGACGCCAGTGCAAAAGTTCAAGTCCTGAAATGTTAATTTCTTTTTCTCTGTCTATTGTCACATTAAGTGGACTGAGGAAGTCTACAGTTTGTTAGTGTTGTTTCTCAGTGAAACTTTAAAAGCCTAAATGCATTCAGCTGTGTTGAGTGAGGCTCAAAAGAAATGGTGTCCTGATAGGGTTTTAGATGGAAGCTATTTTAAACTTAATTGACTCCTTGGCTTGTTAAAGTTAAATGTGTATACATTGACATATATGAAATGGCATTGTATCCAGGGCTGAAACGATCATGTGCTTCATTGTAGCAGAAAGGAGTATTGGGAAGTCACTGCACAATCTCTGCAATTATAAAAGGTAGAACAAATTTATAAAAGATTTTTAAAGATTAATTAATGTTATTCCATTCTGATATGTAAAGTTACATTTTTAATATCCTGGAGGAAAGAATGTTTTTCTTTTTGTGTCCTTCAAAAGGGCTCCTAGGATGCATTAATGCAAATCTTTAGAATGGATTAATGCAAGTCTTCAATATCTATTCATGAATCCTTGCTCATCAAAGAGCTAATAAACCTATTTCCGGATTACATTCTCTCTGTATGACAGCAACATTTGAATTTCATGGTACAAAGGCATCTTTCAAAATCACCATGATGCTAAGATTATTAATTTTCTCTGTTTTAGGATATTGCATTATATATCTAAAAAAATCAGGCAATGAATTCCCAAAGCTCAACACGTATCTATGAATTCTTTGGGAAAACCTAATGACCACCACAAAACTGAGCTTTCTGAAAATGGGAATATTTCCACAAATCTGATGACTAAAAGAACTTTCCTTAAACCCCCCAAAATCCTTCTGCCTGCCAAAAATCCTCCCACCTCAGATTCCCACAAACTTAAAGTAGGAAATAATTTCAAATTTGTTATCTGTAAGAAACCTTCCTGATTTGCTTAGATTTTGCTGAACCAAATATCCTTCCAATACAAATGAAGGGACATGTAAAAATATTTTCTATTAAAATCCACACTAAATGGATCATTGTGCATGCTTTCCAACATGATGCAAAGCCTTACTTATTTCTGTTTGTAATTTTAAACTTCCTAATCCTCCAAAACATGAAAATTCAAGTCCCATTTTTATTATATGCCTGAGACTGAAAATGCATAGGCATCACTTCACCTTTTAATGCAGCGTGGTTAAAGCAAATGTTCTAAAAATTTGCTTTGCCCTCTGAAAATCAGTAATGACCTCCCAGATGACTGATTCACTTAATAACTTTGGCGGCCACAGGTATGAAACTAAAATGGAGAAGGAATCCAGTGGGTGCTGCCCTATCCTTCGACACTGCCTTAAAACAGTGCTTTTTGTGCAGCTAACACATGTTTTTCCCTCGGAGTTAAAAGAACTTTTCTTCTGATTTTAAACAAAAGCGTGATCTCAATTATTTGGCAAGATGTTATTCTGCACTTAAGAAGAAGAGAGTAATGGTTCTGGTGGCTTTTTGGTTTTTATTTCCACAGTTTACCATGACTAACTGATGAGCACAATCATGCATGAAATGTTAAGGCTCAGTAGAATGCATTATTTAATATGACTCTATCACGGAAATTGTCCTTACTGTGCAATGATAGACAGTGTTACCATCTTCCATACTTCTCTATCTCCCTCAGCTTAATGAATCAATTTCTAAATGATTCAAAGATACTTTGTAGAAAAGCCTGAGCCATCTTAGAAGAAATGTAATTTGCTAATATCATATGCTCAAAATTACTTCTAGAAAATCAAAGTAAAAGCCCCAACTTTGGATTTTCCTTACTACTCAGGTTACATGTATAATTTCTAAAAGTGATCCAGAATAATTTTGAACATATGAAGAATCACTAAAATTAGCATAATAAAGGACGCTGGGAAACCTTTCCCATCTAAAGCACGGAAAAAACCTAATGCAAGAAAATTATGCTTTTTGCCTGCTTAGCATCCCATCATCTGTTAAGCAGCTGACCTGGTCCCATGATGCACTACAGAGCTTGGTGGAACTGCAGTCCAAGGCTCTGCTCTTTGCTCCTAGGCTGGCTTTGTGCTCGGTCTCCTGGTGCTCTGCATTACATCCTTGGCCAATTCAGCAGCAATATTACACATGCTCATGAGGGAACCTCAGCACAGCCTTTCTTGCTGGGAAGGATAAGCTGCCTCATATGGGACCTTGCATGTGGGAGGAGTACACAAAAGAATAGGATGATTCAGAGTCGTTAGAGAAGCAAAATGTAGCAGCAGACTGACTATTGGGGCTCTGTCTGGGCAAACTGGGTTTGATTCCTGATGTGGCAGTGCAAAACTGCAGCCAGCATGTTCATGATCTTCCCGTCAGGCTTGGATTTTACTTCCAGCCTTTATAGTGCTAAGAGGCTGCAAGGCTTTTTTTTTTGTTGGAGGGCAGAAGATAAGAACAAACAAGCCAAATCCAGATTTTGGTGCAATCCAATTACCATAGTAGCTTCTTGTTTTTCTGGTAGTTGTGTCTTTTTTTATTTTTTATTTTTTTAAGAATATTTGAAAAAAAAATAAAAAATAAGTACAAATAGAGCATGTAAATCTTTACATATAATGCTTTTCCATTTGCAGTTCAACCTCAGCCCTGTGTCAGCTTATGCTTCCAAGACATGAATATCTATATTATTATGAAAAGTAAGGTAAAGTTACAGATTTCCTTGAGGACATTAAATGTCAAGAGGTTCATTTAAAGTTCAGACAGGAATTTCAGAAAAAGCCAACTCTCTTCTGGCCCAGTAAATTCCTATATGCTCAGGTTGCTTGAGTCAACCCAATTTTTTGTAAGGCCTCATATTTCTGAAAAAGCTATCAATGAACAATGTCTGCTTGCACTAGTGCCCATTTTCTGTAAAGAACTTCTGTTTGTTGGCTTATAGCCTCCCTATATACATCCCATGTTTAAAGCAGAAGGATGACTGGAGGTATCCCAGTGCCTTTTACACAGTAGATTAATACCAGAAAGCTACATGATTCCAGCCAAGATCTAGGACCTTTAGATGCACTTAAAATTTAAGTAATCATTTTGGATGTTATAATTTTTTCGTTGGTGCATAGAAAAAATGAGTGCAGATACGTTTTTCTAAACTTGTCACAATTTCCTCCATTAAACCAGGCTACAGCATCAGGCAAGGCGATATTTTCCTCATTATTTTGATCAGAAGATGTTCATGTAAGCCAGTAAGCCAAAACACTTTTTCATGCAGTGGATCTAGGCTACTGGGGCTTTCACTGAGACACCCCTTGAGTCAGTTGAGAGTAAAACATACTCTGCCAATATTACAATTTTGCATAAGGATTTAATTTTTAGGCTTAATATAGAGGATGAGTGATGTGACTGTTCAGTCTTTTCTGAATTGGTAACTTATTTAAGGCACAAGCTGCCTTTTGCATTCATTGAAGTAGTACATTGTTATTCAATTTTTTAAACACTAAAGTAGTTAAAAATTGAATATTAGCTTATACTGGAGCCTCTTACTTTTGTCTTCCTCTTCTGTGAATGTTGCTCATAGTTGATGCTAGGTGTTTTAAGGAGTCGAATGAGATCTGGTGGCCTGGCTCTTTATTAATTAAATGCTTCCACTCACAAACTAAAAACTATGAAAAAGCTATACAAATAATTTAGAAAATAAAAGAATGTCAACCTGGACAGTGGTATAAACAACATTGGTTTTAGATTGTGATTAAATACTTGATGAAGGAAAATTCCAATGCATTTGTTCTCATTGATTTATTTTGCCTGTTTTAAGCCAAAGACTTGGAGTTTTGATGTTTACTATATCACAGACCTTAGCATTATTAATTTCTTGATGCCATGGGAATATACCTGCCTGTCAGAGGTAGAATTTTACCTGATGGTGTCAGAATATTCAAGGTACAGATTCTGAGCTCCCTCAGGAGTCCTGACCCAGGTGTTTTTCTGGTCCTAAGGCAAGCAGTTCATGCCAGAAGGGAAAGCATCTGGAGAAAAAGAAAACTTTTAACTCAGGTATCTTCTAAAATATTGTATTTCACCCAAGAAGTATCTTTCAGACTCTTCAGTAATGTCAGCACCTTCACAATATCAGCAGTCAGAATTCCAGTTTGTGAACCAGATGTAGCACAAGGTCAAGGAAAAGCTTAGGGCAGAAGTGTGTTGGGTGGTGTCAGTGAGTTATTAGTCAACTTGATGGATAGCTAAGGAGTTATACGGGAAAGTCTGCCTGTTCCTGCCTTCTGCCCCAGAGATTTACTTGCAAGGCGTACAGTGAGCTTTGCATGTTCTTAGACACATTAGGAACTTGGAGGGACATTAAGATTGTGAATTCAAACTCATTGCATTGTTGTGTTTTTCTGGCAAGCCTTCTTTTCAACAGTCTAAACGATTTCCATCTACAGCAGAATTTAATCCAGACCAGAACAGAGGATCTCAGTCTGCTCTTTCTGTGGGAGGGCGCAGATTGGGATGTGGTTCCAGTCTCTCTGGCTTAAGCCCATTTCTTGTCTCTGTTGTGGTTTTATGAGTTGATATAGCAAATATGTGACATTTGCTCTCCTTTTTTCTTCTCTTGGAGTTTTTAGAGGCACAAGAGTTCCTGCTGTAGTGTAAGGCAGAAAACATCAGAAGAAGAAGTCTGAATAATAATGATGTTCTGTGCAGAAATCTTCATGCCTGGAGAATGGCAATTATTTGGAGCCTCCTAAAGGTTAAGGACATGTCAGATATATAGACATTTGTGGATCATGAAAAAGTCCCTTTTGAGAAAAAGCAGAGACACAAACATCATTTTCCCCAGTGGATGCTACCAAACTATGAAGTCCCTTTTGATATCTCAGGAATTTCTAAAGGGATAGCATTACTAGGACAAAGATGCAGTCTTACTAAAGACTCTCAGTACAGTAATAAGAAGGTCAGACTTCAGTTCAGACCAGTTCTTTCTGATAGTTATTTGGAATCCAATCTAGCTGCTTGAACATCTCTTCTATTGAGTAGAGAGAAATGGATGCTTCCATTAAGTGTTTCACCTCTGAAATTATGGTGCCTAAAATAGCTGCAAGAATACACTTTCTGGGTGGTTCTGTCACTTTCCAGTGGTAATGGAGGTAACATGGGAAACTAACATGGGCCAGACACCTAGATTTTTGATAACCTGAATCCCTCGCTGTGTATCTTCCTATTGTGGTGTGAAGAGGCAGTGCCTTAATAAAGATGCTGTGGAAGATATTAAGTTGACCCAAGTTAGTCAAGAGTGGTAGTTAAATGTTTGTGCAGCAAAGTCTGTAACACTGTATATTCCACTTAAATATTCACAACAGGTAAGCAAACAGTGCCATTGTATGAAACACACACCTGTCTGAGCAACAGGAACTTTATCTGACCACTAAAAATTCCTCAGAGCTGTGCAGCCATTACAAGTGTAATGATTAAAAGCCATGTAATTGAAAACTAACAAATAGATTTAGATATCCTAAATTCTAAACCTACCTACAATTCTTGTGTGTCATGCTTTTGATGTTTGGGGTTTTTAAATAAACATGTAATATTTTCACCCATGTTCCCTTGGTGGACACTGTCATAAGTCACAACTTTAGAGCCTATACACAAGGCTGTCTCAATAAACAGGGCAATGATGTAGAGCTCAGGCCTTTGTGCTGGGCATTTGTGCAGCTTTGGACTGTAAGGGACAAGAAAAGATGGCTACCAAAAAGACTGATTTTCTTGACCTTTTTTTGTGTTTCTTGGTAGTAAGTAATGGAAGAATTTATCCCTTCCTTTCTCCCTAGAGAATCTGAAATGTAAACAGATTCAACTTTTTTTCTGTTTAAATTATTATTTTTTTTTCAGAATGCTTTTTCTCTGTTGTTCTACTTCCTTCGTGACATGTCAGAAGCAATTAAAAAGAAGAGAGATTGGAACAGTTCCTTTTTGGCCAGAGCCAATTTCACTCATGCTACAGTGACCTGGCTCTAATTGATACTTCCTTTGCTGCCAAATATTCTAGATAACCCTCTAAATTCAGCAAAGGAGTGCTATGGTGTGTGTTATAGGCCTCTTAGAGGTTTCTGGTTTTGTATTTTACAATATGTTTAAGCTAAGGAAACAATTTTTTCCCTCATAATGATTGTGTCTGTTTTTAGGATAGGGTTTGAAAGGCAGTGGATAATTATGCACTGATAATTTTGCATTTAGGTTTCTGTGTACAGAATTCTGGGCACTCATTCTGCTGCTACTGGCATATAGGAATTAAATAATCTCTGCTCTGTTTAGGCAGGTAAAGCTTCCTGCTGGCAAAGGCAGGAATTTGAGATAGAAAATAAAATTTCTCAGTTAAAACTAAGAGCAATTGTGAATGCTTTAAAGTCCCTTTTCAAGCACTGCAGGAGGTACCACACATACAGAGCTTGTTATATCCAGATGGCCAATATTAAGACTGAGAGGTAAATATGTCCTGATTTAAAAGGAATAGGTTATTCTAAGTGCAATTAGATAGTTCACCAGTGTCAAGGAAAAGTTTCCAGATACAAAATATCCAGCTGGGAGAGGTAGGAAATGACAGTGACACATGGTTTTGTTACAATTTTACTCTTAGAAAATATTTTGCTTTTCCTCCTATCAAGTTGATAGGAGGCCAATAGCTTGGCCTTCACCTAGGAGATTGCATTTGTACGCCAGTTCTGTGTGTATGGAGAAAGGACTGATATGGCAGTGTCATCAGACTGGATCTAATGTATATTAATATACTAATGTATTCAGCATGCTCTAGCTGACCTAATCAGTGGTCATAACAGCAGCAGATGTGGGCTATTCTTTAGAATGTCCTTTAGTTCAACTTGTTTTTATCCAGAAGCCTAAATGCTGGAGAGCTCTTCAGGTACCATACAGAAATTTCTCTTTATCACTCCGCACTTTACTATAGACTACTCAAGAGGAATATAAGCTTATGTGAGTTTTGTGCACTTTCCCCTTAAATAATTGCTTAGTGTTTTTCCTGCAAAGATTAGGGCTTGGTAAATAGTAGCATGAATGTGGCATGTTCTGTAGCTGGATCTGAACTGCCTCCCTAGCAGTACATTTCTGTACATGTCTCAAATGTTATATATTAGCTATGTGGTAGGTAGGCAGAATGTCAAGGCAGAAGGAATTGCATGCCAGTGTCTGAGGAAAGACAGTAATGCTCTGCTTGCTGTCACTGGATATTTCTCAATCTGACATACCGATTTCAGAGGTAGCTAATTCCCTTTAGAGAACTTCCAGTAGGAAAGCAGAAACAAGCCTACAATTATTTCTGTTTTATTTACACAAGTGTTCTTGATGGGGATGTAATTTCTCACACTACAATTTATTATTTCACCTACCTTTAAGTAAGAATGCCAGGACATTGCCACTCGGAGCAGTGAGGTGCTTTATTTCAACTTGTACAACATGCTAGCTGTGGTAGCCTCCGGTGAAAATCTTTTGGCTTTCTGGAGTAATGTTTTGCCACAGCTACCAGACAGACACACCTATGTCTCCGCTAGGAGCTAGAATTCAGCAAAAGCTGTACTTCTCCCTTTGGTGGCATGGATGGTACAGGCAGCTGTTTCTCTTGACTCTGAACTTTTACATTTGGTGCTGAAGCAAAGTGCCTCTTCATGCCCATTTGCCCTTTAAAATAAGGCCTATGATAAAGATTTTCATTATGGAAAAGTGAGGAAGGATGTAAGTGATTTATTTTTATGTCTGTAAGAACATGACTCATCCACAGATTAACAGAATAACTGACTTCTATGTATAACTCCCTTTTTGTCCATGTGCTGATACTCTTAGATTTATAAAATTGAATACCTTTTAGGAAACCCCACAGTTTAGGTTACTCTTTAGTTTTAATATCTGCTTTTGGCTCATGCATTTCCAAAGCTTTACATAATTGATAATTATCCTTTCGTTTTACTGCTTCAATGTTTCTTTCTGACACAAATGTGAATAGGATATACTTTTTCAGTAGCTGATTAAAAAAAAGAATTTTATTCCTTTCTGTAATGGAAAACGTCATTATTAGTCCTGAATTTAGTCAGAGCTAGTTTTTATTTTTGTATTAAAAAAGATGATTAAATATAATTTTATAAAAAATAAATTCTGATTTTGATTAAATGGAAGCTATTTTTTTCTAACTTTAGTTTTTACTTTTTAGCTTAGTAGAAAATATTTCCTAAGTTTCCCACATAATTTTGAGGAAAATTATCCTTTCTAGCCTTATGTTTTGAGGCCTCCAAAGAGATCAAAATATGACCAGAATGTCCATTAAAGGTTTTGTATTCCAGAACGTTGCTGCACATTTACTATGCTATTGTCACTTCACAAAAAGATAACACTTGTTGAAAAGTGCTCCTGTGTAGCGTTTTCAAGCCACTAGATCTGAGGCTTTATTATAACATTAAGGATATATCTACATATGTTACTTAATCTGCAGGAGAGGGTTAACACAGTAGCATAAGGATATAACAAGGTAAGAGTAGCATCTGAAGTAACTTAAAAAAGATCAGGATTTTCTTGTCTAACCTTGAAAGAAAATAGCCAAAGGATAGGAACACAGTAAAAAAAAAAATTATGTGTCAAAAGTACTCTTGGCATCTGTTTTTTATTGATGAGGATAATATTTATTGCCATCTGGATTTCCTAATTCATTTTTCTGATATTGCTTATCTGGGGTTGCCATAGGACACAAACAGCTGGATTAAATTCCATCATGCTGCATCACTCTGACTCATTTATTTTTTCTTATCTATGAAAACTTTTTGTTGTAAATAACATCTCACTCTTTCCCTTTCTGAAGTGCTTTGCTCTCTCTCATGTGGTCTCTTTCAGTCTTTTCTCTCTCTCTCTTCCCTTCCTCTTTTCTATTCCTGCCTTTTATTTTTAGCTCCATCTCTCTCAGATTCTCTCTCCCTTTTCCTCCTTTGCTCTCCTGGTTTTTTTTTCTCAACAAATGCTAAGTAGCTCTATAGATATATTTTAGCCTCTTCTATGGGTTCTAAATGTAGGTTTAATGTTGCCTGAATAATAATAATAATAATAATAATAATAATAATAATAATAATGTCAATAGTAAAAATTTGTATCATGTGAGAGGTTAGTTCAAGTTCATTTAGTATTCTCTAATGAGATTTCATTCTGCTTAATTCAGAAATTGTAACCTGTTGTCATAGGGACGGGGCCTTACAGCTGATTCCCTTGAACCGTTTAGCTGCTTTACAATATGATCTGTGGAACTTTTTATAGTTATGAAGATACCTAATATATTGGCTGTCTTCAAGCTTTTGTAGAGTGTCTGAAGCACACTAGTTCTGCATAAGACTGGAGAACCTAAATGCAAAAGAAATAATTGCAGAATTATAACATCAATTTACACCGCTCTTCCTTGGAATCTGGGGAACTGTAGTAGTTTTTTTCCCACAAACTTGATGTTTTAGGAGTATCAATTCAGGTGCAGCTGGAAGTCTCAAAAAACGCAGATTCAAATCTGCCCCAGATTTTGGGTAAAACCACAGTGTGTATATTTATTTGAAAATTGCTATTTTTTCATTGCCAATAGAAAAAAGCTAAAAAGAGCTTCCTTATTTGTTTTGTGAGAAGCGACTTTTGATGATGAAAATGGTTGTTGATCAATTTTAGAATCTTAGTGTTGCATAGATATTTAGTTTTCAAAGTTTTACTCAAATTTTCTGTATTTTTATAATTTTAAAGCAGCATGCAGCATATTGCTGCAAACGTGATAGATCTTTTCTAACAACTCAAGACTAATTTCTTAATATAACATTGCAAAGAGACATAATATAACATGAGCAAAGAGACATTCTTTTAGGTCAGCTACAAAACAAAGGGGAAGAATCTGAATTCAGGGCAGAAATTGTAGGTTGTATCTCATCCACACCTGAAGAGGTGCAGGTCTTTTGTGGTCTCCAAAATCCATCTGAAGCTCATCTAAACTTCCCTGCACTGCTCCCAAAGGTATATCTCTGGAAGAGGCCCATATAGGCATAGGTGCACCTATTGCAGACCCAGCAGCTCTGCAAGGTGTTCCTCCACAGGCTGGGATTTGGGTGTTACCACAGCACTGTAAGGGCACTGAACATGTGAACATGGAGGAGGAGCAGGATTCAGGACAAGCTCTGGTGCTGTTCGTGGAGTTCAAAGCTGAGGCACACAGGTTGTGGACTAATTCTGGGCAAAGACAGCCTGACTCCATCTGAATTTCTAGAGAAGACATGAAGGAACGCACGGGGTGACCAACACATCCGGGAAGGTACACCTTGTTATTATGCCCATGAGAATGACTGGCATTATGTATGCCATTGTAAAGGGATGAACAATCTGACGGGCTGCCAGAATTGTTGCTGCATCCTAGGTGTAAGCCAGGAATGATTTCTCTGCTTGACATGAGAATAAACATAAGAATTTTACTCAGGAGCTTCAGAGACCTGTAATTAACATATGCTGAGGGGTACCCAAGTGCATAAGGGATAGAAAGAGGCACCATAGCATTTTATTCAGTTTGGTAGCCAGCAGGAGTAAACAGTTTTATTTCTTTGATTTAAAAAAGAGAGAAACATTCTGGAGGGTTTTAAGCTCTACATTCTGGTACATTTAAGTTCTGCATTTACTTTTAAATGCTACTTGTCTTTACAGCTTGAGCACAACCCTTAAATTATGCTTGAAGACAATCTTCTCTAAACATCAGGTGCCCTGGAAGAGCAGACAGCTGAAAAGAGGGAAATGCCACTGAGTAGACTGGTATTATATTTCTTTAAGACTTAATTTAAGATAAAACCTTTTTCACAAATTGAGTACAATAAAGAATTAAGACCTATTTTAAAAAGATCTTTTAAAAGATCTTAGTAAAATAAGGACAAAAACAAGTTTTCAGTTATCTTAACATTTCTCTTTTTTTCACTTATAGAGTTATAATTTGGTATTCTATATCATGTCACAAAAAAACCCCCAAACCCACCAAACTCAGATGTGGAGCTATTATACACTGAATTTTCCTCTAAATAAAATTTGAGCAGAATTAATTACAAGGGCATGCTCAACTCATTGTGTGGGGATCTTGACAGAAAGTTTTCAGGAGTATTTCTGTGACCTAATTTTGTTCTTTCACAGAAGTATGTAGGATGAAGTAAGGAAATTATTTTCTGTCTGTTCGTTGCACTTCAGACATTCCCCCTCCACCAGGGTATCTGCAATGTGTGACTGTGATCATAACTGCTGCTCCTGCTTGCCCTGTGTCTGCTTGTTTTGGCAGTTTCGATGGCAGCGAGTGCCGGGCCCCTTTCATGTGGTTTGTGTCACATGTGCTGCTGTGCGAGACACGCGCGGCTCTTTGGGAGCGCTCGCCGCTTGCTGCTTTGCCTGCTCTCGTGTGCTTCCTCTGCAGATGGCTTTCCTGGCTCCCATGGACCATTTGTTTGTTCAGTTTCTTTTATAGTGTGTACACCCACCCCATGCAGTTCCAATGAAGTATGTGTTGTTTATTTCCTCTGCTGTCCAGCTCTGAAGGTTTAGATCTAAGGAGGCAATCACTGACACTAAGTCCAACAACAGTCGTTAACACAACCTATCTTCTCCTGGGATGCTTAATCTTTTCCCTCTTGGAAACATGGAAGTCTCCACTTGTCCTTTTTTTAACCCTGTAGTGTCTAATTTTAGTTATCTTAGCACCAGGCACCTACTGTGGATGAAATATCCTCCTAAGGCAGGCCTAAAATAGGTGGAGAGATTTGTCTCTCTCAGATGACTTTTGTTTGTCTCCCCATTGACATGGAGGAAGACTAGAGGACAAACGAGGGCTAATTGGCTCACTCTGAGATAGCAATATCTATGTGAGATACATCTCCTTTCAGAGACCAGGTCTTTGTGGTGGTATGCATGAATGCTCTATGCTTGCAAACTGATCTCTGGGATTTTTTCATCAGCTAATCCTCTTATCAGCACTTTCCATACTGCTTTACTCATGAGGACAGAGTGGAGAACTGGTGTCAGCGGAGGGGCATGCGAGTGTAAAAGATAAGGACTAAGAGCCTTCTTTCAAGTGGGTCATTTCCAGACTCACAGGAGTTATTTATTCACTATATAAAACAGTAACAGACTAGCCTAGGTAAGAAGAGCAGGGAGAAAGTAGGTGAGAAAATATTGGTGAGAAATAAGGGCAAAATCCCAGAACCCGATAAACAGAAACCCCCTGGAACAGCAGGAGGACAAATGTCCTACTGCAGAATGTTGCAAATGCAGGGGGAAGATTTAGCAAATCCTTATAGACAGAACTAGAAGTGCGAGCTGAGAAAGGTCAGGCTTTCAGTAATGTTAGTGGTCCTGTTGACATACTTCTTGAAAAAGATGTATGTGTGCCATATACTTTATTTATGCCAAGAGCTATTCATTCCACTGTCAAGACCGATGTTTTTATTAACAACTCTCCTGGTTTGGTTCAAGAGCAAAACTGCCAGAACCCAGATAACAATGGTAAGTTTAAAGCATTTCTGCTCATTCATCGGATTTCTCCACCAATTTCCAGAATTTTTACCACTTCTGTATTTAAAGGTGTGCCTTAGGTAAGGTAACCAGCCACATCTGTGAGAAATAAGGCTTACTGGCAGAGCTATTAAAATAATCCAGTTTTTTACATCCATAGCCTAAAATAGTATTGAAAAGATCAAATAAATCATTAGCAGCAGTGAGATTTTTATTTTAGTTGTTGTCCAGGAGTAAGAAAACTTTTATAGGCATAGACTTCATGTTTACCTTAGGATTAGCAAACTGATCCTGCACGTGAAGTGTGTGATAGTCCCTGTGATGCCAGTGGCAGCTCTGCTTATGGACGACATGCACAATCTGTTTGCCCATGCAGGGTGCAAGATCTGTAGTGAAGGAGATTTTAAAAGTGCGAGGTTTAAAACCAGAAAAACTGTCATTGCCCTAACTCTGCATGTCTGCATTACTGTTGTAGCGTAAGGCAAAGATCAAAAGGCAATAAATGGGAATCTGTGAGACCTGGGAGAAATGACAGGATTCAAAAGGGGTTAATTGCTCTCTTACCAGACAGGTATTATATGTAAGGACAGACTTCTACTGCTTCATTTCTTGTTTGTTCTGTATCCATCCCTTAGGAGTCTCCTGTACAAAGTTGCTGGGAAAAAATCCTCCATAGTGTGAATTATGTATAAGGATTCCTATGGTCAAGAAGCATCCTGTTGTAGTCATTGGAAGTCAAGCCTGTAAAGAAGACAAGTGTGTGTGTAATCTGCCTTTTAAGAATGTTATTTCTTTCCCTGAAAACTGATTAAAAATAAAATGAAAAATAATGTTCTCTGCCACTGGCACCAGCTTTACAAGGCATCAAAGCAACGGACTGCTCATAATCTCTAGACATTTCCTGACTGACTGCAAAGGTCGTCTTGGAGTGACTGGGGAAAACTGAAAAAGTTATCTGAAGGCTAAATAAGGTGAAGGCTGCTGTGGGTAAAGTTCAAGTTTATTTACACAGAATAAAAAAGAGAAGTGAAAAGTTTGCTGACTTATTTTCTAAAGCTTTGGACTGGTTCATGTAAAAGACAATAAAAATTAAAATAAAGGGAGCAGAATGTACAGTGACATAATAGAGATAGCAGTTAATGATTGTCCCTGGCAACTTAACTTTTTCCTTATTTATCTTATTCTAACCCAGATGGTGATATCTGTGATATTGCTGTTACTTTGTAGCTTGGGAAATCTTTGAGGCTGAGACCTTATATTTTTTTCCATCTGGAAAAATTGCAATTGTCTTGCCACCATGGAAAAAACATAAAATTCATACAAGCAGTGGAAATAAGGAAGAATAGGTTTTTGTAGTTGTTTATTTTTTAGTTTATGTTTATGACATAATCCTCAACAGCAAAATATTGTGTGATTCTTCTGCATTCCTTTACAGCATTCCAGAGACCAGTGACAGCACATTATGGTGACTTGACCTTGGCTGGATGCCAGGTGCCCACCAAAGCCACTTTATCGCTACCTCCTCAATGGGACAGGGGAGAAGAAATATAATGAAAGCCTCATGATTTGAGATAAGGGCAGGAGAGATAACTCACCAATTACTATTGTGGGCAAAACAGACACAACTTGGAGAAATTGATCAAATTTATCACGAATTAAAATCAGAGCAGAATAATGAGAAATAAAACAAATCTTATGAGCAACTTCCTCCCACCCTTCTCTCCTTCTGACGTGTAACTTCACACCCAATTCTCTGCCTTCTCCCACTCAGTGGTACAGGGAGACAAGGAATGGGAGGTTAACAGTCATTTTACATGTTGCAGGTTCTTTCTTCTTTTCTTCTTTTCTTCTTTTCTTCTTTTCTTCTTTTCTTC
>JAHLSL010000007.1:28814475-28881799 GCA_025920805.1 Petroica traversi | reverse complement strand
TTTTCTTCTTTTCTTCTTTTCTTCTTTTCTTCCTTTCATCCTTTCTTCCTTTCATCCTTTCATCCTTTCTTCCTTTCTTCCTTTCTTCCTTTCTTCCTTTCTTCCTTCCTTCCTTCCTTCCTTTCTTCCTTTCTTCCTTTCTTCTTTTCTTCTTTTCTTCATTTCTTTCCTTCTCTTTATAAAAAAACATGCCAAGTATTTGGGGTAGGATGAAGGTAGATGTTTGGGAATATGCTTCAGAAGGAAGTGAAAATGGAAGGAAACCTCTAATCTTATTTCTGTTGATAAAAGGCAAGAACAAACCCTTTATCTGTATAAATGGAAGAAAAAAAGTGGTAGTAAGCACTAAGAATGAATGTGCAATTCTATTGAAATTGTTAAAAGCTATTATTTCTTCAAAGTTAAAATTAGACAGGAACAGCAGATTTTTTTCTTTCTGTGTAGTTCCATGAATTAGCATCAGTGATGTCACTGTCATCCAGGATTCTTGTCTGGTGTCACTTTTCACTGGCATGCAGCTCTTAGGAAAGAGAAGGCTATGAAAAAGCAATGAACAAGGGCGTGCAGAAAGAAATAAGAAGAAAGACTCAAAAAGGAGAGGAGAGAATTAAAGTGTAGTTAAAAAGGGAAAAAAAAAGATAGATAATACGGAGAAAAAACACAATTAAAAGGATGGAGCCCCAAGAACACTGGTCTGCCAAAGCACCCATGTTTTCTAAAGCTATTTTGCTCAACATGCTGATCTTGCATCTTGTCTTCATAGTCCTAACAACTTTTTGAATTGTTCAACTTTTTGAATTGTTTCTTGGGGAATTCAAGGTTTTCTATAAAGCTCTGTGGAGCCATCTGTGGGATGGACACTAGCTGGAGTCCCCTCCCATATTCTCAAATGTCTGATCACTAGGATTTTATTCTGAGAGGTCATTATAACATGAAAGTGAGCTCTGGAGTCCCCTGGTTCCTCACTGGAAGCTTACTGAAATATTATGTGCATGAGCAGAACTTTAGACAGAAACAGGTCAGCTACATAGGACATCTTTATTTCTGTACACTCTTGCTTAAACTTGTATTGTGCTCTTGCAAAAACATAGAATAGAATCATAGAATCACAGAATATTCTGAGTTGGCCGGGACCCACAAGGATCATTGAGTCCAACTCCTGGCTCTGCACAGGATACCCTGAGAGTCACACCATGTGCCTGAGACCATTGAGCAAACACTTCTTGAACTTTAGTTTTAGTCACTTTAGTCACAGCTTTAGTGCTGGGACCACTTTCCTGGGAGCCTGTTCCAGTGCCCAACCACCCTCTGGGTGAAGAACCTTGTTCAAAAATCCCACCTAAACCTTTCCTGACTCAGCTTCCTGCCGTTCCCTCAGAACCACATATAACTTGGTGACAAAGCCCATTTCACTGTTGTGCACATAGTAACAGCAGGCCAACAAACAAAATAACAATCTGGGTAATAAGGCCCTACCTTGTGTCAAGGATACACAGTACCCAAGAAAAGGATGTGCACTAGATGTCAATATCTCCTGTTTCTGACTAAATGTTTGTTGTTGGCTGTTGCATGTGTGCTATGTGTGCAGTAAGAAGCAAGGGAAGGGCTAACTAACCTCCAAGGGGAGCCTCGAGGATCCTTAGCTGGCTGCTAAGGATCAGGGGATCAGGAGGGACGTGAGCCTGGTGGGACCTGTTGTGGTTGCGCTTTGAGGGATGAGTTACTGCCTACTCCAGCAGGAAGGACAGCCAGTGCTCAGGATAGCCTCTCTCTGGGTATGCTGAAGTGAGACCTTGTTTCCAGAGGAAAGAAGAAGCTTAGCCATACTTGGAAGTCTCCAAGAATATCTGCGTCTTCTGAGGCTCTACCACACACACAACTTCAGTAGAAAAGCTACAGTGATGCTTTCATTGAGCCACTGCAGTAGCTTTTCTTTTCGCTTGTGTTCCCTGGTTTGAAAAAGTTAAATTTGTTATGTAACTGTCATGACAGGAAGAAGGTAGATTTTTATGCAAAAGCAAGTTGCAGTCAGCCCAAATAATTGAACACATGAGGAAAGTCATGGGGTTTTTATGTCTGGTACTGTGCTAGAGCGGGGCTACGTGTCCCACTACAGTAATCAGGGAGTGGCTCTCTGACCTGTTGCTGCTTGTAGGCACAAGTGGTTCAGGCTCTGCTACAGGCTCAGGTGTGGGGGAAGAAGTCCCAGTCCTGCTTTGAACTTGGACTCTGGGAGGGACAGGAGCAGCAAACTACCTTAGAAGAGAAAGGGAAAATTCGGGTGATAAACTTTAAAGCCTAATGTTGTCTGAGGGTGGACCCCTGTGCATGTTTGTTTTGAATCCACAGATGTATGGCACAGTGTTAGGGGTGTGTACTTGGAATACGAAAAATCATGTGGCTCCCTGGAGGACAAATATATATCTTAATTGCTGATGACTTTTTGTTTGGGAGTCTTTACCATGAACCCTTTATAGGCTTGATTTCACAGAAAATAAGCCCACAGAGTGTGACCCAGTTGAGCTGTATTTCTAGTATGCTCTTGTATGGTTTGTAGTCCTAGATAGTCCTCAGCCATGGAGCAGAGAGCAGAGTGGCTGCCGTACAGCAGAGAAGCATTGCTGCCACTGGAGAGGGATGGTAGTTCTCTCACTTTTACTCTAAATGTGTTTATACCTCTTCCTTCCCTGCCAGCCTGCTGTTAGGTCCTGTCTGTTGAGCAGGCTGAACAAGGATGGGTCCATCAGCCTTTCCTCAGTGGTCAAGTGCTCCAGCCCCCAACCATCTTGCTACCTCTCTGATGAACTTCATGAACTGTTTTTCATATACTGAGAGGCTCAGAACTGAATGCAGCATCTAGATATGGTCCAACAAGTACTCTGAGTAGAGAAGCTATTGCTTCCCTTGCTGTTCTAGCTCTGCCACTGTGAATGCAGCCAGGGTGCTTTAGGCTTTTGCTGCCATCAGGAGACACTGCTAAATCACATGCTGTTGAGCCGCTCTCTGTCCACCAGGACCTTCTCAACAGCACTGGCTCCCACTCAGTCCCTACCTCCAGCAGCGCAAGTGTGTTTTCCTTCCCAGCTGGAGGTCTTGCCATTTGTTCTCAGTGAATTTTATGAAGTTTCTGTCAGCCCTTTCCTCTAGCCTGCTGAGCTCTCTGTAAGTGGCAGTCCTGCTCTCAAGTGTGTTAACTGCTTTAATGCCATCTGCAAACACAACTGACCTTCATTCTGTTGGGACTTCCAGATTGCAAGAGGAAGATGTTAAACAGGATGACTCCAGGACAGACCCCTGCTATTCACCCAGCAAAGCCGCACACTTGGCCTGTAATGTTCCTTCTTGTGCATAAGAATATTGTAAGAGAGAGAGTGCTAGGAAGCCTTGTTAAAGTTGAGGAAACTGCTTTTCCTTATCCACAAATTCAGTAGTTTTGTTCATAGAACATAATCTGATGGGTCAGACATTATTCATCATTAGACAATCCATGCCTTTACCTGTTCACAGATAGAAGTAGTCATTGCCTGCGTGAAACACCTACTTCAAGTACCTGAAAGGAGTGTATGTCAGTTTTACGAGAGCAAAGAAACTGCTTTTTTATGTATTTTAAACTGCTCAGTCACTTCAGTGTTGCAATTATCTTGTGATGATTGGTCCATAAAGTTATAAATATCACGTAGGGAGTTGTTTCAGGCTTATTGCAGACTCAGGCGGACAATAATGAATTGGTTACCTGCATTCAGAGCAGTAAGCCTTTAAAAAAACCTTAAAAAAAGTTTGGATTTCTGGGCACGAGGGGGATCAAGTGCTAAATAACATTTTTGCCAGAGTGCTTCTGAAAGCAATGGCTTTACAGTCTGCTTTTCTTTTTCTTTTTCTTGTTTTTTTTTCCTTTTTTTTCTTATTTTGTAAGTGGAAATAGCTCCTCTTTAACATGTAAAAGATAGTTTTTGTGTTTTCAGGGAACTGGTATTTAAGTGCATGCAAGAGAAAGAGAGGTTTCTTTATACTATTGCATAATTTGAAAAGCTTTTTCGTTAGATACCCTATTTCTGTTCATAATTAGGCTGGAATGTGATGTGCGAACCAGAAAGTAATTATCTTCTACCCAAAGAGTTTTCTGGGATTTGAACTGTGCCAATTTCCTTTGTCCAGGATTCTCATCATTCAGGTACCTGTGTGCTAAATGAAGAAAAGACACACTTCACAGGTTTTTGGAGGTCCTCTTCTCACTCCACTGCAGCCTTTGAAAGTCTGATTCACTAAATATAAGAGAGAATGCAGTAAGAATCACTGAATGGTATCCAGACAAGGTGGCTCTTGCTTCTCAGAAAGGGCAGAAGCAGAAGTTAATGTCTTTCAGGCCTCATAAAGCATGCCATAAGAATGCTAAATAGCAGAAATGTTTGGGTTGTGTGTGCTAAGTAACCTGTCACTTGCCTAAAGCAGCCCTACAGTGTTTTTTTCTCTTTAACTAGTGCTTTATTGAAATTTTCCTTTACTTTCAGCTTTACTACTTCCAGCTTGTCTCTACTTTCCAAACATCAGATTCTGGCTGCTTTAGCTTATCTGTGCAATGCTGCAGCAGCTTTGATTCCATGTTCTCAGGCTGCCATCTCAAATGGTCCCTTTAGTATCCAACCTGAAGGAATTTATACACAAAGAGGTGTAATAACCAGTGGCATTACTTTTAAAAATTCCTTTCTAGAATTTGCATGGCTTCTCTTGATGATGTTGTGTGATCTTTTTCTCCCTCTCCTAGTTCTTTCTTTCCTGCTTAGAAAAATGGAGGAAAAGGTACCTTCACATTTCCTTTTCTATTACTGGTCTTGTTTACATCTCTCTCTGTAGATACAGAGAAAGAAGAAAGACAAAGCAACAGGGACTTGTAAGGACAAATCCCATGTTTCCAGGGTGAGCTTCAGCTGTGGAGAAACTGCAAAAATCCAATAGCTGCAGTGTCAGGAAGCCCTGCTGTGCCAATTCCAGTCTGTCAAGCTGGAATTCTTTGTGATGCAAACTGCCTTCATTTTTTTGTTAACAGCCCTTTAAGTAAAAATACAGGTTTAGGTAGAGCTCCACAGTATAACCTGCCAGTCTTCAGTGGCTAACGACTGTACAACCTGTGTACAGCCTATTAGAAATAAAATGGTTTTAATCAAAATTGAAAGTCCAAGGAGGAATTTCTTTAAAAAACGTACTCTGAAAACTTTTTATAATATGATTGATATTTTCATTATTTAAAAAAATGTCTAATAAAAAAAATAAAAGGAAAAGCTTTTGTCTGGGATTATGTTATAAAAAACGGAGAAAAATAAATTTAAAATGTTATAAATTACTGAATTTTTATGATTGGCTTTCCTGAGGCCTGCTTAAAAATTACCTCTATGAAATCAGCCACGGAAACAAATCCTAGATTTGAAGACAAAGAATGTCTTGGCTTTGGTTCACTGCTACTTGAATCTGAGTGTAGTAGTGAGAGTCCAAATAATGTGGGCACATTGCTGTTGGAACAGTGCACTCATTAGGACTGAACAAAACTCTTAACATTTATCTCGAATATACAGCATTTGCAAAAGATGATAAAATGTTGTTCATAATGTTGTGAACAACAATCTTAAAGTTGACTTAGAGATGAGCAAAAGAATGCAATTAAGTATTCATTTTGAATCATTACATGTTTTTCTACTCCACAGCTTATTTGTTACCTTTTGTTTCTGAGTTCATTTGTAGTCATGGTTTTTCACATTATGGTACTCATATCTGTTTAAATTGGAAAGCAAAAATTTATATTATTTAATTACAGAAGCTTCAGTAAACTCAGTTTATACCTCATTAATTGCTTCTCCTTGATCTCCTGTTCTTGTAATAGGTTTTTAAAACAAATAAATGGATACTATCCCTATAAATAATGAGGCCAGATCTCTGAAATGGTGATAGATGTATTATTAGGTTAAATCTGCAACAGCTGTTTTCTCTCTATGAGAAGTTACAGGGTAAGCTGAACTAGCCTTCACCCTGAGATTCTTTCATCTCTGAAATGCAACCAGTAGGAGAGGCATTCAGGGTGGAAAGAATTGTGACAATAAATAATAACTCTCTATTATTACCTGATAATAATTATTCCTTAACAAACAATAGTCACATGTGCAGTAAAACTGTGTATGTTTTGAAACTTTGAGTTTTTTTACCTTTCCTTCATTGCATCTGACAAACAACTGAGGCTCAGATAGAGGGGTTGGGTTATTGCATTGATTAGTGCCTTCATCCCAAGCAGGAAAAATCAAAGCTGTTTTTCTCCTTATTTCACCTGCTTGTGATCAGAGGGACTGTCTTCCTCTAATTTGCTTAATGAAGCTCTTGTAAATCTTCATTTACATTCTCAGCTCTTAGGAGCCTGCAGTACTTCACTCCTCTTCGAATAACAAAGATGCTTTGAAAGTTTACCTGTTTTTTTGTTTTATCATGGTAATGGGGTATAAAGTAATCAATAGAACTCATAGCAATGATTAGAAAATGAGATTATAGAACAGTGATTTAACAAGGTACACAAGTCAAAGGGCTGAATGGTGAAAGATTGTTTGCTTCACATATTAGTGCAAGAGTTGCAGTATCCTGCACTATGATTTAAATCGAACCTGCAGTCTGGACATAGTAGTCTGAAAATAAAAACAGGTAATTAGGAGACAAATGGAGAATTGGTATCTTATCTGAAGTAAGTATCTTATCTGAAGAGGAAAAAGTGGGTAGTACGGTGTGAACAACCAGTGGTGAAATCACTTTTGTGTGTGTTCTGTTGTTTAGATCACTTGTGAAATTTCTCATACCTTGTTTCTCACATGTGAATGTCTCTTTTACAGGTTCAGATTTCCAGTAGGATTTTAATTAGTACAGCAACATTCCAGTGTATTAGCACAGTTTTAAAATCTGTAATTTCTCAGTACTGTTCACTCCTGCTGTGTTGAACAGCTGAGATATCATACAGTAATAAATTTTTGTATAGGTTACTTATTTAATTTCCTTGTATTTTGAAGTAGATAACAGTTGCGTAGTAGATGAATGTTCAGCGTGGATTGATTGTTTCTACATTACATAGAAAGAGCAAACCACTGCAAGATATTATTTGAATGTCCTTCTTAATATTTATCAAAGCAGAATATGATTAAATATTGCACTGATGATGACGATGAGTTGCATTATAAACTTTTAATTATAAATTATAATTATAAACAATATTATAAACTTTCTTTGTAACAAATTTCAAGGTCTTGATTTTATTTTTAAGAGGTTTTTATAACTTGTTCCCTTCTGAAATAATTTGATCTTCCTGATAGGAGAATCCTAATTTTAAGTGTAACATAGTCAAGAAGAATAATTCAGAGGCACATACACTGGTACAGCAGATTAAAAAATTATTATGACATCAAAAAAAAAAAAAAAAGCTCTTGGTAACAAAAACCAAAACCAACAATGACAAAAATAGGAAAAAAAAAAAAAGGAAAATTCTCTCTCTTGGCCCAGATGCATGGTAATATTTGCCTACAGTACACTGGGAAGCATTAGCCTTTGTAGGTGAAATTCTGTGACGTCTTGAGCGCTGGAATGCATTAACACAGTACTGCATGGTGACATTCCTTGACTGTTCACATCCGAGGGTGAGTAGCAGCCTGGGACACTTGATGAGTTAAGGGGAAAGCATGTAGGGTAACATGCTGCACGTCATAGGAAGTTACAGCCTAGATTTCTACATATAAGGCCATAGTTCCGGTGGAAGCAGAGTGTCTGCAGAAAAACATCACCAAAAAAAAAAATAACCTATCATTGAATCTTTGAGCATTCCCAGATTACATCTGTACAGTTTCCAGCAAACAATTGGCCTACATGTTTCCCTGAAATATGGAGATTCTTTGGTTCTGCAGTCATGTGTTGGCTGATAGAAGACTTCCTGTGAAATCTGTAAATCATCAGTAGTGAGGTAACAAAAATAGAACCTACAAAGATTGTTTAAGTTAGTGTTCTTCCAAACAGCATATCTCCTTAGAGCATTAATGCATTTATATACAATATTACAGCTGTTGTACTGGATCAGAAATTTTTAGTGACTGAGGAGCTGGCAAGAAAAAAAGTACAACTGTAGTGGTTTGATGACTGCTAGTAAGTAGCAGCTGCATTTCCTTTTCCTTCACTTTTGTGTTGCTTTCCAAATGAACTAGTTAAATCCTGTCTTCCTGCAGTGCAACCATCTTAAAGGTTTTTTTCCCTAAAGGTGAGCTACTAAACTGGTGACTTAACTTTCAGTTTGTTCTCAGCTGGAAGTTATTGCTGCTCTTCACATCAGGAAGGACAGCAGAAGGAAGACTCAGAAGATGAACAAGCAGTTGTTGAACTCTGCTCTTACCCCAGAGACAAAAGCTGCCTGCTTCGGGATGATAAATGCAAGAAGATGCCATGGGGAAACCTTAGTTGTGGCTTGCTATTCTGCCTCTAGAGAGGATTTCGTTCTGTGGTGTTGGTATTCAAGAACCTGTAATTAACAATCAATTAAATAAGAGATTAGTGATTTAAACAAGAAGAAAATATTAGTTGTGGAGTCCTTTGGTTCTAAGTGTTTTAGCTGGAGCCAAATCAATGTACTAGCAGTGGAAGTAGACTGCGGTGAGTTGTTGGCCACATTTGTCACTCTGAATGTCACAAGAATAAGTGTGTTGACAGATGAACTGGTCAGAAATCTTGCTTGTTGGTTTGAAAAATTAAAACCCATGTGCTCCTATTGCCTCCTTTAAGTTGGTCTTTCCAAAATAGGTTCAGTGGAAGAGAATGATCTAGTTCTGCAGCTTGGAGGAAACAGTCAGAGTTTGTACAGGGAAGACTGGAGGGTGGGCTCCTGTTCTGAGCTGCTGCTTGCTGTGGGAAGAGTGTGGCCGTGAGGCTGGAGCTCTGTTTGACATTGTCCATGTACTAAGACTCAGAAACCCTTTCTGTGGTTACATGGTTGTCATTCTTTGTTAAGGTCCAATCCAGAAAAGCGCTCTTGATTAACGCGACATTCTGGCTAATACCCTCTCCTGTTTGAATCAGTTTGGGTGGTATTGTGTCCAAGTCTTACTTAATTGCTTTTCTGACACAGAGCCTAAAATTTACCACTGTATGACAGTAATACTAGTGACTAAATAAAATAAAATTATTCTCTGGGTAGCACAGCTACGTTGTTTAATGGTCTCATAGATGTTTTACAATACAACTTTGCTGGGAAATTGCCCTCCTGAGACAGAAATCCTACCAAAGATACTTAAAATAGAATTCAGTTGGCTAATTGAGCATGTCTTCAAAGACTTCCGGTGTATAAATGTGTAGCCACTCAGGATATAGTGTGACCTTAAGCAGTAAAAATGTTGACTGACCATTTTAAGTTTTAAAATATCCCTCTATGTCAACCTAGGTTTGAGCAAAACATGCTTTTGTCATATAGTTGTGACATGAGGAAGAGCTACTTTTCTACTGAAAATTATTATCTTCAGACTGCATTTATCTTTTGTTCTCTCATACTCTATTCCTACAATTTCTGCTCTTCAGAACAGTAGCATGTTGAACAGAATCTGCTAATTTGCTCAATAGGTATCTTTCTTTTTTTGCCTAATGTTGCTAATGTAGAGTTGCTTCTTGAAAAGGTTCATAGTGTTTTCTTGTAATATGGCTTAATAATAGTAAATTAGGTCTTTTTGCTTTCAGCTTTCTTTAGTAGGATATTTGCTTTATTTAATTGATAGATATGATAACATGACCTAGTGAATTCCAGAGACTGGATGATTACAGCTGTGATTTTAAAGAAACAAAAATCAAAACCTCAAGAAATCCTGTACCCGAGGCTAAAGTAACATGCAGACAACATGAACTCAGGAAACCTTTGCTTAATAAATAAATAAAACGACAAGACGGTGAATTGTCGCAAACATGTTTCCCTTGGTTCTGCTTATTAGGACTGACTAATGTTAGTCGTTAGTGAACAGGAAGAACTTTCCCCATGCGTGGCTAAAACTGTTGAATATGTTGACTCATATGTTTAGAATGCATCATGCCGTGACTTAGCCATGTTATATATAGATGTATATTTGGGATTCCTCATGCATGACTAGGCATCGATGAACCTCTTGTAAATGAAGGTTGTAGCTATGAAAGGGAATATCCCAATCATTACAGAATCACACACAATCTCAGAATCACCTATCAACTTGGACTTCACCTGTGAACGACAATATCAGAAAAATTTGGGAATATATGACAAAGCTATTTTTGCTAACTTTGCCTTTTTTGTCCACCTAAACAGCCTTTTTTTACATTAATGTTCTCAAAACCATTCCTTTCCTTCCACTGCCTCCTTGCTTCATGATAGCCTAGTTCCAACTCCTAGCGAGTAGACTGCAGGTGCCTTTTTTATTCTAGGAAGATTAACTGCTAGCAGTGTACACAAGATTCCAGGATCATCCTTTTCCTGCACATGAAAAGCATTTGCGAGACTTTTTGAGTTAGAAGTTTGGTTTTTGGCCTTCAGAAAGACCTTTGTGTGGTAATATGGGTATTAAGAATGGCTGACCTGCTCCACAGCCAGGTATGTCTATTGATCTTTTGCTTTATGCTGTAACAGATGCTGTGTTCAGCTGCCTGCTTTGAGGTACCTCACATGCTTGCTTACAGCACACAGCTTGGTTATTGGTAACTTCTCCCTCCACTAACTGTACCAACCTTCTTTGGCTTGACATCTTGACTGATGGTTGTAACGACATCTGAGGTGACTGTTGCTTTTGAATGGCTAATCTTGGCTTTGTGTGTCTAGTTTTGGTCTGTTGATCGGTTGTCTCTAAGATTTACTGAAAAAACTTCTGAAGGTATAGACAAATGCCAAAGTTCTTGAAGGATTTTTACTGTACAGAAAAGTCTTTTAAAATTTTTTTTAATTTTTTTTAATCACGTAGGAAATTAGCGTTTTTGACCAGGGAGGGGATGGATAAAATCACTCATTCTTTGTCTCTGACCTGTAGAAACTGAGGATGTGATAAATAGGTCAAGCTCTTTTCAGTATCCGACCTCCTTGTTTCTTGCCTAATAAAAGAGTAAAATAGCTGTTTCCCAGAAGTGAAATGCTGTTAAATCATTGTGTGAACGACATTACGACTTCATTGCCTTATTAAAAAAAACCCAAAAATCCCATAAGCAACTCATTACAGAAGGTAATTAGTGCCTTAGCACACTTATTGGAGAGTGTGCAGTCCTTCCCTGCTTGTGGTTCATCACAGTCGGAGGAATCTGGCACGCAGATGGTGTGGCACAGAGCTTTGTCAGACAGATAGCCAGAAGGCCAAGGGAGTCTAGGAAGAATGACAAAGCAGGATGAGCAGAACAAACGTCTTAAAGATGCCTCACACATGCTCTCACCACATGAGTGTGTCAAATGTTCTTGCGTGTGCCTTTACAAAAAAATGGGTGGAATGGAGTATTTGGTGAGACTTTAGGGGAAAATTTTACTCTACAAAAGGATTCTGGAACATCAGTCCTAACTCTCTCTCTTCATTCTTTTTCTGTTCTATGAGTTTAATTTTTCCATGTCATTTTAATTCTTCTTTGTTCAGGGCTTTGACTAAAGGTGATGTGAATACTATTCTTGCGAAAGAGTCCAGTCTTTTGAAAAGTAATGAAAGTCATATTTGCTGTGGTGGCAACAGGCCTGGGCTGTTTAGCTGAAATGTTTCTCATTTTGCAATGTGAGGAAGAAGTTTCCATTTTTCCAGGATTGTTACTAAAACCACATTGATATTGAGGATATATGTTGCCTACTATCTAAGGGGGCTTTAATAATTTATAAAAATGTAGGACTCTTAGGAAACTGTTGTGGTCTTATTTTAATAGGTCCATGAATTTTGTGAAATTGGTGTTTGAAATGTATAAAACAGGAAGAAGGAAGATTTAGGTATCTGAGGAAAGCAGAAAGACATGCTTTTGTTGTACTGCATTTTGTATTTAGAAGAAATGACAGTATATCTGTTTCCCTTCAACCTTCCAATAGTCTGATGACCTAAATGCATATTTAAGAGAAGATTTTAACTTGATCAAGAGAGTTTGTCTCTTCAAATTCCATGGTAGCAAATGTCTATTAGTTGTCTGGAGAAATTTTCACTGTCTTCCTATTTTGGAAAGCAAACCCAACTATCTGGCATGTGTTTGATAGATACTTGGGCAATACTGAATGTATTGCTGGTGCAGAGTGACAACAGCCAAAAATACAGTTTGTATTTCTTGTGAAGCTTAGTTATGATATACTGGAAAATCAGTCAAGTGGTGCAAGCTGTTTTCTAGTAAAATGTTCTTCATACTTTCTGTTGCCCTGCATCCCATAGATGGGAGGAGTCCAAGGTCACTTCAATTCTGTCCACAAGACTGTTCTTCTGTGGCACTTTCAGCTTCCCTTCCCCACCCTGAACCAATGACCTTCCAGCTTCTGGTTTGATGAGATTAATTTCTTTCACGTCTACTTGTTGTACTGCTTTATTGTATTCCTAGCATTTCCCCTTGTGTTGTCTCCCTGCTCCACAGCAATGATTAAAATATATATCTAACAATTATTTAAAACACATCTTTTTATAAGAATTCATAAGTGACTAACATGGGAAGAAAATTCCCACCCTTTAATTCCACCCTTTTCCAAAACTTTCCACTCCTTTCCGTAACTTTTGTGTTTCCCATAACTTTTGATTTTCATTCAGGAGATTTTAAAGTGATACATTAGAAAAAGTGTTTCAGACCTGGACTCCTTTGAATGTTGTCATGTCATACAGATCGTATGAAGAGTAAATACTACTGCAAATCCATGGAAGCAGCTCTCCTCTTCTAAACGAGAAGGGGATTTATTTGCTTATATATTTGATTTTATATAGTTCCAGTATCATCATAAAGCACAGCTGAAGTAAAAAGGCTGTCATTGTCACAATTGACATGATCTTTTCTAAACACTCATCTCAGGCAGTAAAGAAGAAGCCTACTGCATCATGTTTAAGTCTTTCTGTTTTCCTGTTTTCCTGCTCTTTTTCTCCCTTTTGGGGTGAATATGAGATCTCCCTGGTTGCACTGAAGATCTGAGTCTTTTGACAAAACTTAGTTTAGCAGATTATTTAAAGAGTGCTTCTTTTAGTAATGAAATTGCATTAATTCCTTGAAAGGAGCTAAACATCTTAGAATAGGTATAATTCAGATTTTCTAATCTTATTATCCCATAAAAACAAGCACTCTGTCAAAAATTTTACTATTAATTAATACAAACTTCGAGTAGTATTTGTGCTGGAATCTTGTGGGTCGGCAGGGTACTACTGCTGTCAGATGAATTCATTGCAGTCTAGGAACATCTTCTATTTTAAATAGTTTAAGGATTGTGCTTGTGACTCAAGAGAGCCAGATAAAGAATATAAACTGTCATTATTTCATTGCCTTTAGAGATTCTCTGCCAGATTATGCACAATGTCCTTCAGCTATATCTGTCTCTACTGTCACTCACTAGCTAAACAAGTAATGACATTAATTGTAAATTTTCATACAGAAGAAGAGATGAAAGGGAACAGGTTAGTGTAGGTAATCATTTATGTTGCATTTAATAAGCTGTCAGAACAATCATCAAATAAATGATCTATGATCTACTGTTTACTCGGTAGTTAGTTTACAGTAAGTTTTTGGAGTAGTCAAGTGCTACAAAAATCTTCCTCAAGAAATCAGTCTAAGAGGTACTCCAGCACTCTCAAGTAAGAATAGCAGCCAGATCCAGTGGATATACAGCCAAGTATGTCAGTAGTTGGTAGGCTTTCCTTGGTGTTACAGATCTAAGATTGCTGTCCAACAATCCATATCAGGTAGATTGCTATTTTTATTCCTATTTTACATATTGTACATGCAGCAGTTGACTGATTCACTCCAGGCAGTATTTTAAAAGCCTATGCTAATTTCTAGTTTGAGTAGTCCCAGTGTTTGCAGGCTCAAAAAAGTTCAGCTTCTGTAAAGTGGATATGATTTTGACAAACCCTACAGAAACTTCAGAACTGGATCCTGTGTAACTAATCTTCCAGAAATTTAAAGCTTCAGTACTGTTTGACTGTGGCCTTAGTTGGTGTTTCTCCTTCATTTAGGATGGTAACTTTGCTTATATGTTCAAGGTCACATTATGCCCCTAACATTAAATGGAAATTATTTGAATAATGGAGTTGAGAAGCCCCTCTCCCTTGTCTGTTCCTTGCAAAATTAACAACCATACTGCATTCATTGCACCTAGCTGCTTTATCTGTTTTGTAGCATCTGGCCAGTTGCTCTCTTTGCTCTGAGAAACTACAGGGAAACAAAAAGCCCTTGCAGATAATCTGAAATAAAGAAGAAAATTTTGTTTTTAATATTAGAGGGTTTTTATACTTTCTTTCTAGAAGCTGTCCAGTTAATCTTCCTACCAAATTATTATCTTTAAACTTGTGGTTTCTTGTTTGCATCCCACTCTGCAAAAGGAATGTAATCTGTTGATAGCCTTCTTATTTTTAGAGATGTGAATCTCAACCAGCACTACTTTATTTTTTTCCTTTTTATTTTCTTCCCTTTTTTTCACAGTGAGATTTGAACTGAAATGCAAGTAAACTTTATGTTTATTTCATATCAAGGCCTCTACAAACCAAAAGTGCTCTGCATGTGGGTGGATGAGAGGAAATGCACTGAAGGAAGTTGCAGTCCAGTGTGGGAGTTAGACAGCTTGGCTAGATGACCATTTACCCTTTCTTCTGTTTTCCTCAGAGAATTTTGAATGTTCCATCTAAAGCTGAAGCCTTGGCCACTCCTTCTTTTGGCTACCATTTGCTGCTTATTTGTTTCTGAGGGCAAATAACTTGCTAATTAATGTACTTATTCCAAAGAGATCTGGGAAGGGAGGCTCTGATGTGAAGGGAAGCTAACGGGGGATAAGATAACAGTCTCCTGTGCTTGTCCAATTTGTTTCACTTTTCCAGCATTAGTATCTGAAACCAGCTGCTGTGATACTTCTAAGGGAAAACTTGACTCAATTTCACATTTTTGCAGCCTGAGTTCCATCCATGTACTCAACAGCATTTTTAGAATCAAAGCCTCAAAAGAGAATGGAGACTGTTTTGGTTTTTTGATGGAAATAAGTTTCAGTCTGTTGGAGGACTAGTACTTAGAAGGACTGTTTGAGTCCAGATTGTGTAGCAATATAAGAGGTAGGTACTATGTAGATTTAGAAAGAGCCCATATATAATAGCACGGGGGCAGTAGATATTACAGAAATAAGATAGCAATATAGAATATTTAAATAATGTATTTGTGTTGTGCATAGTGGTTGAAGGTTTAACCACGCACAGTATATTGAAAATGCATAATGGTGCAGCTTGATATTGAAAGAACGTGTAGGAAATTTCAGGTTGGAAAGGATCATAAGTTATCTTTAGTCCAATCTCTTACTCAAAGCAAGGTTGACTATGAGGTCAGTAGCTAAGTAGCCCAGAGCTTTATCTAAGCTTTCATCTTTAAAATACCTGAGGCTGAAGAGGACACAAACTGTCTGAGCAACATGCTCCAACTGTCCTGTTGTCCTCATGGTAAAGATGACCTTCCTTATATCCAGTTCTGCCCTCTCTTACTTCAAATAAAGCTTCTGGTCTCTTGTCCTTCCTCCATATGCCACTATGAAGAGGCAGACTCCTAATTCCTGACTCCTCCTGCCAGGTATTGGCAGGCTGCTGTTCAGTCTCCCCCAAAGCCATCTCTTGCACAGGCTGGACAAGTCTCATTCCCTCAGCCTTTCCTCACAGGCAAGTGCTGCAGCCCCCAGCCATCCTAGTGGCTCTCTGAACTTGCTGCCATTGCATGTCTTTCCTGTATTGAAGCTCAAAAGTGCTACCATAAGGAGAACAGAAAGTAAGACTACGTTAATCAGTTCCATGTTTATGTTTGAATTGTGCTTCTTACTGCCTCTTCTCTACTGATGCAGAATACAAACTTTTTTCTTTTATGTTTTTTGTAAGCTTTCTTTGTTTTAATGGCTGTTTAGGTTCTTTCTTCTTCAGTGCTTGGTTTTGACTAACAAATTAACTAGTAGCAGAGCTTTTAGAATTTTAGATGCTGGGCATTCTTTTCCCCTCTATAGTGGATGTACTAAGAGGAGGGCTGGGCATGAGATCTGTTATTATTACCCAAAACTTGATTTAGAGATGCCAATGTTCTGTAAAAATGTCCATGACAATAAATAAACAACTATACTCATTTCAGTGTTCTCCCATTGCCAGAAATAGTTTCAGGGCACTCCATAAAGATTCCACTTATTTCTCTTAATCTGCAGGATTCACACAGCTGATCTGTCCTTTGCTTGCATCTTTGTAACAGTAAGGGCATCTTACTGACCTGCATTTCTTGGATACTTAAGTGACCATCATTAATGGGAAAACCTTTGTGGGAACTGAGTAATGTCTCAGCTTTGTTAGCCTGTGGATAAGCCTGTCTTGAGTCTTTTTATGTGGGTCATGCATGGGATGATCGTATATTAAAGCCTAACTGTGGAACTTGGACCAACTTTCTGATCCTGCTCAGAGGAGACAGCCATTGAAAGCTGGCTTATCGAGTGTACTTGTGCTCTAGGGAAGATTCCTCTAAAGCCTGAAGTCAGCTTCCTTGGGATGTGTAACTTTTAGGTTTGGTCTACCTCACATTTCCCCACACCAACTTTTTTTTACTTTCCATCATGTCACATCTACGTCCAGGTCCATCTAATTTTTGTTCTGCTGCTTTTGCTAAGCTTTGCTTCATTTTGCCAAAGTAAACACTTCTGCACTACATAGAACTGTGATAATTCAATGACAGAAAAACTGTTAAAACCTGGGCCAGCTGTGGTATCCCAGTTTTTGGGAAACTTGTTGTCCCTAAGAGTAACCCATTCTCAGAACAAGTGTGTTCATAGCTGGAGTTCACAAGTTAGCAGTGCCAATTTTCTCTACTTTGAATTTTCATGATTTTGGCAGTGTTGCAAGATGTCACATGGAGCTTCCCACAGGTCTGGAGAACACAGAGCATGAACTCTAGTCACATAAAATGAGGAGCTTCATTGGTATGCATGTGGCTGACCTACCTAACACTGGTGAATCCTTGTCCCTATAAATTATCCTTCAAGCTGCAAGATCTTTGTTTAGTGAGTGAGTTAGCTTAACTGCTGTTAGAAGGCTTAAATTTACATTAACAGTTAACTTTTCTCCTTTGCTGAAAAAAGTTGAAGTGTCTAAAACTGTAAGAACAAAAGAGGTATAGTATATTCATATAAAAGTGCACTTATGAAATCTTGCAGGCTCAGGTTCCAGAAGAGTCTTGGCCTAGAAGAAATTGTTTCCTCAGACTAAATGCAAGCTGAGTGTTTTGCTGCTGTGACCTTGCTTGACTTGATCTAATATGCTATAGTTTATTTGGGGTTTTTTGTGATGTAAAAAAAGGGCATGCATATTTCAGTAATGCTGTCATTCAGAAACCTCATGCCTTTGTAAGCTATTCCCTATTTTTGGCTAAGGGTTGTGTGGAGGGTGGGTGACACCAGAACTTGATGATCTACCCAGTACATTGTGTTCTTTGAACAAACACTGCAACCCCCCTTTCATTGAGATCGGTTTGAACCATTTCAAGAAGCTATCAACATAGATTAAATAGTAGTACGGGTATTCCCTTCTGATCTACACGTGTTAAACTTTGAACTAATGGATTTTAAACAAACATTGCACAATTCAGAAGATATGGAAGGGCTTTTGACTTGGAATCCCCAGATATTCAACATACTTTTGTACATGAATTCAATCTTTAATATTCTGGAAGTGTTCCTTATAGTGTACTCCATTTGGATTTTTGGTGGTGGGGAGATGTTGACTGAGTTAACTGAGTTGCTGAAATGACCCGAATTCAGCCTGAAACGGTTAATCTGATATTCTCTGTCCACACTTTGAACATCACAGTACTAAATACCAACATTTCATCTGTCATTCTTTGCAAACTTCATGGGTAAGAACATAGCCTGTAGTTTGTTTCCCCCTAGAGAAGGTCTTTTTTGGCTTGCACCAGCACTCAGAACCTCCAGTAGGAGGTTAGCAATAGCTTGTCATACTAATAGCTACTTTAAGGAGGTTTACTTTTCTAATTCCTGCAAACTATGTTTTTCTAGGGGAAAAAAGGGGATTTATACATACATTTCTTATTTTTAACTGTGTGTCAACATGCTTCTTTAGGAGGTTTAATAATGCTTGTGATTTAATTGTGCTTCAGTCTTACAGCATGAATGTCACCCTTTAGAGATACATTGGAGAAGCAATTCCTGGCTGCTCTCCAGCATGAAACCAAAACCATTTCTGAGAAACTATCAGCTAGACTGTCTGGAGTGCTTTCACCCTCAGCTAGGGCAAAATACAGGAAATTTGGTCCAGATACAGCAGAGGAAAAAAGGAGCACATGCCCAAGAAATGAAGCAAAGTTTCTTGAGGATTTTATCCCTGTGTACTGAAAAAATGAGACTCACAGTTTGTTCATTGAACTAATGAACTAATAGAAGCACTAGGTTCCCATGACTTGTGTAAAGCCCTTGGAATCTTCAGTTCTCCTTTCTGAGGACCTATTGTTGATCATCTCAGTAAAAAGATAAAAACAACAATAACAAAGAACTGAAAAAGGAAGATACTAATAGTAAAAAGGAGACAAAAAATACAAGTTAACACAGAGATCTTGTGATTACTTGCAAAATATGTACATGGTATGCATTTATAAATTTAATCAAGACTTTCCTTTTACATTTCTGATACCAGCAATACTGCAGATGGCTTTTAACGTGGATTTCACAAATCCCTGAGTGATGGCTACAGAATACATAGTATCAGTATGTAAAAGAGGAAAGAAAATAAAGACATTTTCAGAGACCTGTAAACGGAAGCTTAAAAAGAGCTGATTAAAGACATCTGGCTCTTACTTGAGATAGAGAGTGCTAACAATAAGCGTGCAACAGTCAAAGTAAGGAATAATTTATACCCATTTACCTGTGCCAGTCATGGAATGGGGGAAGGAATAAGATATTTCACAAAGATAGTGAAAATGCCTTTCTTACATGTTTAGGTTTTCTGGGACCTCAACTTGCAAATATGATTGTGCAAGGTTACTGATGTAGTAGAATTCACTCATCATTTTCATCTTGCTTTGTAGATATGGATAGACAAAGTTGACTCAGTAGGGATTTTAGTTGTTTATGTCTTGGGAAGAACTTGAGACCAAATCTAGGTGTAGGTCCTATGAGATCAAAAGACTGACTGAAAATATAAATTACAGTTCTTCACTGAATATTGCAGAACCTATGCTCAGCTGCTTTTGAGTGGACAATATTTAAAAGAAGTACTTTAAATATGATTCTGTTTTTTTCCCCAAAAATCAAATATGTCTTTGACTTAATCAGACATATCCAAGGCAGTGTTAAATGCTTTCTGACACCATATAAGTATTTTTCAAGAATTAATTTTCTAAAGGATACATTCTGATTAGTTTTTTATCCCACAAAGGCGAAGCTTTCATCTTAGGAGAACAATAATTTTATTTCCTTTGTGAATTATGGTTTTGGAAACATCCCTGTCAGTTTGGTATTCAACATATTTTTTGTAAAAGATTCTACTCTGCACTTGAGAAAATGAGCTAGATATCTTCCTAGTGTAAAGACTGGTATTTGAATTAAGGAGTCTCCTGATGAACAACACACTAGTTAACAGTCTTGTTTACTGTTTATCCAGAATGCTGCATTGAGACTGACATGGATTCTGTTGATGAATTCTAAAGATGAGAAAATTATTCTATAAACTTTCCTTTTTAGATCCCAAATCTGTGCATAAATCATGGTTCAAGAATGATAAACTGTTTCTGAGGAGCATGAATTTAGGAAGTTGCCCACTTTTTTCTCATTATTTGCTGAACTATTTATTTATTTTTTAATCCACTTTGAATCTTTACAGCATTGAAAAGATTTGTTGTGGAATATGTGTCTAATGTAATTGCTCAAACTTTCTGACACTAGTTATGGCTACTCATCTTAAGCTGAGGTGACCCAGCCTGTGTTACCTTTCCACTAAGATTGCTAACCTCTTCGAGCTGGCTCTCCATGCATATAAACTGATGCAGGGGAATAGGGCAGTATGGGAGAGGTTGATTTTCACCCAGAAAACCAATAGGTGCAGTAATCTAAATGCCCATGCTCATGCTGAGGAGGTGATTGGAACAGCTGCAGCAAGTTGCAGGAGGTCCTGTGGAAACCTGTTACCCAGTGTTTCCATGCCTTCTCCCATCTTGACATCAGTTACTGGACTGTCTTCCCCTTTCTTAACAGAAGGTTACTTCTACTAGAATTCTTCTCCAAACAGCCTGTAGCTTTGGGAACTCCTGGGGCCCCTGCTATGACTCTCAGATTAGGAGAAGGGATAGTGCTTTGAGAAAGCCAAAGGTTCCAGTAAAAGTTTCAACCCTGTGTGTTGAAACTCAGGCCATGGAACCAGGACATCCGGCATGGAAGCTATTCAGACTCTAAAGTGATGAGCCAGATAGAGGAATATGTCGATATTGTGGATCACTGACAACAGTGGAAAAAATCCCTGCAAAACAAAGGCATGTGCGCAAAGCTGAATGTACATCAAAAAATTATCATGTTAAATTACGTCTGACAGCAGGGAACAAATGAAAAAAATTCTCCACAGATGATGAAATCTAGAGTCAGTGGTGTAAACTGCAATAGCTCCACTGACTTCACTCCACATTATACTAGCCAGCTTTCCAAACAACTGTGTAAAAAATGTTAATAGCATAATTAAAATCAAAACACATTGCCAAGAGAAAATCATAACAGCTTTTTTTTTTGTCTTCTCTCTCTTTATCTTCCTCTAAAATGCTCAGATCTTAAATTTGATGAAAAATTGAGCAGTGTATTTAATTTTAGCACTCTCTGTGGATAAGGTTTGAATAAAACCATCAGTTAAATGTATACAGTGCTCCAGAGGCTCTGAGATCAATAGAAGTCAGGGTCTGCAGCTTCAGACATGGTGTTTTGAGGAGCTCTTCAGCTGTCTTCAGTGATGGCCATTTCTACCCACATCAGTCCCTTGCTGTAAATATTGGCACACACCTTAGTGCTCCCAGTGCTCTGCAGCTCTCAGAGCTGGACCTGTCTCAAAAGCATTGCTTCAAGTACAAACAGATCTCACAGTGTATTAAGTGTTCTTAGACGTGGCTGTATTCTCAGCCTTGCAGTGACTTACCAGGATGTTATACCCAAATCAGGCATGGCGCCTGCATAGTCCTTGAGAAAGGACATTGCAGAAGCTCCTGATAATGGTTTTTAGAGGGATTTTGTTGAAATGTTTTCATAACTTCCTTGTAAAATTAGCCCAAGTAGAATAAAATTTAAAGCAGTCTTTCCTTGCTACTTTTCAACAACTCTCTTCCTCTGCGTTTCTGGAAATGGTACAATAACATCGAGGTAGGTCAGGTAGTATTATGTTCTCAGCAATATTTTTTATACAAGAATGCTTTCCCAGTGTTAACAGGCATGGAGAACTAAAAAGTCAAGAGCCATTGTTTCATTATCAGTACATGTACCTGACTTTTTCTGATTCCACAAAGAAATTTAATCTAAATAATTCAAACAATAATAAAAAAAAAGTGCATGGAGTATTTAATGAATCAGCCAGCAAAGTTAACACAGAAAAATTCCAGACAGACAAACAGCAGTTAGCAGCTAATTATATGATAGTTAAAATAGTACTGAGACTCCCTGCTCTTTTTATCAATTTATGCCTGATTGAATAATAGAGTTTACTATGAGACACATAGTGCACACTAAGCCCCTGTGATCAGACAAAATATTGAAGGACAAAACGGTGTTGATTGACATTTTATGAACAGGATAACCCCAAGCCCGGATTCAAACACACGTGCCTGCAAAAATGGTAGTCTTGCTTGGTTTTGAGGGCTTTCAAGTATGATTTATACAGTTGCAAGCTAAGCAACCATGTACATGTTGCTCCTTCCTGCCCCAGTGCATCCAGTACATGACTGGGCCTGTATTCCTGGCTGCACTTCAGGGTAAAAGAATCACTGATAAATCAAGACAAGCAGCATTTCCTGATTATCTTTCCCAGGTGACAAACTGAATTGGCTGTGCATACTGCAGATTTGCTGTAAACTCAGAAAATACTTCAGAAACTGAAAGCAGTCTAGAGCCACAAAAGAGTTTTCTCTCCACACCAAAAATATTTTTGTTACCTGTTACTATAGTGGTGATTTCCTCTAATCTTTTTGACTGGCTACTCTTGATATTGAATTTTTTAACACATTTTTCTAATTTCTCTATCAAGGAGGGATGCTAACAGTAGAATAATAAGTATATTTTTATATACATTTCTGACTGATCCAAAGTCACTCCAAATGAGCCTGAGCAGTCTTATACTTTGGCAGTTTCCATTGTTCAAAAGAATTTAACAAGACTCAATATAAGTGTGTCCATGCTACTGATAAATATAATTTAGCTTTTGGAAGGAGAAATTTAAAATGTTTTACAGCAGTAGAAATTGAAAATCCCGATGCAGACAGAGGGTTTTCTTTTCTTGCAGTCAAGAAGTCATTTATGGCAGTAACATTTGAATTAAGTGTTACTAGTTTCTTAATCAAGACGTTTTGAGGGACATTTTTCTGTGAGTATGCAGGCTAAAAAATTCCAGACACCACCTAGGGTGATTAGTAGCAAGGAAAAAAGTCAGTTGGAAGTCTGAACCAGTCACTGAACCAGTAAATGGCTTAGAGCAGTTGATTTAGGTTATTGGGCTCACCAGCTGTAAAAATTATTGAAAAGAGCTATAATACACTTAAAGGTTTATTTTCTTCTTCCTATGAAAGCATTGAAAGCAAAATATAAGCTCAAATGATTGCTCAGACACTGAAAAGGGAGTTAGGCTTTTTCCTGGAAATAGGCATCTCCTGATGTGGCTGTTACAGGTGACTTTTCCCTCTGCACCCCTAAAGGTTGTCTCAAAGCTCCCTTTATAAAGGAGACCACAAGTAATGCTGTGAAACATTCCTGCTCTCCAGCTCTCCTGCTTTGCAGTCTCTGTAAACAAACATTAGCTTAGATCAGAGAGTGTGGATACAAGATAACCCCTTCTGCAAACAGTGTGTGACTTCTAAAGCTAACACAGCAAGTATGTTGTCCCTCTCCCTGGACCCTTTGCTCGGGCAAAGGGAGTCTCCTCATAACTCAGCAGTCAAAGGATTCTTTGATGTGTCTGGGCCTCTGTGCTGAGATCCCTGCTCAGTGGCATGGGAGTGTTTAGGAGCTCCAGCTTTGTGAGGCTGAAGTGTCGGGTCAGGCTGAGGCATGATTTGCGAAGTTTGCCAAGGCTGTGTCTGATCTCAGAGTGCCTGTGGAACAACCAAAATAGTGCATCTGATGTACTGACATGCACATAACACTGGAATGGTGAGTGTCTTTGATTGCATAAAGGGGTACTTTGCAGACTCCTGTGCCTGTGACTCAGAGCAGATACTTTCCAAATGTCTGGGGCTTATTCTGTTAGAAGGAAAAAAAAAAAAAAAAAAAAAAAAAAAAAAGAAAAAATTTTTTTTTTTTAAAACCAAAAGAAAAATTTAAAAAAAAAAAAAATTTTTTTTTTTTTTAAACCAACTCACACTGGTATTTTTAATGTGTCTCTGAGCTCCTGATTAAGAGCCTAATCCAACTTTTTCAGAAGGGGGGGGTCTTTATCTGTTTTGAAAATAAATATATCTGCAGAGCTATTTCTAGCTCAGAAAATGCAAAATTTTCGAATGGGGTATATTCCCAAAAGGGTCCTTATGATTTATTTGTGTATATCCTTATGTTTTACTTCACAATAGTTCTCGTTGCTTGTTTTTTATACAAGAATCCTTTAGGTATTCGTTCTTTTTTGTTTACAGTTTTCATTCTTAACTAGGATTTTAAATTACGAGGGGATTATTAAAACCTGGTTCCTAAGTAGGAATCTAAAATTTGGTACTTTACACTTATAAGTTACTTATATTAAAGAGGAATGACCTGATTTTCCCTGTAATGCCAGAGAACATTGCAAAGAACAACTGAATTTATGGAGAGGAATAGAGATTTAACCCAACTATATAAAAAAAATCTATTTGTCTAAGAAGACAGTTAGGAAACAGTTATTTGTGGGTGAGTCTTTTTAAGACCACTATAAAGAGAGGATAATTTGGAGTGCTACAAGAAGATCTTTAAGTTGTTGTTAATGGTATAATCTTAGTTCTCTACCTCTGATTTAGTCCAATCAGTAGAGCTGAGCTTCATCACAGTTTTCTTCTTACTGCACCCTAAGTTCGTCAGAGCTTGGGAACTCCAGAATCCAGAGCTTCCATCATCTAATACTGACTATTTTAAAAATGAAAATGAAAAAAACTGTGCAAGTGGTTTGATGTCTATGAAATTATTATATCAAAGATTATTTTTCTTTCACATAACCACCTAGTCCTATCCAAGTTCTCTGCTATTCCATCCCAAGTATTCTAATTCTATTTTCATTAAACAATAAGGTTTTGACAAAACAAGAAAGATGTATTTTCTTAAGAAGGATCCATGAACTTGCAGAGTTTAAAACAGAGCATTCAGTGCATGACCCCTTATGTGGCTGGATGTGAGTCTTCCTGGACTTAGGATTCCTAAACTTGTGCTAATACAGTTCTTGCAGTACATGGTTTGGAGTAGATTTCCATGATATTTTCTTCATTGGCTTGCCCCTTGCCAGGTCTGTGGGACACCTGTTGAGGTAGCTGTGAGTTTTTCAAAGCTGCCACTCAGAGCAGCATTGAAAATGTCAAGGCTGTGCTCAGAGCCTTTTGCTGCAAAAGCTGGCAGTCCTGTGAAAGTGAAACCATTCTTAGTAGGTGGTATTAAGTGTGTTTATTTTTCAGAGCCAAAAATCTTCTTAACCCTCAAATCATATCAAATCTGAGATTAAATCAATGCAATCTCCTCACATAAACATTTTGAAGCACACCAGGCTGCAGGAATCTTGTAGTTCTGCAAACTACTGAAACTAAGCTATGTAGCTCTGATTTTTTTTTAATTTAGAAAATTGCACAAAACTTCTTTTTATTCATTTCACTTGGCAAATCTTCCTGGTGAGTTGAACTTAAATTTTTCAGTTCTGTGCAGTAGGTGGAGAATGCTTAAGCATCTTGGGAATTGCTACATAAATCTGCTTTATCTTCATTTCCTCCACCTCAACTCCAGCTAAAAGGCAATGTAAGAAGTTACACACAAGGGAAACTTCAGGATATATCCAGCATCTGCAGTTATTTTTGAAAGGGCTTTTAGTTATACACAATATTGTCTAGATAAAATAAAAAAATAGTTTGCTTTTTCTCTAAATAAAAATAAACTCTAAATAACTAAAAAGCATTATAGGGGTCTGACCAAAACTAACAAAAGCTAAGTAATTCCAAGATAAATTTTATTGAATCAGGGCAACTTTGCTCAGTTCATGCTGGTCAAAAGTACACAAGTGTATCACAAGGCAGACAGAATTGACTTTGACGTAAAAGTTCAAGCTTTGCCTTCCACTTAAGGTCTCCTTTTTATTTTTCAGAGCTTTTGATATTTTGGGCTGAAGGTGTTTTGATTAACTGGAAATAGTTCACATACAATCAACAGAAGGAATGAGTTAGCTTCAATGATTCTAAAAGCTAATGAGGTCTCTACTTGTAAATATCCATTATGAAATATTTCAAATGCTTTTGCTAGCAATTTCCTACATCATTTGAATATTCTAAAATTACATGATTCTTAAATTTGACAATATGCCACCAAATACCTATATCATTGTGTTACATTCTGTTCAATTTTCCATGGGACCCATGCAGCTCTAGAAGGAGAAGAAAAAATTGAAGTGCTCTAGATGACATAACACCTCTTTATATCAGAAAAAAATTAGTGTGTACTGGTACTTCATTAGCTTCTGATCAAAACTTACAGATTCAATGTGGAGAATTTGGCTACAGTGTTAGCTAAACCTAGCTTTTGCCAGTTTTCTTTAGCTGAGTACATTCTCCAAACAATTTATAGAGCTGACCAACAAAAAACTTACATAGGCTGTGGTGTGGGAACTCTTTTAAGAGTGAAATATTCTTAGGGTAGAATAAATATATCCAGCACTCCCATAATGGCATTACAACCTTGGTGCCAATATAAACTATTTTTTATGCAAGGGTGCTCTCACTGCAGAGCTGACTGTGGTTATGACCCGAAGATTTCTTTGAGCATTAGCTTTGTCCTTATGCAACCACTCCTGAGTATGATGCTGCACTAGCAGGAACAAGCTGGCCATTTGGAAACAAAGGGTATTAACAGCTCAGGGTGCATGTTTACTTTGAAACACTTTGCCAGCACTAACACCATCATGCAGCATACCTCAAGTGAAATTCTGCAGCGTGACTTCTCTTACCTAGCTTACATTGGTAGTTAAATCGAGTCATGATTTCAGGGAAGAAATATGTGCAGCTTTCCTGATTAATTTTTATCTAGATTTCCCCTTTACCCAGCAGCCATTCTCAGAGGGACATTCCTCTCCTAAATATAAAGGTGCATTTAACTTGGACTGGCTGGCCTGGTTTGGGTTGTAAATTAGGATTTAGGTACTAATTTCATAGAGCATAATGATTTTCAGTGAAAGAACTGATCGGGACATATAGGTGTTCACAGTGACCTGTCTGTCTCCCTGCTGCAGTTTTGTCTGAATAATCATAAAGTAGTTGATTTGGGAACGGACTTTTGGAGATCATCTAATCCAAAGTCCTCTGCTCAGGTCAGGCTCATGTAGTGAAAGTTATTTTGGGTTGTGTCCATTTTGGTCTCAATATTTTCAAGGGCAGAGATTTCAGCTTGTGGCCATTGCTTTAAATCCTATCACTGTAGCTCTATCACCTTCACTACCACCATCAGGTATTTGCATGCACTGTGATAGGATTCTCTCCTAGGTCAGCTGTTTTTCAGACTGAACAGTCCCAGCACTCTCAACTACTCTTTGTATGATGAGAGACTACATGAAAGATTCTCGAAGTTCTTAGTGATATTTGTGGCCCTTTGAGGTACTTGCTTCAGGTTCCTCTTACAGAAGATTCAGCACACCTGATGTGGTCTCACCAGTGCTGCTCAGAGGGGAAGGATCACTTCCCTCAGACTGCTGGAGATGCTGTTCCTACTGCAGCCCAGGAGGCTGTTTACATTCTTCTCTGTGAGGATGCATTGCGGGCTTATATAAAAAAAGAAGTTGAACATAAGAAAGGTTGAAACCTCTCTAAACAAACTCATTGCAAATTTTAAAGTCACTTACTTTGCTGAAGAACAAAGTGATGTTCCCAGATGTTTTACCAGTATCATGTGGATTTCAAGGGCTTTAATGTATGATCTTTTTGCAGTATAACTATTCATGCCTCAATTTGGCTACTTTGGTGGTTGTCTATCTAACAATTCAACCCTGGGATCATCAGGATATCTTCTATACTAATGTGTATGAAAGAAGAGGAGGAGCATGCCAGGTGCTCCACATTGCAGTTTCTTGGAAAAGAAAACAAACCAAAGAAAGGCTAAATCTGCTCTTTATCTGTCACTGTATGGTGCTTCTCCTTTGCTCTTCTTGGAGATGAGGCCATGGAAAGAAGCATGGTCCTGTGCATGCAAGGTTCACAATCATTAGCAGTAAATCATGTAGATCCAGATTTCAGTATTATTTACATGCCAGGCTGAGCTTTTAATACCTAACTAGTATTAAACAACTGTGGGGATTTTTTCATCTGTTTTGTTTTTTCTCCATATACCTCAGTTTCCCATCTGTAAAATTCAGGTAACTCAATGTCCTTACTAAAGGAGAGTGAATCAGAAACTTGGAAAGCAATTTTGAACACTATAGATAATCCTTTCTGTTTCCACTTTTGGAACTCCATCTTCTTCTGAAACAAAAACTTTGTCAAATACTGCTTCACTCTAGTGCTAGGATTTAATCTTATTACTTAAAATCTCTGTTGGATTTTACAGACTTTTGTAATTAAAACTGTTCAAAGTTTTCCCTTAGGACAAACTGAATAGGATCTTTAGCGTTTAATCCATTATTTTTTATTGATATTCCTTAAATCTCTTGTGGGTGCTTTGCTCTTAAGCTCATGTTTGTTTGCATAGACAAATACCACAGAAGGGCTTATCTTTAATTTTATTTTTATTAGTATGTGTGTCTTAGAGTTTTTAATATTTAATACACCTAATTAATTTACAGAATGGTTACCCTTTAACCCATTTTGACTAGTCACTCTATGTGATAAAGACAGGGCTTTTTTAGGAAGGAATTGAACTCAACCTTCCCCTACTAATTTTCTTCGGGAGGATAACTCCTCAGTGCTCTGGAAAATCAGGCTCTTTGGTCCTTCTCTCTGGTTATGTGAAGTCCACACTTTATTGAGCCCTGAAACTGGAGGTCTAAGTGCTTATCCTGCAGCAACTAAAGAGAAGTCAACCTCTCCCGTATGCTGTGGTCTATATTAAATATTTATCTTTCTGATTTTGATTTTTAAAAAATCTGTATGTTTGATTTGACTGCTTTTTACAGTGATCTTTGTAAGAAATGTGAGCAAAAATTTATCATTATTTCAATTCTTAAGTTCTTAAAGTTCTGTGTATTAAGAACTTTCCTCCTAGCGAATTTTCCTCCATCTCTTCCCATGGCACTACCTGCTATGCAGTGTGACATTTTTAGAGTATTTAAAATATCTTCTTTTCTTGTCTGTGGACCAGTTCATATCCTCACACTGTGTTACCTTTGCACTCTGATATGCTGAAATAACAATTTTTCAGGGGCATTCTCCCATCAGTACAAATTTCTGAGAATGGATGGGAAAAAAGGCTTCAGGAGATTATAGAGTATATTAATACTCTAATGCATCCCCAAACAATTAGGGTTTTTTTGGCAAAATGTGGTCAATCCACGTGGCTTTACTGAAAACAATAACTCACTTCAGAGCAACAGAAAGTTGAGTCAGAATAAGTATGCCTTCATTGTATCTAAATAGTGAGAATATAAGTAAAATCAAGTACATTTGGAAAATTCTCTAGTTTTATCTTTGAAAAGACACTAGAACATCTACACTTATAAAAAAGCCTCAAAATATCTATTTTAGACTGTGTTTGAGAGAGGGAAGCAAATCAAAATACTGATTGATAAATGAGTTAAAAATAAAAATATTTTCTGTTAAAAAATATTTTACATCCAAGGGCTTGGGCTTTTTCATAGTTTAAAACTCCTTTTTCTGCTGTCACAAAATGGCATCAGAGCTCGCTATTTCTGTAAGACTTAATATTGCTCAGTGTCCACAACAGGCCAGGATTATTTTCTGAGAGAAATTTTGTATTTGGGGGAAAGTAGAAAGCATTTTTGTGGCATGCTGATGTTTGAAAAACAATGGTTGTTTAGAATTGCTTAGAGGAGTGGAATGTCAGAAGTAGTCTGAGAGAAAATGGATTTGTTGGCAGAAGACAGGGAAAGTGGCCAAAGCCATGTGCTAAGTGCAGTTTATGACATGGCTTTTTGATTTGTGCTGTACCTAACACACCTGTGGGTTTGGTTAATGTGCAGCAATATGGAGCTGTCCCTGTAGGCTGCCCAATTCCAAAATGTACATTTTGCATGCTGATTGCCATAGCCAGCAGCCAGATGTTAAATTCCTGTAATATTATCAGCATATCTAGAAAAATGTCAAACTTTTTGGCTAACAAAAGATTTGAATTCTCAATAAAGCGATTTGCAGAATGTTTTTTCAACATGTTTTTCTGACTTGCACGATGAAAAGATGTGGGTTTTGAAATGGCTGATTTACAAGATGGCCCTAGTTTAAACAACACTGGAAGTTCCAGCCTGCCTGATTCTTGGTGGGACTTCTGTGAATGATCTTATTGGAAATAGATCACTTCCATAAACCTACATTTGGAGATAGAAGTAATAATATTAAGTGCAACCAGATTGCTAAAGTAAAAATCCAACAATTATATCAGCACAGCACTGGACAAGTGTAATTTGTTTTTCACTTACAAGAACAAGCAAATCCTCAACTGTTTCAGAAAAATTGTTGAACTTTCAAACCAGAAAGATTGTCAATAAAGTGAGACACTTTGCTCTCTATAATATTCATATGACTTCTTCAGTTAGATAACTAGAACAGTGTTTTGTGTGAAGAGCACAATTGTTTAAGGAGGGCTTTGCTTTGTTTTTTCATATCAAATGTGAGAAAAGCAATCCCATGCAAAATTTGAGAGTATCAGAATTTTTTGGGAGTGCAGTTTTTTATAACAGAATCATGTCTGCATATGTTTTCATGTGGAAAATGTGCAGAACTTGGAGGGAAAAAAAGAGGGAGCATTTTTTATTTCTCATAGTTTAAATTTGATTGAATCTCAGTCTCAAAATAGTACTCAGGAAATGTTACGATATCTTGGTAGAATCAAGATTAAGTTTTACATAAAACAAAAGCAAAATTGAAAATCCCTTGTTTTTTATATTGCTCTGTTAAGTTAACCAGCATCTGCTGTATCACAGTAGATGGATCTGTCCATCTTTGGGGAAATACAAGTTTGCTAACTTGCAAAAAACTTTGCTCTGTCAACTTTTCCTGTCCCATTTCAATACAATTACTGTGCTCAATGAAACGTGACACTGCTGAGGGGAACCAGACTATCATTATCTTCCTTCTCTGATTATCTAGGGTTTCTCACTAGGTGACAGAGGGAAACAGGCATTGTGTGGCACTCAGTGAGAAAGAAGCCAATAATACAATATGAACACTGTAGTGAAGCAAAGTGGTGCTCAGGCTCTTGTATCCCCAGGGTTTGCATTGGGTCTGAGTCTGTTCAGAACTGAGGAAATACAAGTGTGGCTCTGCAGAAACCATGTCTGAGACTGCAGACCATCTGTGCAGACCTGCTAACATTTCAGCATTACTTCACTTTAATTTGATTCACACATCTCTTTTTAATTTGATTTTATAGAATCATAGAGTCACGGAATTGTTAAGGTTGGAAAAGACCTTTAGGAGCATCAAGTCCAACCATCAGCCTAGCACCACCACCCTGGTTACCATTAAACTGTGTCCTCAAGTGCCATATCCCCACCTCACTACAAACTCTTTTCAGATAGTTGTTGATAAAGTCTCCTGTGAACCTCCTTTTCTCCAGGTAAACTAATCCAGCTCCCTCAGCTCCTCCTCATCTCAGTTGTGCTCCCAAACCTTCAGCCCTGTTGCCCCTCTCTGGACACGTTCCAGCACCTCAATTTCCTTCTTGTAGTGAGTGGCCCAGAATTGAACACAGCACTCGAGGTGTGGCCTCACCAGTGCTGAGTACAGGAGAACAATCCCTGCCCTGGCCCTGCTGGCCACACCATTGCTGATACAGGCCAGGGTGTCATTGACCTTGTTGGCCACCTGGACACACAGCTGGAGGCTGCCCAGCACTTTGAGATCCTTTTCCATCAGGCAGCTTTCCAGTGACTTGGTCCCCAGTCCGTAGCACTGCCTGGAAATGTTGTGCCCCAAGTGCAGGACTCAGAATTTGCCTGTTGTGAAGCACAGCTTTTGTAGCTGTTTTCTTCCAGGAAGTCACCTTACATGTCTATTGAGTTAAGCCACACCTTAATTAATGGACCATTAGCACTCACTTTTCAACATTGTCTGGGGAAGGGACTGGAAAAAATTTAGTTATTATGCAAAAAAAGATGGTTTTTATGTTTCTTGGCCCTTGATATTTCTAGGCTTATTTCCTTAAATTTTGCTAAAGATCAGCTTAGATCAAGCTCTATTTGTCTTTTGAGGCTTTTGAATCATAATGAAGTCAGTATTTTCACTTCTAGGTAGAAGTTATTTAAATTTCTGTTTCTTCCCAAAGCAGTTTTGGGAACCCGTAGAAGTGAAAGATTTTCTTTTATATCACTGCAAATTAATATATATCTTTGCTTTGTTGACACCTGCCCAGAATAACAAATTTACATTCCAAGCAAATACATTTAAAATGCTGAAATACCACATAGCTGCCTTCAGAAACAAATTGATTTTTTGTAAGTGAAACTGTTGTCAGAAACTTAATTGCTTTATGGTTCCTTGGAAAATGATACATGACATGGGGAATGCAAAAAACTCTTACAAGTGTAATTCATCTGGATTTGATCAGAAGTAGAAAGGATGTACAAGTAGAACAAGTTGAAAAGACAGACCTATTTATAAAGTTTTCTCCTGTGTTTTTATATATTCTACAAAGCAGATCTCATGTACAGCTTTGAATGACAGCATTTTCAAGATTTTTTTTCTTAGAACTTAATGAAAAAAAGCAATAAAAAGCTAAAGTGATTGCTGAGAAATTAAGAACAAATATATTCTATGTATGTACAATATGTAATCCTAATGCAAGTCAAGCTTGTTCAAATTTGTTTCTTTATAACATTTGGCAAAAGGAAAGATGAAAAGCTTTCTAAGGAAAATACTCGTTTTCATAGGAAAATTAAAGTGTTTTTTCCTGATTTTTTTTCTTTCCACATGCACATCCACAAAAAAAAAAAAAAAATCTGACCATCCCTGCAGGTCTTTATTGACACAGAAAAGAAATTATTTTTGCATTAAAAGCCCCAGCAGCAATCAATTTCCTTTTTCTCACTTGTCCCCTATCAGATTAATTCATCGATACTTCAGTATTTTCAAAGGCATTTGGTGATCCCTTTACAACTTTTTGAAATGCAAAATTCTGTTTTGGTGCGATTCTGAGGGAAGGCTTTGCTGAAGATTTAGACTTCTTTGAGAGGATTTTGGAAATTCTAGGAATGCAAACACCATCTCACCACAAAAGCCATCAGGAATTCCAGGATTTTTCCTTTTCCTTTCACCCTTTACTTTTTGAGGCTGAGATACAGAAGTCACCCAACATTTGAAAAACAACTACATTTTTGTACTAAGTCGAAGGCCCCGCTTCACCTTTCAATTGCATGAGTGCAAATCTTCTAGTCTTTGAAGCCTGAAGAAACCTCTCTGGGTGAGCCAAAGGCTGCTGAGTCCCGTCGTATCAGAAGAAAGTGCACGGACACAGCTATTTCAGGTAACCAGGTTTAAGTTCTGAAAAGCCTCCAGGTAGGTCTCATGCAAATTTCTGACTTGCAGGGACCTTGAAATTCAGCTGCTTCCTGCAAACTTCTTTCTCTGCAGTCATTAAATTAACACTCACTGCTCCTCTGCAACTTATGCACTTTCAGAGGTCTTTTCCAGTGTACTTGTTTTTTAGCCAAAGTGTTTGTGTATGGGAAGGAGAAACACCTACAGCAGTCTTTAGGTGGTCTTAGCTTGTAGGCAACTTGCTTTCTTCTGTTTGTTATTTTTTATTGCTTTTAAAATGGTTTTTCTTGTTCTGTCTCCTAGGGCTTTCACTATAATTGGAGATGTGGTGCATCGTCACACCAGCTAGCCAGAGGAGCTAAGCCTGAGTTGTTTCAAGACCAGAAGAAAAGGGGTTTTAAAGCATTTAAATACTTTAAAGGTTTGTAAAGCCATCCCAGAATTCAGATTACTTGATCACCAATTGGCCATCATTCATCTAGAAATGCAACATTTACATCAGATGTGACAATTCTTGTCGAGGTCTAAAGGTAACATCTCCTCATTCTTCTCTTCAAACCAGAATTCCCTGTGAAGCTGCATCTTCCAAGATGAGTTGTAACTACTGTTTCTTATGACAAAATAATATTTGTCATAATACTCCTTGCATTATGGAAGCAAAACATAGTGCCATAAAAGAGAAAGAAAGGCTGAAACAACAACTTCTACAAAGCATTTTTAAAAGACTATTTCTTTTTCTTTAGACCCAAATTTGACTTTCACAAAAAAATCTGCCTTGCTCGGCATTTCCCATTGATTTGGCATTGGGAAGAATCCACTTTCACAACAAAATAGAAAGGACTGGTGGTTATATGGCAGCTCTCAGGGTGCTGCTCCCTGTGGACTGGGAGCCACAGGGCATCCCTGTGGGGGCAGCAGGACATGTTAGCCAGTTATTTTTTGGTCACTTACAGCAAATCATTATGATGTGCTAAACCCACAGGTTCTATGAATGTCCAGCACAAGTGTCTGCGGTTAAAGGTTACTTATTTTATAGCAAACAGAGGTCACTTGATTCCTGCAAGTGTTATAAACACTTTGCTAGTGTTTGCTTAGAAGCATAGCCTTTTCAGCATTGTGTATTTTCTTAACACTTGCAATTGGTCTGCTTGTTTATAATTTTTTTCTGGAAAATTGAAAGCTAATATAAGTCACGCTTCATGAGCCTTTGAAAGATTAATGTTTCAGTTTTGTTCATTGTGGAATGGCACAGTCACTCATCCATCTAAGTCCAAAGACACACACATGTGCAGGATGTCTGATGAACAGGAGCACTATGATACTTGCAAAAGTTAGGTAGTACCAGAATTAAACGTTAGTCTCCTTATGGGTGGGCATATGCACACTACTTTTGTCATAGGGAAACAGGTATTATTTTTTTTTCAGAGGATACCTCTCTCATTCACAGTAAAGCCATAACTGATATTAATTTAACAAGAGGAAGATCCTAATTTTTCTCTTACTTTGCAGTTGAATGGAAGCCCCATGTTATTTTACTGTATACTATTGAAATTCTCTTCTGTATACTGAGTGGTTGTTTTCACAGTGTATTTCTCCTTATATCTACAACTGTAGTCCTGGAATGCCTCATTGGTTTTCACAATATCTCAGTAGGAGGGGAGGACGGAATTATCAGATAAACAAAACTGAAATGTGGAAATGTTAAAATTAGAAGCTTCCACTCTTTATGGGCATAGTGTTTGAGAACATGTGCTTTTATTTTTTCTACAGGTAAATCTAGTACTCATCTGGCATGGATTGGTGAAAATTAGGCTCTTCATAAAACAGACTGTAAATACAGAAATTTTATATTCCACCATCTTGATACCAATGTTGTTTACAAGTTTTTGTGCTGATTGGTGAGTTCAGAAATCTGGGAGAAAGTGGTATTCAGCGGCCAGGGTTCCAGTCTGCATCTTATACAAGAGCATCCTTGCAGATATTTGCTTTTCTGTCCAGATTTTGCAAGTTCAACTCTGCTGCTCATCTCCTTCTGGCTGTCTTTGTTGTAGTCCTGTCTGTCCCCTACTACAACTTCTTGTCTACTTCCATTCCTTTTATTTAGGCAGACACAGTTTCTGCTTTCCAGTTTTATTTTTGGTTTATTTTTGGGGGTTTTTTTTGTTTTTTTGTTTTTTTTTTAATTTCAGTCTCATTTTCATCATTGTCTTGTCATATATTTCTCAGGCAAATCCAGGTCTCTTTTCTGGGCCAAGCCAGATCACTGCCTGGTCACCACTATCTGATCTGTCACCACTCTTCTGGTTTTGTCATATACTGCCTCCCCCTGAAACATCCAACTCAGTTTAATCTCACTTTCAAATTCTTGCCCTGGGTTTCTCACCCAGTTTTAATGTTGATCTCTCTTGCCAGTTTGCATTCAAATGCCATTCAGTGATTATCCACCTTTGCAGTGTCAGGTCTTGCAGGGTTGAAGGAGTCCAGAGCACTGAGAGAAGGGTACTGGGGAGTGTGTCTGCTCAGCTATGCATTCCAGCTCAGGAAATAGGAACTATGCATTTTTATTTTTGCCTTGGGAGAAGTTGTCTAATTCTATTCAAAGTCATAATAAAAGGATGTCCAAAACCAGTGAGAAATGAGAGGGTTTCAGTTCCCTGGCTCTGTCTTTCTGTGACCTCTCAGGCAACAGGGTTCAAGCATGCTTCTCCTGGGTCTGGTAGGGAAGGGGAGGGTAATAAATGCCTCCTCCTCCCACAGCTGCCAGTCATGGTGTAGTGGAGGAACTGCTACAGTAGGAGAAGCTGGAGTGGGAAGCCATTCCTGCACACAGGTTTTACTTAATTCCCTGATTTGTCTCCTCTGCAGCAGCATTTTCTGGGTGCAGCTTGCAAGAGTGCTGAGGAATGCTCTCTGAGGGCCTGTGCAGGGCATACAGGTCTGTGAGGAGCATGGCCATGCTCATGACCTGACTTCTGTCAAGGCAGAGACATCTGCCTCAGCTGGTTCTGCTGTCTGCATGCCAAGCCTGCCACTCAGACAGAGCTCTTGCCATTCATTTGTCTCCTAAGTCCAGAATGGAGGAATCATGTCAGCCATCCAGAGAGATGTGATTTGGGCAGGAGGGGCCAGAGCACCTCAAGCTCACCCCATTCTCTGTCACCCTGGTCCATGCTCGTTCCCATCCTCTCTGCTCAGACCTGGCTGCCCGTCTGCTCACCAGACCTTTGAGCTGGTGGCAGAGCCAGAGTACTGGTGCCATCAGACAGACTCTGCAAATGACAGCCTTTCTGCAGACCCAGTTAAGTGGTGTCAGGTTTTTTTTTTAAATAAAATGGAAAATCTGCCTCATTTGCACTGCTGATTTTCAAACCATGGGGGCTTCTAAATCTGTTACAATACAGAGAAGAAAACTTCAAGGTCCCAAAAGAAAGCAGAAGTCAGATAATAACTGCAGGGGAGGGGGTAACAATTCCCTGATGAGGAAATCAGAACAAATCAATAAACTGCTATTTTTACTTCTCACAGTTTGTGGGTGAAAGACACCAGAACTTCAAGAATTACCAGTGTACATGCACTTTAGGAGGTGTCTCGAAGGAGAAGGAAGTTTCAAGTGTCTGCTTTTATCAGTCATGCAACTTTGAGATGTTAGTGTTTCTGCCACTTCCAGGCCTCCCAGTCATGTGTGCAGCCTTGGCTTTCTGAGAGATAGAGGTCAAGGGCAAAGTGCCATGCAACAGTTTTAAATTTAGTGATTCCCAAAACACAATTGTGTTGATGAGGTAACCAGCATAATGATGTGCTTTGTCATTTTATAGAGTAATTTTTAAAAGATTAAAAACTTTTAAAATTTGGAAGACACAGTAAGGCATGGATGTTTGGCAAGAATTTCATAGATCCATCAGTAAGGCAATGAGACAAATTGATTCTGTTTCCAAGGGCTTTTTGTTTTGTTTTGTTTTTTATTTTCAAGTGCTGCTTAAATATGCCAGATTAACAACTTATTAGAAACTAAAGTTCTTTATTTCTGAGTGTATATTGAACCATTCAAGACCCAAGAATATAGTTCCATTTTTATTTATTATACTGTATTACAGTTTAAGAAACTGCCCTCAATTTGACAAGCTTGAGGCGTTGACCTGTAGGGCATTAAGTGAATAAATAAACTATTGCTAAGGTTACCAAACACTGTACTTGAGTAAACAGATGCTTCCAAGAGCCATAACTCATATACACTTTAAAAGGAGCAGTATTGCTCATATCATGTGAGTGCTTGATAATCTCAGATTCCTGTTTCAAGTTAAGTGCTGTGGTGGACAACTTTCTGAATTGCATATTTTCTACCTCTTAATGCTTTATTAAGGAATTAAAGTCTGGAAAATGGATCTGTTTGAGATCAACACATTGCCTAATACTTCCATAGAGAAACAACATAAATCACAAAATACATTATTTTCTCAAAGGAGGCCTTGGCATATACAGACATCCAGCTTCTTTTGGAATGAATCACACATAGAAGCTGAACTGCTCACTTCTATAGTGACTCATTTTAATACACTTCTTTCTCAGACCCTGCTCAAGAAGCAAACAAACTCATCAACACAAATATGCCCCATCTCCACTGTTTATTTCAATCACTGTTGGCTCTCATCATGTCATGTTTTGTGTGATGGGGGGACCGAGTGCCCAAAAATGGACATAAAGCCACAAGTAGTGTGAATGGAACGAAATCTTCTCTCCTTCCAAATTCATGCACCAGAGTGTAAAATATTTCTTATTGTGTGAAAGCTTCAAGGAAATGTTAACCTGGCTTGGTACAAGGAGCATATGCAGGCCTGTGGAAATGAGCACAGATTGTTTTGACTATTTCAGTTGAAAAGCACTTTGGTATCTGAAGCAATCTACATTGTGTGGTCAGATGTAATATGATTTCTATTCCCCTTAATTGTCAGGGAAAATGGAGGAAGATAATATCATTAGGTCACTGACAAAACCTCAAGCTCATAATATTTTCTGATGCTGAAATTGATAGTTTGTAGATTGTATCTATTTGGCTATTACTATAATACAAAAAATGAGAGACTAAGTTAAATATGCAGTCACCTTTTAAATGATTTCTAAACTAGCCTGGTGTCTGTGAATATTCCACTTTTTTTTCTATTTGATGTAAACAGCTTGAGTAGGAGAATCTGGTTATACATAAATATTTACATTTTCCATCTTTTTCGTTTTCTGATCATCTCGTTTTTAATTTAACAAATGTATAGGCAGCATCTGGAAAAGCTGTCACTTTTGCAGTATTTCACCTCTACAGTAATTTTTTGTATTAGATAGCTGTCAGAAACCAGTAGAATTACCAGCATTTTCATGTATCTTAGAAAATCCATGAAAAAGAGTATGTTTTTTAAGCTAACTCAATATTGTTTGTATTTCTCAGATATCTTTCACTGAAATAATTCCATACCATCTCTATATATGGAGCCTTACATGGTGTTGCAAACTGCACTGTTGTAGGATACAAAAGTTATGTGTGGGAGTCATTTAATATAATTTTATGCTTATTAATCTAGAAGTGTGTCTTGTGTAACATTTTCACATTTACTCTGTTTTTTTTCTCATTGTAAGCTACCAGTTACTTATCCTTCCAGTGTTTCCCTGTGGAAAAGAATGATTTACACTAAATCCATCTTTTCTGCCATATGAAATGACTGACCATAGGAGAGGCTGGAGGAAGAGCTGCTGAAAAAGATGGGAGGGAACAGGGTCTCTGGGGTCACTGATTTCTATGCCAAAGAATTACAGCACGATTTTCTACTTCAAATAAGATCTTCAAAAGTGCCTTAAACAGCACTTTTGGATCATGCTTACTCCATGATTGGATTGTATCCCTTCTGTTGTGCAATATGCAAATTTCCAGATAGTGACAATTCTTGCCAGAAATAATGTCTAGTTACAGGGCCGTAAATTTTGGGTAACTGGTATAATGAAATGCTCCAAAGAGTTTCCAGCAAGATTTATTCATATATTTGAGTAGTTTGATAAAATCTGTTAAGTCTAAATTTTATTCATTCTGGTTCCAGGGTACAAGGAAGACACTTAAACTTTCAAGAGGGGAGGGGAGGAACACAGACATAAGAATTGACTTCTACAATTGAGAGATATACTCAGAGTGTTTTCTTAATGCGGGGTTGAAACTGGATCTTGCCATGCATTTCTTGCCAGCTCACCAACTCAACTTAGTAACACTTGGCACAGCTAAGAACTATCTTAAAGTAAAATGCAGTTGCAAGTTTGTGGGAGGTATCGAAGATCAAATAATCCAGAGAATGAAGTCCATTTTCTTTTTCCAAGATGGTATTTTGCCATATTATGATGTAGGTATATTTTCAAGCTAATAAGAGAGCTGGCGTAATAAAGCTCCCTGTAAAGGTACTCCTTGTACATGTTGACTTTATCAGCATATTCAAATAAGGGTGAAGTATTGAAAGGAAAGTGCAGTCAAAGCATATGTGCCCAAGTGTCCTGACAGCCTCCTTTTTCTCTGGTGTGCTGACACATTTTCCAAAGTTTCATTCTACCCGATGTGTCATTTGCTGAAGAATCACTGTCCTCTCAGTGTGTGAAGAAATTGTGAAGAAGATGTTTGTTTTACTGACTGGGGAGAGAAATACATGATTTCTCTGAGTTTCCTTTGTTGATTTGTCATTCCTTGCTCAAGTTGGCTAGACCTGACATAGCTGAAGGTGACCTGATTGTATCCTGGCAAATTCCATTGACTGTGATAGAAGGAAGTGCTGCAGAAAATATAGAGTTGAGTGGCAGGACATAATTAATCCAGCCACTCAAGCTAAGTATGCCCAGTGCCTCATCTTAGAGACAGCACAACTGCAGCCCTTAGCTTGTTCAGTGATAATTTTTCTGCAAGTTCCAAACTCTTTAATAAAGCACAGTACAAGTCGCATAGACTACACAGAAGAAGTGGTGAGAGTCCATGACTATTTTACAACATGATTCCATGGCCAAAATCTTCATTTCAGAGAGTTACTACTAAGACTTATAATCAGGTCTGTGTATTTAAAAAATTGCATTTGATTACTGACAAAGAAGACTGTCTGATTGTAAATACCTTAGGAGCTACATAATTCCTGATCCAGAGTCACCCTGCTGTGAAAAGCAATTGACAGCAAATGAGTGATTATAAGAATGTTAAAAAGAAGTTTTTCTAAAATGTGCACTTGCTGAAAGTTGTTGTATTTACAGCACCTTTTCCTTCCAAACATTCAAACAAATTACCTGCAACACTGATTTTCTCAAATCTAATGAGCTTTAGATGTGTTTCCACTTTTAAAAATGACTCTAAATGAATTGCTGGACTCATCTTTTCCACTGCCATTTTGTTTTGAGTGTGCTCAGTTGACAGTTTTTCTCCCTAAAAGCAGACCAATTCATTCAGGACTGTGCAATTCACTGTAACTTTGCAGTTTATGCATCATGTTTTGTAAGAAAGCCAAATTTTTATATAAAAAATGCAAACATTTAAAAAAAATCTCCAAAATTACTCTACTGCCTCTTCTAGCTGTGGTTTGTGAGAAACCATCAACGTACATTTTAATTCCAAGAAAAAACCCTTGAAATTCTTAGAAAAATCTTGAAAATCGGTGAATCCTCTTCTCCTGTTACAGAGAAGAAAAAAAAAAGCAAGCTTTCCACATAACGCACTGCTTTTCTGGAACACTTTTTTAGTTGCTTAACTTTGCAACACCTTGGAACATGAACTGAACTGCCTTGTTCACAGCTCTCAATTCCCCGAGGTTGTGGAAAGGTAAGTGTTGTGACAGTGATGGTAAACTTCTTTGTGGATCAATTCCATGGTAAATAATTCCGTTGATGATGCAGAACACTGTACAGAGAATCCAAGCCTTCCTCCAACTCTTTTTCAACCTTATGGCATATAATCTAATTCTGTAAGTAGATAAATATTTTTTATTGCCTCTTGATGTAGCTTTTATTTTTTCATTCTGGAAAATGCCTTGCTTTTACAATTAGCACCTAGGTGTAGTCTGAAATGTCCATCAGATTTTTGAGCTGGGTCATCCTGTTCCTTTCTAATATGTGTTTCAGGTTTTTTTTCTATGCCCAGGAGAATTTTTATTTCAAACACTCTAGTGAAAAAAAAACCAAAAGAAAAGAAAACAAAACCAAGCCCAAAAATCAACCCAAAACAAAACAAAAACAACAACAAAAAATATGGTTGGGAAAAGATGACACTTGCATCTTTCTCCAGATTTTCAGTCAAATCAGTGGTTAAGAAAGCAGTCCCTTCCAAGCTTTTGTTGCAGGCTTGTAGGTCTTCAGTGAAAGCTTTCATTATTAAGGAATTATTAAAATGTGAGATACGGGGGGTGAGGAGGGCTTTTAAACTTGGTTTTTAGCAGCAGTATATGTCTTCCATGTCATTTAAAATTCCGTCTGAATAGGGACAGAATATGTATTCAAGAGAGCACTGTCTTTCAGGCTGATAAGAGTACGTAGAAGTGCTTTCATTGAAACAGAGTGGTTCAAGTCTGTGCTAAAAATAAGGCATGTCTGTACAGGGTTTACTGAAATGAGTGGTTTGTTGTGAGATAACCCCAGTACAGTTTTATCACTGCTTCGCAAGTATTCAGTAGTAGGTAGAAGAGGCCCAAACTGTTAATAATTTCATTCCCAGACAGATGCAAATTTATCCTCTCACCTGGAGATCATTTCAGCTGTTTTTTAATAGGATGAATGAATAAAAAATGTCTCCTCTGTAGCTTTCTGCTGAGAAATTGTTATTGTTTTTTAGATTCAAAATCAGTGTACATCCTTCCAGTTATTTCTTGATACACAAGCCAGCTCTAACTAAAATTAATAATTTGTCCCATATTGTGATTTTTTAAAGCAAGTTAATACTTTTTAGTTCTACAGAATTTTAATTGTATACTATACTCTCATAATCATCATATTTTGCTCCTGTGAATTTCTGTGAAAAGCTTTACTGTAAAGCAAAACATATTGCTTTACATAATTGTCATGAAATCAAAGGGGTTAAGCCTGTCAGAAGAAAATCTAATATGTAACTCAGCGGCTGAAATTATACTAGAGTGAAAACATTTTCAGATCTCACCAAATTAAATCAGATAATATGTGGCTAGGTAAATAGAGTCATTACAAGTAATATTGTCTTTGAGAAGATTTTTCTTTTTTTTTGTTTTATATCCATGCATATTTTGGCTATCTCCTGGGAAAGTGCTCAAATTATTGCAGGTAAAATAACATTAGTTTCCAGTAACTGCTGAAGTAATGCATCTATCTATCTATCTATCTATCTATCTATTTTTTTAAAATAAATTTAGTTTATTATTCATCTGTAAAAGGTACTTCAAGGCTTGAAGTAACCATGCAGATTGATGTCCTTGTTGAATTCATCAGTCCAGATTAGAGAGAGCTGTTAAATTATTTATAGTTAAAGTTTGGGAAGAGAAAACAAAGTCTTATTTTTATTACTTAAATCATTGAAAAATGGGTAAATAATATCTCTACAGTGCCTTTACACAAGCTTTTTCCATAAATCCATCTTGGATATCTCAACTTTGATTTAATCTCAGGCCTGCCAGGAAGATCAAAAGTAACATTAGCAACGTAGTTTATCATAGAGCATAGATGCAAGTGTGCTGGATAAAATGTCAAAGGGATAGAAACAAAATAAAACAAAGAAGAAAAGGTGGAGTTGGCTCCAGCTCTCTACAGAGTGTGGAAACCACTATTACTGGCCTTGAACCCACAAATGCCTTTGTGCATACAACTGGAAAACACTGGGAGATGGCGATAAGCCACTCCCTTAGCTCAGAAAAATGCACATGGACTATCTTTTTCACAAAGTAACTTCTTTTATTAAAGTAATTAAAAATATTTTAGGTATTTTTCCCTTGTACTTTTTTAAGACACTTCTCAGGGTAAAGAATAAAGTTATTACAGGATTAATGCAACATTAATTTTTTTTTTCAAAATCATAGTCAGAGAGATGAAAGTCAGAATTTTCCTGAATCTTTTTTTTTTATCCTGACGTTCTTAATGCTTTGTTTATCACATCACAGATCAGTTCATTTATTAGTTATCCAAGCTTGTGTTACCTTGGTGACAAGTATTACTTCCATATATTAGGCAAAACCTTTCTACACTTTCATTCTTCTGGCTCATTTAGCAGTAAGAAATCTTTCAGTCACAGTTTCAAAGAAAACAAAACATACTCTAAAAACGAAAACAAGCAATAGTTTTTCATATGCATCAAAAATGGATGGAGGAAGTCAAATGTCTGATCTCAGCCTGAGACCTCTGGCAAATGTACCCAACACAGAACATTCAGGTTTTTAGATGAAAAGTGGAATGAATGGAGACATAGGGTCTGGAGCTCATCAACTTGTGGGAGACAGCTACTAGAAAATTGGGTTAGAGAAATCCTGGTCTCTGAAGGTGTCACAAACCCACAGTGGTGGCACCACACCCCCTCAGTATCTGCTTGGGAAGGTGATTTTGTGAAGTTCTCGGGAGCATACCAAACCTTGAGTTGGCATGAGCCCACTGAGACTCAGAAGGCTGAAGCAGTCACAGGAATTGCTCTTCCAATGTTGAATCTTTTGCAAAGACTTCCCACCCCTGCCTTTCCATGCTGCAGCTCTCTGTCTGTCTAGAGGATGTTCCTAGAAGATCATGAAGCTTGCAAGGTGAAGTGGAGAATAATATGGTCTCTTTACAAGAGAGAGCACCTCTCTACCTCTCTTCCCCTGTGGGATAAAAGTACATTTTGTTGGAGTATTTGTTAGAAATTAAGACATGTTTCGTGTTTCTTTCTTCCAAATGTTGGGAAATCCTTACATAGCTGAGGTGCTGGAGATGACCTCAAAAACACTTATTAATATTCCAGAATGTTAACAGCATAGCATGAGGAGGAAAGTGGGTTACTGAGGAATGGCAGTAATCACTCAGTAACTGAAGTTGTGCCCCAGCTCTGTTAGAAATTTTCCCTTTAACACTATATCATGGTGTCTAACCCTGCACCCACAATATTCTGCTGAAAGAGAAATCTTGGAATTCATGAAATTTAACTCAATCCATCTTATACTAGAGAAGATTGTTAAAATATGAAAGCAGATTTAAACCTAAGATGAAGAAGGGATAAGAATTCTCATTGTTTTTAGGACTGGCAGGATTTCAGTAGTGTATATGAAAATGTAATTGCCTTTGGTTTGCTTGTCCTCTCCCCCCAGTGGTAACTGACTGCAAGTGTGGGAAATAGAGCAAATACAGTAAATCAATTTAAACTTGAACCAGAGTGTACTGGCCTGTGCAGCAATTCAGCTAAAGGTGAATGCTCTGTGGGAACTGGGCATGCCCAACACAGTCTGAACCCTCAGTAAAGGATCTGTTGTGTTGTTGCAATCCTTTCTTCACTGTAACACAGCACATACTTTTCAGAGGTTAGACTGGCCTTATTCAATTGAAGTTTTGCAGACATCCGAATCTCTCAAATGGTAATAATTGAATCATCCTGAAGCATCCAAAATTTCAGCCAAAACAGCTAATATTTGCTGAAATCTGGAACAGTTACAGAAGTGTGAAATTCTGAAGAATATTTATTTCAGGAAGTAATTAAAATCTTGACAATCCTAAAAAGACAAAACAAGTTTGTCTTAGTAATTTCATCCATTAAATGATTACCATAGTATGGTAATCTATTTTTCACTTGTGCTAGTAGCTAATAACTTTTTCTTATTGTCAGTATGTGTATATCACTAGGTCCTGAAGATCTCCACTGAAATTGTAAACACATTGTACTTAACACAGCTTTGATAAAAAACAGTCATGGGCCCAAAATCTGATATAGATGATCTATCATTTTTCTCAGTCTATGATTGAAGACTCATAAAAATGGCATTCTTATATGTCTTCTAAATTTCAAAAGTGATCCTATTTCTCCTTAGGCCCATTACACTGCTTTAACCTTAGGCCTATTCTTGTTCCCATGACTGTTTTCAGTCTTTTCTTTAAGATATTGCAATGCAAGGCTCATCAAATGCCAGGAATTTACAGATAATCCCCAATGTCCTCAGAAAGAAAGCAAACTTCCAATAACTTTGTACACCTCATGTCACTTTGGTTTTAAAATTCCATGGGAAATTTGGTCAGCAACCAGATTAAAACAAACATTTAAGCATTTTGAAAATGGCTTTGCAGTTCTGTTTTTTCAAAATTCTTCTCGTGTTCTTGGCTTATAATATCATTGACATGACTTGGTCATGTTTTGTTAAGTTGACCTCGCCAAGGAGAAGTGCAGTTTTGGGACAAGGTTAAGAGGCAACAAGAGGTTGTTTTTGAGTGTACAAAGATCACCATTTGTCCTTATAAACGGTGCTAGATATGAACTGGTCTGTCTCTAAATCCAGCTGCTGGGTCATGGAAAGCATTGGTTTCCTGGCATAAGAAACAGGAAAAATGCAGAAGAGAGGGTGAGAGTGAGTGTGTTTGGTGAGTAGAATGGAGATTGCTTGAGAGGTCAAGTGGAGCAAGGATTATAAGCCGGACAGGAACCAGAAGGCCATGAGAAAATGATGTAGCTCTAACTTGTCCCAGAATGGTGTGATAGGAGGGACAGGACAAGCATCTGCCAAGGACCTGCAGAGCTGTGCTGTTTGATGAGGAAAGCCAAACCACACAGTGTGTTTGTGTCTTCGTTCTGTTCCCTTTGACCTTCATTCTTTCGAGACCATTTTTAGAAATCTTAGTCACTGTGTGGCATTAGCAATATATTTCCTGGGAGTTCTGGGACTTTCTGTGTGTTGCAACCTTAAATGTTTCTTAGGAAAGTGTTTTATTTATGAAGCATCTTTAAGTAGTAAGGTCAGTGTTCTGGTTTGGGGCAAGAGCTTCTCTCTTGTCAACAATAAACTACTCTTGTGTCATTTTCTCTTCTCTTCTGTAAATTTTCTTAATGATGCTGGTAGCTTGTGTATTATAGAAGAAATAAGTTATATTTCACTAGATTGGATTTTGAAGAAGGGGCAAGAAAAATTTATCAATCAAGATAAAATCAGTTAAAAATTGCAGTTTATTTTGCTGTAACTGTGTGTATATGTTATGCACTTTAAATCCTCATGCTTTGTTGTTGGAGAAAATCTGATAACAGAAAGCTACAAGATAGGAATACTTCCTATATTCTCTTACAGAGAAGTTTTATCTCCCAACATTTGCTAGGAAAGCATCGGTTTCAGACATACAAACCTATTTAAAATGTTCTTTATTTATTTATAAATTATATATAACATATATATGAAATGTAAATATATGTTTCCAAGAATTGCCATTAAAAAAAAACAAAACTTGAGAAAGGATGTTATTTAGTTTATGGTAAAATGTGTTACTTATGGGTAAAATCATCAGAAAAGTCCTCTCCAGCACTGACTGCAAGACACTTGCCTTCTGCAAGTTATCTGTTCATAGCACCAATTTATTGCACCAATAACTGAGTGTTTAGCTTTCAAAACTGAATGCCTAATATTTTTATGATGCAATGATAAATGATATACAAATGGGCTGTGAACAGATTAATCTTTTATTTTAGTGAACCTTGTCTCTGATACAAATTTTGATTCAGGGAAGACAAAATTATAGACTAATTGAGTTTGACAGGGCTGACAAGAAAAGTTTAGGAATGAAGTTATACTGGGTTTATAACATGATAAATTACTTTACATGAATTTGAAGTGAAGGAAAAGAAAGAGGAGTCTTGATAAGGTGGCAACTTGATCATTAGTTAAATGTTTGTGATTGAGAAACCAGGAATTCTGACATCTCAAACAGAGCCATGATCTCAGTATTTGCTACACAGATAGAAAAAAATTCTCTTTTGAGTGAACTGGAATTGCCAAATAATTATTGTCCTAATGACATATCTCAGGTTCTTAACATGGAAGATGCTAACACCTTTTCTGAAATATACTGCCATTTATAGAAACCATATTTTAAACAGTTAAAATTTCCTTTACAGTTCCAACTGCAGAGGAGTTAAGTGCTATTTCAAATTTACTTGACAGTGCATCTTTACTTGTTTGTGTTTCCTTTGCAGAGGTGACTTCAGATGTATAGGATTCCCACTGACTACCAAAAGTTTTATCTGGCATAAAAAGATAAAAATAAGGTCCATAATTAAACTTTAAATGTAAAAGCATTTCTGGCATTAAGACAGTTCTAAGAACCATTCAGCGCTGGGGAATTTTAAGGAGAAGATATGTTGCTAAAGCCAACTGTTAAATTACACTGAAATTCTTTATAAAGGAAAATGTTCTGCCTATGACTCTCATTCTCTGTTTGCTCCTACCAAATTCAAGCTAGGGCTTCTGCCTGCTTGGCCATTTCATTGATTAAAATGACAATTTAAATTCTAACACTGAACATGAAAGTTTGATGCAGGTGTTCCTCAGATGTCAACAGAGATATACCAAAACATGTTTATAGCTGTAGGGGCATGAAATTAATATTATTAAAGGGAGCTGGTACTGTGTCTGTATCAAACTTCTGCTTGAAAATGTTCTCAGTGAGAGTTTTGTTTTCTTCCTTGTCTCAGGCCTGCATAAATAATTGTATGAATTTCAGCACAGGAGCAAGAAGTCTGATCCTGGGGCAATGAAGGGAATCTTAAGAAGACGTGGAGGGTTACTCATTCTGATATTTTTTTCATTGCAGTTTGTTTGCATTAAGGTGCCAAGAATTTTTAATATACACTAAGAGGAACTGTGTGCCTGCTTACTGGCAGATCAAGCAGATCAGACTCGTATGGTTTGTTTACTCTAATACAACTGCTAAAGTTTGCAGTTGAAATTACTACAAGAAGTGAAATGGTATGTTATTTTTCACAGCTTCATGCTATATTTCACAGAAACTTGTAAGCTGTGTTGCTCACAGATTTTATTGAGGTATAGATTCACTAAGAGATAAATGTCTGTTTATTTCCATAAAAGGAGTTAGTCCCTTTCTGGAGCCAAAACTTCTGGGACGGCCATTCTTTGGCTTCAAAGATTTAAAACTTTTCTATCAATGTAAAAAAGCTATTTGTCTGAATGATTTTTAAAATTTTGCTATACTTTAAAAAAAAAATATATATACTCACATTGTAAAACAAACCAGGCCATAATTGTCAGTACCAAACTAGTGAACATAACTGACTCCTGAAAAAATAAAGGTCCCAATAACAGTTAAAAATGGATGAGAAATAAGAGAATCTCAGCAAGAAAACAAATTAGTTTTTTTAGGTCAAATCCAGTAAATATAAGGTTTTCTCTGGAAGAGAAAGTGAGATACAGAGGCATGAATTCCTGAGATAGACAAGTTCAAGGATTGTAGCCCTTGCTACTTGACACTTGTTTCTAGCAACACACCACCTTCTTTATCCTCCTGTTGCAAGTAGTGTAGAAACCCTGAAAGAAACATCTCAGTAAGCTACATTTCCTACAGATTTTTATTATGGGAGAATGTTGAGTCTAATACTTCTTTAGTCACAAATATGGACAGGAATGTGTGTATCACTGCTTCTTTGTTAATGATGGTTAATTTGGTGCTCACCTTTCATGAGATGGTGCTTCATGGACATAGGACATTCATACAATTTTGGAAGAATTTGGTCTTTTTGCTCAGGTGCGCACCATGTGCAAAATGAATACGGGAAATGTATATTTAATTTCTTGCCCATTAATAGAAATTTCTGATCAATGTTTTGTGTATTAAGAAGAACAGTAACAATTAAAAAAAGAAACACTACTCTCCCCCTTTTCCCGAGTTCAACTCCAGGCAAACACCTATCTTCCCACTTCTGAATCTCATCTTCTCTTGTTTTTATAAAGGGTTTCTCTTGGTCCATGCAAGTTCCTCCACTGAGGTGAGGAGAGGTGCAGGAGGCTGGTGCTGTGTGTGCAGATTTTGGTCTGCAGCTCTGAGCCTCTTACTGGTCTTCTGCTGCTGTTCTTTTAATTAATTCTTTTAATTAATTCCCCTGAAGGTTGCCTGTACACTCAGGGCTGTCTATGGCCAAGTGTGGGTTGCCCCGTGCTGCAGCTCTTCAGGGGCTGCCTTGTCTTGGCAGGGATTGCAGTAGTTGGGAACCTGCTGCCCAACACTCACAGCCTCCACCCCCAGTGTGTGTGTGCTGTTCAACGTGTTTGTGTTTCATACATAAAACATTCTTTGAGTGTGGTTAGAGGGTGGCTCCTCAGCCTCATAAGAGACTTGTCAGCAAGAGAAGCAACCCAAGTTCTCTTCCCTATCCTGACTATCATTTAAATATTTTATTTTGCAGATTAGAAGAGCTTGAACTAAGGAAGCAGAAAGGCATGTGGCCTGAAAGGATGCCTGAAAGGTAGGAGTCCTTGATCCAGACATGAGTCTGAGACTGAATTCAGACAGAGACCCTGTATGCAGGTATGAGTGATTTGATCCCTAATCTTCCACATCCCATGTAAATGCCTTCTCATCCAGTTAGTGAACGTGATGTCAGTCACCACCATGCCTGTGTGTCTGCAAGGAGCCTGATCCTGTCATTGAGAATACCTTGAGTTCAATTACTGAATTTAGGTGTCAGGTGGTCTAACCACTATTTTCCTAGGGATCTCAGGTAAGAGTAATGTCCCTTACCCCAGACAGAATATTCCAGGAATGCCAGTGGTGCAGGACTATAATCAGGTAGGTACATTTCAAGCTAAGGAAGAACATGGTAGTGTTTTCAAGCACTGACAATGAGGTAGATATTTGTCTGGGATACTCTGAGATGCTCAGTTGGTCCTAAAGGCTTAAAATCGTGTTTTAAGCATTAAAGGGCTTGAGTTTATAAATGCAATTAATGTAGTAATTCCCCGATAAATTGAAAAAGAAATTTTAAAAGACTGTGGAAGAATAGGGTCCTTTTGAGAAGGCCTGATGATAGACAAACTGTCCACGATTCCAGATATTTCTTGATTAGAAGGGCTTTATGATATTGATTTTTATCCTGGTAAGGTATTCTATCAAACATCATAGATTAAACTAAGTTGCTGAAGGTTTAAATAATTTCATCACCTGTAGAAATATCTGGCAAAGATTTTTGTGTGTGGGTGAATATGTTCATGGCAGCTGCTTTACACTTAATATTTCCAGCTTATGAATGTAACAGAAAAGAACAATAAAATATCAGTGTGATTATCCAGAACACTGAAATAGTTGCAGTTCGGTTTGCTGGGACCACATACACAGCTTATCTCTGTTTGGTTTTCAGGGCCAGTGTAAATTTTCTGTTCTCTCTTATATTTTACAGTTATGTACCTATATTTTGTTTGTCAGAACACTTGTTTCTCTTATTTTTAAAGTACTGGGGAAAGATTCCTTTTTGTTCCCCTTCATAGAATATTCCAGTTCAGACTAAGCTGCAATTAAAAAATATTATTTTCAAATATTTCAAACCTATTTTCAAACCTATTTTCAAATATTTCAAACCTATTTTCAAACCTCTCACACCTCCACATAAGGAGTACTGCATTGTGGTTACTTGCATATCTTATGGTAGGTACACATTCATGGCCATTGTATCCATAGCTCAGGGCTTATGAGCTTGTTTTGGTGACTGCATTTGCAAGTGCTGAATGCTGCTACTGATAGATGTAGGCATGAAATTGCTTACTCAATTCCACTGAAATTTCTGGAACTCCTTGTGTCCGTAGGGTTACGTGTGATTCAATATTTTGCTGGGCTGAGTTCAGAAAGTTCAGTGCTCTTTCTGCCCGTCTTATTAGGCACTGCCCATGCAGTTTTAAAGTCTTAATTTAAAGCTTAATTTAAACCTGGACGCGGTCAGATTTCTATCATGTAATGCAATCTGCTCTTTTCAGTTTTCAGTGTTATGTTAACTTGTGTGTAGACAGAAGTGCAACAGAACCACGTGTACAGTAAATTAGGGGCTGCCCAAATCATAGGGTAATGTGTTGACAGTATGTTTAATTAGCAGTTTTAGCTTAATTTTTAAAAGGGTCCTAACAGCACATGGTTAGGACTCACGTTTAGCATGACTCGTTTAGTTGTTAATACAATCCTGGAGATAAGGTATTTGACTAGAGCATGCCTTCTTGCATGCTGAAACTAAGATTGTTACATAATACCAGGAGCAGCAAACAACTTTTTCAAAGTCTCATGGAAACCATTCAGGAGTGGGAACTGAATGCCAATTTCATTATCACCTATAAGGAGCCAAACAATAAGGCATTGTAGGCTCACAGTCTGAGCTCAGAACAGGAGGTTTAAGTGCACCAGCCAGTAGGCAAACTCAGCTAGGCTAAATCCTGCCAGATAGAATATATCTGTTAACAGAGCCATTAGGTGTATTTTAAGTGTTTAAAAACTTTTGTAAGGAATGTTCATGGGATGAGCAAGGGAGAATGCAATGCACCAGGCAGTTCACAGCAAGAGTGAGTTCATAGTAATCTTTTATTCACTGGCCTCAGGGTATTTTACCATGTAAGCAAATCTTTTAATCTGCATTTTAAAGAACTGAAAGCGAAGAAGTTAGGGACTGTGCTCAGTTGGAACAATAACATTTTAAACTAGGGAAGGAAGATGCTAGGGAGGTAGAGAGGAAGTGATGTAAATGCTTTTTGTTTAGTGTTTTTGTAAGGAGTAAGTATTCTGATGATTCTAGTTCTGAATACGTACTGATGTTGTCATTTAACAGTTACCAATTTTATTTTGCAGTATAAACGTACTGATAAGAATTTATTCCTACAAATCCCTTAGGCTTTTACAAGAAAATTCTCTTTATTCCTTATCAATCAATTGAGCAACTGTGTACTAGGATCTTCCCTTTGCTTAGTTAGATCCATCGATGAAATAACAGTGCAAAGCAGATATATTTAAGAGACAGAAGAGCCAAGATGGATCTGACTGTATCGAAGTCCTGCCCTGAGGTAGGAACTTTCTGGAAAAGGTATACAATATCCTTTAAAAAATCACAAGAAAAATGGTGTCCTGGTTAACGATAAGGGATACAACTGTAATGATTCTAACTATATTCTAATTGTAGCATTCTAATAATAGAAATTTTTTACTTGAGAATACAGAATTAGAAAGTTTTGTATGTCATGGCACCCTCTAAATATGCTTAACTTCTGTCAAAGATAATGCAGGAGAGAATATGTTTAATCAGTAGTTCCTCCCTTTTGCTCTGTATGCCTTCTCGTAAAACTAAGAAAGGATACAGAGTTGTTATCAAAACTGAAAGAGTGATTTGATGAAGGGGTCAGAATTTCAATGTTTCCAGTCTCGTGTTGATAGACTATTTCCTTCAAGCTTTCTATGAAGAGGACAGAGGCAGAGCACCACAGAATAATACTTGCAGTACTCTTCAGGATGGTCTGCCAAGAAGAAGCTCCATCTCCCTGGCAGAGGTGACAATAAAGATTTTCATTTTGAATTTATTTCTAGACAGAAGTTAGTGTTTACCCTCCCAACACTGCAGATTGCATTCATTAAAAACAGTGTAAAAACAGTGTTAAAAAGTGTTGATGAGGAAAAGGATCTTTGCTGCTTCTGAACTTCTACAGATGTGCAGATACTCACATGCATGCCTCACACATTGAAAGGCTAGCAGTTTCATGTAATGAACGTCAGATTGTCCTTCAATGGTGTCATTTTTTATACCCATTAAAAGAAATAGTTCTCTAATTTGAATCTAGTTGTGGTGAATCATATCACTCTCCATAAGAGAGATATTGTGATTCCATCTACAATAGGAAATTGTAAGAAGCAAGAAAATCCAAGAGAAAATCCAAAAGAATTTGTAGTTCATAGCAGGTATTGCACAGCTATATGGGATAAACCCACAGAATTTGGGCTTCTATTTCTGTGCAGATGCAGCTGTTCTTCATCAGGACCTCTACCAAGCAGAAGCGTAGGATAAGTTTTAGGTGGGATTATTCATTCATTTCTAGCATATCCCAGCTATGCTAGATTCTTCCATACTAAATATAGAAGTCTTCAGTTTTTGAAATAACATTATGTAAGGGAATTTCCAATGCATTTTGTTTCTATTCGCTGTAAATTCATGGGTTCTCCAGGGAATATTTATTTAAATTTTCCAGGATGACAGAAGATTCTGGTGGCAAGTTATTACAAGAGCCTTCATTTCCTTAGTGCAAGTTCATATGTGACAAAGTTTGAAAATACTTTTTGTATTGCAACACTTAAACATTGTAGAAGTTAGTAAGGCCTAAAGGAGTAGGGAAACACAGCTGACATCCATTTCTCAAGAGCAGTAGGATCTCATCTGTCATTCTGAGAAAAGTGATTTCGGATCTAGGTTGGGACTTACATCTATGTGTAGCGGTAAACATTCTCAAATGATTGTCTGCTATTTTTGTGAATCCATATATCCCCATTGCTGTGTACATATAAAGCAAAATCATTAAAAATTTCAACAATAACAATAAAATAATAAAACTTATAATATAGTCTGGAAAATTGAACCCCTTAGAAGATGCTACTCAAGAGGCCTGAAGTAATTTGTCCATTAAGTTAGAAATAGAACAAAATTCTTATGCTTCATGCATCTCATTATTAACAGAGCACGTAGACACTGTGAACACCAGGATTCATATGGTAATGAAGGGGGGACCAAGAAGTCAAAATTTTTAGACTGAATTTAATATTTGAATTGGGCTATAGTAAATTATTTTGTAGGATGTCCTCACCTCAAATTACTTCTGGTGTCATCTGCTTGTGTGCCCTTCTTAACTCAGCATAACCCTTCAGGTTTTTATTCCCCAAAGACCTGTTGTAATGTGAAATGAAACTGAGATATTTTCCTCAGATGTGGTCCAGACTATTTTCAGTTTTGAGGAATAGATGTTAGTATTAGGTCCACTTCACATCTCCTTGCTACTTTCCCCCCTAGGTTTCACAGACTTATAGTTCTCCCATTGGGCTTTCAGCTTTGAAGTTCCTAGTCTGTGACCTAGGGAAGCCAGAAAATTTTGTTGCTATGACACGAACATGCTCTTATTCTGTCATCACTGACTTAAACAAAGCTAATAAATGTTTCTAAAGTTGAGCTTTGCTTCTTGAGAAAGATTCGAATTCATGTAATAAAATCTGAACTCCTGTTTATTTCCAGGGTACTTATGTGTTTCAGGGAAAACTAGCATTCTAGAAAGAGGGTTAATCTCTTCAAAACTAATGTCCTCGTGTAGTTTTTCCTATGAAAATGTAGTTTATGTGCCTGATCTTTGAAGCCACCTTGCTGTAGACCTCTGGCTGAAATGCTGGTTGTATAATCAAGCTAGGATTTGGTTTATTTTTCTTCTGTCAGTCATGAATGGCTTAGAACTGAATTAGCATGGTTTGCAATGACACATTTAATATGTTGTCTTCCAGCTTTTTCACAGACTTTTGTCCCTGTGTGTTTACACATACATGCTCACAAGAATGAATAAACCTGTATTTTTCCCAGTGTGAAATTGGTAATGTCAGTAGTGTCTCTGTTGGAGATTGTTTGTGTTTGTCTTCTGTCGTCACTCTTGATGTTCAGAGGAAAAAAAAGTAAAAAAAAAAAAAAAAAAAAGCTTTGTTGCAATTAAGAATTAAGGGTTTTGGCATAGATTTTTAAGCCACTATTCAGGACATCCAGATGAAAAGAAATGTTGGTATTTGGTTAAGTTTATTCCCTGCACTTATTTCCAGAATTATATTGATAAGCCGCAGTTAAAAAGAAGAACATTTTAAGCATTCCTGCTTGGATAGTCAGTATAGAACTGGCTGTCTCCATAGGTTATGAACATTCTCCTGCCATTTTTGTTGTTCTTTGAGCCCAGGTTTTACTGGTGTGATAATTAAGCATTTTGAATTTGTATAAGTGGTGCCATGTGTGTTTCAAGGTCTGTTATTAAAACCCAACCCTATACAGGAATGCCTTTTTATTCCTTATGCCAGATTTTATTGAAGAGAAATTCTAAGATGTGCTCTTTTGCTTTACACTTTTAGACTTGAATGCATCTTCTTCAGCAAATATATCTCCTTTTGTTTACTGTGGTAGCTGTTATTTTATCACAGATCTGTAGATTGGCAGCAGTCTCTGTCAGATGCTCACGTGATTTATTTTCATCGTTTTGCATCTCTCTGTCTTACTGAAGTTATGCACTAGTCCAAGCCAAAATTCTTTTTGCTGAGGCACACATGGCAATGTTATGATTATATCTTAGAATTACTGGGAAAAGGCATCAAATAATGTGTGATTTGTTGTTTTTAGTTCTTTTCTGTCATAAATTCTGTAAGTGATGTGACAACTGAAGTGAAGCAAGATTATTTGCAAAGTGTGCAGAGAAGATGGTAAAAATTACCCTCTTTTTGTAGTTTTTATATTCCAGTCTCTAGAAATTCATTCGTGTTCATCTGTCTCAGATAGTGATGACATACCAAGAGAGAAATTCAGAACAAAACAAAACTTACCTGGTATTTCAAACAGTGAACTTTTCTCTTACCACGGACTCATCTTGTAGATGCTTTGCTTCCTGTATCTTGACATAAATGAAATACATGAAAAATATATTGTGTTGGATTCCTTTCTATGCTTAACTTTTGAGTGCAAGCTGGGAGGCAAGATGATGACAGGCTATTGAGAACTGTGAATAATTTTGATTGCAATCTTATTTTTAGTAGACTGTTTTGGAAACTTCAAAACCATAAAATTTTCTAAGTTGAAGATAGAACTGCTGGGCAGGCATCCCATCTTTAGCTGTCTCTAAACCAGTAATGTTTTTCTGCAATCAGAATTATGCAGAAAACAGCATGTGATAGGCTTGATGGGCAGTATGTAGATTAAGTATGTGGATGTTCATCATTATAATTGTTTTCTAAATAATGTCTAAACATATAGTAATGGGAATCCTTTTTAGGTTTCTGATCCAGGAATGCAGACCTATCCCATTATTCAGCCTTGGGCCAGGGCCAGATCCATGTGCCCACCAGTCCTTCCCTCTGTGCTTACACTAGGTTCCTGTGGAAATGAAATTCTATGCATGGACTGGGAAGAAATTTGGGTTGAGTTTCAGCAAATCCCTAGTCTGCATAATGGGAGAACAGTATTCTAGGGATCTAGAAAGAACTGAGTCTCAAATATTGAAATTTTCCACGGGCAAAAGTAAACTTGGCAACAGGGAAAGTGAATAGGAGTAAAGTGGAAGCAGGGGAGAAAAGGGCAGATGGGATTTTGTAGGAATGAAGGAAAAGTGAGCCTGCTGGGCAGTGGGAGAGGGATAGTGAGGAGAAGAAAGGTGGACTGTATGATTTCCTGTTTTTATGGATACTCTTCAACAGGTGGATGGTAAACTTGGACAAAAATGACAGAATGTGCATCTTGAGTAGTGTGGTGACACCAACAAAGCCATGGGGCTCTCCATTTCCTGCTGCTTCTCCTGTTTAAAGGAGCTCTGGAGGCTTCCACCCAAAGTGCAGGGCCTTGCCTCTTCTCTGCTACACTGAAAGCAGCAGCTTCTTCAAGGCTTGTCTCAGGGTTTTGAGGTTTTTATTAAATGTTGATAGTTATGAAATAAACTGGACTAAGATTTAATTCTCTTCATTGCCATCACTGGATTTGTGCAGTAAATCTTAGGCTTTAAATGTGTTCTGGTTTTCATAAGAACTTGTCACCCAAAAACTGATGATGCTTTCATCATTATGATCTAGCAACTAGGAATGTGATTTTGTTCTGGGGATTTTCTTTCAGTGTAAATTCAATATCTTTTCCTAGAATATACTCCACCTAATCTCTGATCCCTTTTACAGACGTTAATTCCAGTGCCATGTCAATATTTGCTGCATATGGGAGAATCTCAGCTTGAATTCAGTGATATTCTAGTCCTGGTAGCCTTAAGAGAGGAAAAAATACTAGTGGGTTGATAAAAGTGATGAAATTAACTTTTTTTCCCCCAAAGCTTTAGTCTCAGAGTCGTGCAATTTGAGTTAGGAATTGTGTATGTTACTTCTTTTCTGCAATTGACACTGACATTGGAGGTGATGACACTGAGCATTGAGATAAGATTTCTTGTGATAGCAAGTGTAACTAATAGGATCTACCTGTTGAATAATTACTTTCATATAATGAAAATAGTACACAGCAAAGTGGTTGCTCAGTTAAGGAAAATCACATTACATCATCCTATTTATCTCTTTGACTTGACAATGATCAGTGGAAATAACTTATAATATCCTTATATGTTGCAAAATTTGTGCCTGTGATTGTACCAACCAAGAAAAGACTACTTAAAGGTCATCTCATGGATGGAGAAAGTTATGACTCAAACCCATCAGAATATGTGAATTAGGAAATATTTTTGATGAAGAATGGAAATGTATTTTAATTATTCTCAGCAATATATTATTCATAATTTCCTGTCTTTGCATAAATTTTTCCCAGCTGGCACAAAGAATTTTTTGGCAGATAACAAAATGTTTTGTGGCACTGAGTGATAGCACTTTTTACTACACAATATTTAAGAAGTTCTGACACTTAAGAGAGGTTCCAGGAAATATTAATCTAGTTGGATGTGTAAAACCAAACACACAAAAATGTGACAGCTGTAACTGCTGAAGTTTTCCTCCAAAAATGAAGCAGTGAGGTTACCAGAACTAAAAGGAGACTAAATTAATGTATTAGACATGCTGTAAAGATCAACCTGTAAGGATTGATGGAGGAGAAGAGGGAATTGGGAAAGCTACTGCACCTTTGTCATCAGCAAAGAATTTCCTCTGTAGTGTTTGGTATCCTCCTTTAAAAGATGAGAAAGTGTGCAGACAGAGCGTGAGAGGTTAGAAAGCTGTGTTCAGTTAGATCATCTCAACTTTTCCAAAAGAGCTTGTCTCAAAAAATTTAAGCTGAATGCAATTCTGTGAGACGATTTGAGTCAGCTGACTGGCAAACATACCGGACTTAGGGATGTAGAAATGCCATTTATGGGATAAATAAAACATCTATCACCTAAAAAAAGTCTTATGCATTTATCTGTAAATAAAAGAAACCTTGAGTTTATTGTGACTTAAATCCTACAATTCAAGGAGGTAGATTTCCCACTGAGATCTGCCCAAACCAGGATTTGCATAGTCTGTATCTGTACCAGGTTTGTGTAGCAAGGCTGTGGCAGCAGGAGGGCTACAGGAGTGGCTTTTGTGAGAAGCTGCCAGAGGCTTTGTCTGACAATCCCAGCTTGTTCCAAGGCAGACCCAGCCTGAGCCCAGGAGTGGTGGTGGTAGTGCCTCAGTGCTGGCTTGCTTAAGAATGGGGAAAAAAATCACTGCTGACAGCAGCTGGAGAGGGGAGTGAGGAGAAGGGAACTGCTCTGCAGACACCACAGTCAATGCAGAAGGAGGGGCAGGAGCTGCTCAGGTGCCAGAGCAGAGATTCCCCTGCAGCCCTTGGTGAGACCATGGTGAAGCATGGAAGTTCAAGGAGAGGCAGAGATAACGTGTGACTAAACTGAGTGCAACCCCCAATCCCTGTCCCCCTGCACCACTGGCAAAGTGGAAGGTATAGAAATCATGAGTGAATTTGAGCCCAGGAACAAGGGAGGGGTGGGCGAAGGTGTTTTAAGATTTATTTTATTTCTCTTTACCCTAATTTTATTTGGCTGGTAATAAATGAAATTAATTTCCAAGTGTTGAGCCTGTTTTGCCTGTGACAGTAACTGGTGAGTGATCTCTCCTTGTCCTTATCTCGACCCTCGAGCTTTCAATTATATTTTTGCTTCTCCTCAGCTGAGGAGGGGGAATGATAGAATGACTTTGGGCACCTGGCATCCTGCCATGTTCAAAGCCACCAAAACATCTTGCCATTTGATAAGCAACTCTTCATTATCCTCAGCTGTCCTGGAAAAACATATAAGTTACGCAGAGCTTAAAAAGGAAAAAAATCCTGCTAGTCTCTTTTCCTGTGGTGGAACCAGTGAATGAATTTGAAAGACTGGAGTAGCATTGTTGAGAATGGAGAAATAAGTTCTGAGTTGTGGTTATCATACAAACACAGACTTCCTGGGAGAGGCTAAAGGAAATTTTGCATGCTTATTGCATGAATCAAGGGAGTACATGTTCATGCAACAATGAGATGCATCTGCCCCAACAGCATTGTACACATGAACCCAGAGACCCTGATGTAGGAGCAACAATCAGTTACATGAAATTAATTTGCCATCATAAATTAGGCGTACACATATCCACTCATTTCGTAGCCAGATAGTGGTCTTGGTAGGGCAATTTGTTCAAATATGCTCAAATGAATTATGACAGCAAATATTAATGAATGAAAAGACCCATTTCAATCCAAGAATTGAAAATTATCAGAATTTCCTGAGGGAATTTACGAGTTCTGAGGTCTGTTGCCTCACTAATGATGCCATATTAAAACACTGGGTTGTATTGGCCTCCAGAAAATAAATTCTTCATGTTCTTTTTCCCTCATAGGAATGTTTGAATGACCTATTTAGTGCTGATAGACTGAATGTAGGGGGCCAAATGACTTCTGGAAGCACGGATGTTTTTTAAACATGTGAGCTTGCCTTTACAGTAAAAACTGCAAAAAATATTTAGATGCTGATGTTCCACTAGTTTCATGTTGGTGCTTGAATATCTTTGAGGATCCAGCCTTTAATTACTGTAGTGGATGTAAACAGAAACATATTAGATAAGGCAACCTGAGTTTTAAAGAGTTTGAATATTTGCAGTTATTATCAACTCTGATCAGAACTACCTGTTTGGAGCAGAAAAGTGGAGACTGATTACTACAGGCAAGAAAAATCAGTCTTTTATACAGTCTATTCATTTATACATTCTACTGTAATAAATTTGTCCATATGAATAATTTCTTCAACTTCAATTCAAATCAATTCAAGCCCAACAGGGTCCTAATAAAAGTATGTGTAAAGTTGTGCAAGTCTGAAGAAAAAGATATTCTGAGCAAAATTAATTCCAACCATTTTGCAACCTGAAGGAAGACAGCTGCAAATGCAGGTGACTGCTTCTTACATTGCTAAGCTGAAAGAAAAATCAAATCCACAAATATTTAGTCCCCATTTGCAAACACAGAAATTAGGAAACAGTCTACATCCTAGGGAAACATATCTACTGTCACAGACACTGTGATTTCAGGAAGGTACAGAGAAACAGATTTGAAAGTAGTCTGTCAACTACAATTTAGACCAAAACCAATAATGTTAATTTAGCAACATGTAAAAAGAGTGTTGTCGTTTGGTTTTCTTCCACCATATCCTCTATATCCTCTGATCATCAAACTATGATATGTTTCATGCTGAAGTAATAGAAAAAAACAGCAGAAAAGAATTAGGAAGTTAAAGTGGCAGAGTGAAGACACGTATATAGAGCTTTGCAAGAAAAACTGCCTCACAAAACATATTGAAAAACTCCTTCCCACATAATTGTAGAAAAGGCAGAGGGCAGCAAAACAAGGCTCCCTCTACACAGTTGTCATGAGTGCACTCTCTGAGGTAGACCTGATTTCAGAATAAAGAATTCTTTGGCATTCAAGGGAGAGTTATGCAATATAAAAAAATGTGCATGCGTCTCCTTTGTGTATACACATACTGAGATAGGTATGCATCTGTTTACATGTCCACATCAATGCACATTCTCCATCTGCCTAGCTCAAAAACGGTTAATTAATGGCATAGTTACCTCTGCAGTTGGAATAGTCTTGCCAGCCAGAACAGAGATATGAAGGAACGTAGCCTAGAGCAAAATGGGGGCAGTGGGTGGGATGTTGTGGTTTTTTCACAGTGCTGCTAAAGGCAGTGTGAGGGATGCAGGAGGAGAGTGGCTCAGAGGAAAGAGCACCAAAATCTGCTGCTACTGAAGTTATGGTCCTTGAACTGTGAGTCAGAAGGTGGCTTTTCCCTGGTAAAGAGCAAATGGTACCTCTTGACCTGATACACCTAGAAACTCATGGTTGTGGAAATATGGCCATTTGGATTTTAATATGACTACTGATTTTCTCTGAGGCCAGTGTGTGCCATTCCCCAGATAGCAAGGTGATACAATAGTCAGCCTTGCTGTGGAACTCAGAGACTGAACTCCTAGCCTTATTTTTTGGTAAAATTAGTATTTTGGTGGCTGTAGAGTCATTATTTTTTTTAAATTCCCTTTTCATCCATATTGTTCATAAACAGTGGGAAGGATGAGAAGGGAAGAAAAGCTTCTCATGAAGTTGCATTGAGGAATAAGTTAGGGGTTATCATAGGGGATATTGAGCTCCATCTTGGTCATCATATTTAACACAGTGAATTTAAGAGGAATTTGGAGTTTCACAGTTTGGTAAGAAGAATCCAATATACAAACTGCTTATAGAAATACATTTCAATTTAGACTGGAACTGTTTCTACAGCTTCAAGATGATACAAGTTATTTCATTCTTCCCTATTGAAGAATCTCAAAGTACTTAATGATGTACCTCATGAGCTCCATAGGGCTGAAGGTGATGCTAATGCCAATGGAGGGAGGCTTCCCTAGGAAAGAATTGATGTTAACCTACATGGAAATTATCACACCCTCAAACAGTTTATTATTCAAAAGTGAAGAAGTCATAAGAAAACAACTCTCTCAAAAAACTACTTGAGAAATCACCTTTAGAAAACATGACAATCTGATGTGTAAATGTCTTTGGTAAGGCAAACTGACAGAAGAAAGTGAAGAAGGGCTGACATCTAATGAAAGCAGCTGTCACTATAGTATAGTAGGAAATTTTTTCCCCAGAGTATAAAGAAACAGCATACAACATAACAAAGTTCTAGATGTTTCCTATAAGAGGAAGAAAAAGGAATATTTTTCCAGGAGTGCGAAGTAGAGTTGATATTGAAAAAGCAGTAAATAATTTCTTTGTTTCTGTTTTCAAGCACTACATAGATATTTTTAAAAGGAGAAAATGATCCTGAATATTTAAGTAACAGGTTGAAGGTGCCTAGGTAAAATAAATGTGGTCACATTGTATGTGAATGAAGTCCACTAATGAAAATTAGTGCAGCATTCTTAAAAAAATATTAAAACTAGTCTCCGAAGGATGAATAATTATCTTTGGAAATATGGGTGATTTTAAAAGGGAAATGGATTCCAAGAGATATTCTGAAAAAAATAATTACTTAGTAAAAATAGGGAGAATAATATATTGCTAAACAACGTGAAATTGTCTAAGACACATTACAGTAAATGTATTTGTTTTCTGTTTTTTTGAGTGGGAAATTGCTTAATGGAGCTGCAGGTATGATGCATCTTAAACTTGTAACTTCTGTACTGTCACGACAATTCTCAGAAGTAAGCTAGACAAGTCAGGTCTGGGTAATGTCTCCCTTACAAGTTTTGTTGCACAACTGTCTCTGTGAGAAAATATTGATTCACTGACCAACTGGGAGAGTATTTCAATGAGTCCATCTCAATTTTTAAGCAATATTTTAGTGTAATGATTTAAGTCTTAGAATAGAAACTAAGCTCAAGTTATTTGTTTTTGATACACGCTGGGGTATGAATGCTGCTCTTGATCTACCAATGACACATGTCATTTACTTAGATCTCTGTAAGGCCTCTGACATTCTCTTACACAAAATCCTTTTCTCTGGATATGACAGATATGGATTTGAGGGATAGACTGTTCAGTAGATAAGGGATTTTATGTTTTATGTAGAAAATGTTGCTAGAGAATGCACACTCTTGAATAACTCTAAATACCAAAGAATACTTTTTCTATTCTAAAGAAGTCCTTGAGATCACATTCTTTACAACGTCCTGAAGGAACTGAGGTAAGGCAGAGGCCTCTGATGGTGCCTGACTTGCTCATCCCTGAACAAAACAGAACAGTTTGATTCTGAGCCAGGTAAATATCTGGGCTCTTCTGAGCGATCTGCATTAAATCCTTATGCACAAGTGCTTTAAAAATGTCAGCAGAGCTGCTGGCAGCTAAGAAACTGTGCAGAATAATAAACTGGATTTGCCGTTCTTCATTTCACTGTCTTTCTTGGATTATATAACTAGTGAATGAGAAGAGTAAATTGTAGGAGGAAACACCATTTTACACATAGAGGAAGGAGATGAAGGCAGGGAGATCTGTTCTGATGAGATGCTTTTTTTTTCAGTTCTAAAGGTACTGGAAAAAGTCTCCAGAAGAAAGAATAATGTAAACAAGTCTGTTAAATAGTGCTGTTAACTGTACCAGCCGAATAATAGAACTGAATCCTTCAAATGTTGTGAAGGAAGAGGCTAAAATAATAAAGAGTTTGAAGATGATTATTGGCAGGATTGCCACCATAAAAATAAGACTTCTTTTTCATGTCTCCTGGCATGCGTGTTTTGAAATACACATATACAGGTTAGGTCATTGGAGGGACACTGAAAGTTCCCTTTAATCATGTGAAAAAATGAACAGATCACTTTTAATGGCTCTACAGCTCTAGTAACAAAGAAACTTAAGTTGTCTTATAGTGTCACAGTGCACAGGTATATAAAATATACTTAGGTCAATAATTACTGGATGAAAGGTTTTCATGGTTGAACTTGACATAAAGGGTGACAGAATAGGAAATAGATATACTACATATCCTTTAGAAAAGTTGGTTTTGGTGCAACAGACAATGTCCATACCATGCTCTCAAAGGTTCATGCTACATGGATTTCTGAAATTTAGAATGGGAGAGTGAGCTTGAGTCTGCACAGCGTGGGTGAATTTTCCGTAAAGAATTTTTCTGCTAATTATTTCAAGACTAGAAAAATCTAAACTATTACAACATGTGATAGCAATGCAATACAGAGATTGTTGACTAACAGATAGAAAGAATACCAGCTTTGCAACAATGCCCTCTGCCTTGTGCACTTCACTTCCAAAGGTTGCTGGAGCAGGAAATGGTTTCTGTATTATACTCAGCTAGAAATTCCATAGCTCTGATAGTGCCAGATACACTATCAATTTAATTAAATATGTCCTTTAGCATAATTTATTGCTCCCTTTCTGTGAATTGCTGTGAGTTTCAAACATCTGGACCTGTCATATCATATTATCTCAGAACAATAACCATAAGCTGAAAGACTGATCTGTTCATAAGAATGGTATCTGTGCAGGGCCACAAAATCACAACCAAGAACATTCATACTTCCCTACTTATTGCCTTCTGCTAGAGCAATTTACACTGTACCATTTTGTGCTTTCATCTTAGACCTTGAATGAAGATTAATTTAACAAAAAAAGATATATTAAATATAGGCCTGTACAATTCTTGAGCAGTGCAGGAAAAGTCAGAATTCCTCTACTAAGTTTTCATTTACTGCTGCGTGCTAAATAAGCCTTTTAATAGCTATTCAAACAGATGAACATTGTTCTCTAATGCAATTTATATTTCATCCTTATATCTGTTTATTGAAAAATGCTGTGTGAGTAAAACATCCCTTTACTTAATTATCTCTACGTGGTATTTTTTAAAATTTTTATGAATTATGATCAATACCTAAATTACTTGCTAACATTCTCTTTACAAATTATCATTGTTATGATAACAACCTACTGAAGAGTCCTTTGGACACATGGGCGCCTTTTATAACCCCAAACCTGGAACATGCTGTGTGAGTGTATTGCTGGATTGTGTCCACACCTAGAGCTGCTGTTGGCCTCCTTCCCTAACAATGGCAGGTCTGGAGAGAGTTAAGAGTGAGTTTATTCCTACAGAACAACTTCACTGCCGGCTAAAGGGCAAACAGGAGCCCGGGAGGCACTCACCACATGGGAATGCATTTCAAAGGGATAGTGGGAGATGTTTAAGGCTTGGCTGGAGGTTTTCAGAAGTTCTGGCTGTGTGTGCTGACACAGAGGTGCAGTCTCCTTCTCTGCCTGTGTTGTGTCTGATCAGACAAGCACCGTGTTGGGCTTTTGGCCTGTTCTGACAGGATCCACCAGGTCAAATGCAGTGTAATACCAATGTACCTACCTGGCTGCTGGTCTGAGCATGATTTATGTTTGTCCAGGAGCACATGCAGGGTCATAAAAATGCTTCTTTACACCCATGCATGTACAGATTATGTAACATGAATTTTATTGACTGTTAATTTTCAAATTATTCACGCATCTTTGAAAATTTCACTCCTAGTAACCTCTAAATAATTTAATTTTGCACTTTCAGCCTGGAAGGCCAGTGTAAATTAAAGAGCACACAGAATCACCCAGATGAGCCACTGCCTCTAATTTGGTTTTTAGCTTAAAGGCCTTTGCTTATACTTCATATTAAACTAACTAGAAACATTTCTGTAACTAACTGAAATGTTGCATACAAGTTTACTTTTAGAATATAAAAGTAAAGAAAAGATTTATTTGTACAAAAATATTTAGGTATCAGTACTGCTTATTCTTTATTGAATAATTAAAAATGCCACTTCTGAGGATTACTGAAGCATGTATACTTTTAATGTATGGAGTCTGTCCTTTTAAATAGTATCTTTCACTCAAATAATATGACCTTTCCTTTCTGGTGCTTCTTATGGTTTCTTTACATTTCAGCATCACTCTAAGGAAGAAGATGAGTTAATTTAATTAATTTCATTTTCTAAAACTAGTGATGGAAAACCTGTTGAGGAATAAGAATTAAAGATAGTCAAGTTATTCTTAGTTATTCTCCATGTTTAGATCAGATAAACTCTCAATAAAAATTGTTTAAAATTATGAAAACCCTTCACCTCAGATCTTTCTTGACCCTTACCCAGCCCCGATTGTGAACTCACATGCAACTCATCTGACAATTCATCTTTCTTTCCTTCTAGAGATGATCTCTGCACAGAATCTAGCAGTAGCCCAAAATCACAAGCTCCCAATGGCCTACCTTCACAGATTGTGAAACTGGGTTGAACAATTCCTGAGATCCCCTTAAAGACCTTTCCTTAGAAATTCTGCACCCTGGCAAAAGGGAGTGAGTGCTCTCTGTGCTTCCAAACCTGTAGGCCACATTCACTTCCTACTTCAGCCTACTAGTGCTGATATAGAAAAAAAGTATCTTTCTATCTATCTAATGGAAAACTTTATAGAAGTTTTTCCCTTAAAGGCCATTTCTGTACCTGAGCTTCAAGTGCAAAAATAGAGACATGAAATAATATGGGCTGCCAAATTTTCTCAAAAAACACCAACACTTAAAAGTTTTATTCTGTGTCTACAATCCAGCATAGTCTTAAAAAGATATGAAATAAGATTCTGACTGTTTTGAGCTCCATGGTCATGTTTTGTTGAAAGACTGAATCACTTCAGCCTGAATTCTGCATTGAGAGCAAAGCCATTGTGTTCCTCAGTGTTGCAATGTTACAAGGTTGAGTGAGTCAACCTTCCCCTGTTTGTGTGATGAATGATCAGATTAAGACATTTCCTTATTTATGAACCAGGGCTGGTCATCATAAGGGTCAAATGGAAGATCTCTCATGTTGGAAACACCCATTCTGTTACAAGAGCACTGCACTTTTTGCTTGAAGGGTCCACCCATCTCGTGTTTGCTACGGTAGACATGTCTTGAATTATGAGACAGAATGGAGGTTTTTTTTGTTTGGTTTTTTTTTAATTAGGACACGTAAGCCTCTGAAGTGAGACCCTCAGACTGGTGGAATTTAAGCTGACATATTGACTTTCTGATGTGTTTAGCTGAAGAACACTGAGATGTGCTAAAAACTGCAGCTGGTTACTACCCACTGCAATGATTCTTAGATTAGAAAGGATTCCACTGTGATTTTGCCATTTTATTTCATTGTGTATGTCAACAGCTGTTGTCTGTTGAATGCTACAGAGCAAGCTTACCAATGAGGCCAGATTATTAAATCCCTGAGAATGGCAATGAGATAATTTGTATATTCTTTGTGTGTCTACAAGAAAGCACAGAAGAAGAAAGAAAGCAAAGAAATATATTTTACCAAATGAGTATCTCTGCTCTGTGAAAAAAGTTTCTGTTTTTCTGTGAACAAAGCAGTTTTATTCAAAAGATTTTCATTTAATAAA
>JAHLSL010000007.1:28797187-28814465 GCA_025920805.1 Petroica traversi | reverse complement strand
TTTCTGTGAACAAAGCAGTTTTATTCAAAAGATTTTCATTTAATAAAAGAATCCATCTCTGGGTTGAATTTATTCAAATAGTACAATAATGCAGGATGAACAGCTGATGTTAGACTACTGGCAAACAGCAGAGTCATAAGCAATTTTTTTTTCTTATATGTGTGTGGTTGCAAGGCTGCCTACCCCTATTTCTGTGAGTTCTTGAGAGGGAGAGGGGCTTTGGCAGGTGTTTATTTATGCCTTGGCAGTGGTCAAACTTCTAGCAGAAAAATTAACAAATATAATTTTAGAAGTAAACTGCTAGGCACTGTAACAAGATCCAACTTACTCCTAAATTTTTATTATTTTGTCAGGAAATAGTTTTATACATTACTTTTACAAACCTGGTATACTGTTTCACATTTAAAGGTGATCTTCAAAAATTCTGTTAAGAGTTTCATGCTATCTTTATGGCAAAACTCAGATTCAGTTGTTTGTTTCATACTTATATAGCTGATGTGACAGCTGCTGCCACAAAACACTAATATGGCTTTAAAATAACACAGCAGTAACATCAATACACTTCACAGAACTGCTGCAGCTGCTTTGGGATGAAACACAAAACCTCCCAAAAGGCTGGAAATGAAAACAAATGTGTGCTGATTTATGTTGCATCCTGAAAGTCAATAAAACTGGGCTCTAGCAAGGAGCACATGAGACATCTGCCACCGATAAGTGGTGCTGCAAAACTCAACACCAGAGTTTGACAATATAAAATGTCCTCAGTGGTGTTTAAATGTTTAATTAGCTGCTAATAGGCACCATGAGAATGCAAGAATGTATTTATGCTCATGTAGGTGGAAAGCTTATGGTCACATGGTCAATCCAGCAGGACGTATTTGTAGCCTTCAAAGTTACGTCACACCCAGAGCATGAGTGGACAGTGGAAGGCTGATCTCCCTGGGAGCTCCAGCTGCAAAACACCACAGACTCTGGCCTGGACATGTATCATGGAGTCACCTGAGGTTAGTCCATTAGGTCCAATTTGTGTCAGTCCTGATTTACACCACGATATGTGCTGCAAAAATACATTTATTTCCCTTCAGTTAGGAGTGAAGACAAAGTATGGTTGTCACTGTTTCCTGTCTTCACATGACCAAATAAACTCTAATGGCCACAGTTCTTGATGATCTCACCAGAAAGGTCAAAAATAGGTTAAGTTCTGAAGTCTGAATTTCTTTTTCAAATTCCTTTTGGAAGTGAGGCCTGTGCAACTCAATGGAAACATGGAGGGAAGAGAAGCTGGAGGAAGTCAATGTTCCTACATATGATACTTAGTCTGTGTCAGGTGAGCTATGCTGGGAAGGGTTTAGGTCCATATTCCATGCTGTGAGAAACTAACAAGTGGGGAGGACAGAGGTTTCCTATTTCTCTTACAATAAGTAAATTTGATGTCACAGTCGTGTGACAAGGGGTGGGAGGAAGCAACTGAAATAAATGTCTTGCAATTCACCAATCCACAGCAGCATCTCTGCCTGCACTCTTACATGGATTAAAACAACCCAGAAAACATTTCCATGTTTCATTTCTAGTTTGTGATATTATAAACTGTAAATAGGATAAGGGGAAGTGAAGGCCTTCAGGCTCTTTTCATCACTGAAACTGGACTGTGGGTGTTCCCTTGGCAAGCACAGAAGTAAATGTGCATTAGGAACACAGATTTAATGTCAGGAACATTAAATACATAAAGAGTGGGATTTTAGGTTGTAAATATTTATAACAATACTTTGACTGAATAAGATTCTAATGAAAGTTTCACAGGAAATGTGGCAATTTTTGGTATGTATTTAAAAAGAACTTTCTATTTTAAGAAGTGGAAGGGCGTAAATTAATCTGAGAACCTGCAATTGGAAAATAGAAAGTGAGACAAAAATTGCTTGCTAATGTTTCTCTAATTTGAATGGTGACCAGACTGCAGATAATTTATTTTAACCTTATCTAAGAGCTTGTCCATCTATATGACAAAGGAGCTAGGTAATAAATATTATGATGTAATAGCTGTATACACAGCACATACTGACCTCAGTTGTTTTTTTCTTACTATAATTGTTAATTGCTCTTTTAAAGTCATGGCTGCAATTGATTTTTTTCTCAGATTTGAAGGACTTCAAAATACTGAAATATAAACCAGTGGGATTAATAAATGGTAATCCTTAGAAAGAAAAATTCTGGAGTGCACATGGGGAAGTGTGTAACACAAATATTCTGTGTGAGGAAGCCTTTTAACTGCAGACATCATTTTGGGCAGTGTGTTTGTAAGCCAGACTTAGCAATTGGCTAAATTATCCTGCACCACAAGAAATCCGGAATGCACATGCACAGGCAGAGGGGCCAGCAAGTGGGTCTGTGCTCCCTGAGTCTTTGCCATGACACTCTTCAAACATTTTATTGTTGACTCCTTTCTTGCCATCAGCTAAGCTTCAGAGGAGCTGAGTTCAATCTGTTTGCTGAAAACTGGGCCGTAGTAGATTTTTATACGCCTGAGAATCTTTGCCTGAACCAAAGCAATGCTGCAAGAAAGAATTTGGGTGCAGGAGACCCCCTGACAAGTTCAGGCTGCAACCAGGTGTGAGAACATTTGCCTGCTGGGCAAGTTGGTATCTGAGAAAGGGCTCAAACTCCCACTCCATCAGGAATTCAGACCTGGAGTTTACAGCCTGTGGCTCATCAGCTATTTTTGACTTCAAGCCTACAGAAGACAATGAAAAAAGCAGCTTAGTGCTGCTAAGCTTAATTTGCTCCACAGAGGTCTCATCAGCCTTGGAAGATTTGCAGGGCTCAAAAAATTAAAGAAGAGAAAAACAGGAGGAAAAAAAAAAAGACTGATTTGTGAGCCCTACCTTTCAGTGGAGATTGAAATTTAAATTGTGCAGTCAGTCACAAGAAGATATTTGAACAACATTCAGGGAGTTGTGAGAATGATGATTACCTGGGAAGAAAAATACTTCTGGTGAGGCATATTAAATTCAATGGGACCAAGTTTAGGCCCAAACTGGAGAAGATTAAAGACATTATGAGTATTCTAATACAAGTAGTGTGAAATAACATATTTATCTGTTAATCAAAGAAATGTGAAGGTTTTTGGAAAAGATAATTTTGAATTAACAAAAGCCTTAAATACCCCAAACCTAATCAACTGTAAGGAAAAATGTAGTTGTTTTTTGTTGTGAATGACCAAGGATAAATATGCAATGCAGCTTGGTTTTACATACACTACAGAATGATTTTTTTCAGATGAAAACAGATTTTTGCTCTATTATGGTACATATTTTTAATGCTTATTTTGAGAGATTTATGAGGAATCATAATGAACACAATTAAAATAATCCAATTATCCTGGATGTGCACTTTTGCCAGTTGTGATCTGTGTTTCATTCTCTGATGCATCAGCATTTGAAGACAAAAGGTTAAATCAGACCCCGCAAGATTATTTATATGTGTATTTGCCAAAGCAAAAAATAGAGCTTTCTAAATTGCTTTGAAGTGCATTATGTCATTTAAACCTTCGTAAGGTGCATAATAAATGTGCATATTATGCAGTTAATCACCATATTTTTCTAGAGATAAAAAGGGGGGTCAGGGAAAAATTTGAGCAGAGACTTTATATAAAAGTTTAATGCTCCTCACAATCTGTAAAGCTTTTGTATTACCCATAAGGTGTTTTTAGTTTTTAGTTATCCTCTAGTTTTTAAGGTATTTTAAAATCAGAAGTAGCAAATATGCTTACAGATAAAATCAAATCAATCTCAATATTCAATAGTCTGTATTCAAGAACACCATATAAATTTGTGAAGATTTTCTTTCATAGACTACTGAATGATATATAAACTTCAGTCTTAATCACTTTGCAGTTGGGATTTACAGGTGCATAAAATTTCTCAATATTCAAGGAAAAAAGACTCCAATCTGTAGCCCAGGCCCTCCTTTGGAAAGATTCCACTCAAGGAATCAAGGCCAGGATACCAGATTTAGGCCAGGTTGAAAAATCCTGTTGAGACAAGAAGTTTATATTTTAGAGGCCTTGCCTCTGTGCATTTCACATACTTTCCATATAATCCCATATTTTGGTAAATTCTGTCTCAGATGAAATATTTATTATATGACTCAGAAAAAATGTTTGAGAAGAGTTTTGTCTTGTACCAGTAACTCACACGGGGACAAGCCTCAAAATATCTTGTGTTGTGAGGCCTTGAATTCTTTTTCTGGTTATTAATTTACTTCTGTAATCATTAATATATAATTTATCTATCAGAAATTCCATGGAACTGGATTATTTGTGTTTCTTTGAAATGACTAAAAAGGGTAATAGAAATGTTATCAGTTTATTTTGCTATTTCTCTTTTTGCTCTAAGGTGGTGTCTTTCAAACATCTGAACAGTGGTAATCCCTTGAGATCAGCTCTCTATTATCAATCAATATTCTTTTAAGAACAAGTGTCAGTTCTGAGAGAAATAGATTGCAGTTAATTGATGTTCTCAGTTTCAGATGAAATTATTGAATGCTGACTCCTGATAATCACCTCAGGTGAGAGTAGAATCTTCTCTGCCTAAAATTAATTAATTCTTGTGTGTGGTTCAGTACTTCAATATCCATACTCTTTTAAATCCTTTGCACATAGAATTTCATAAGGCTACCAGGTGTAGGCATCAGAGGGCTCTCCACAGTACATTTATCTGATAGTTGTGATCCATCAGTCCTTGAAGCTGCACATTCCTGCAGTTAAGGGATGTGCTGTAAGCACAGATCATGATGGTCCGCAGAAACACCACTGTGTTATATAAAAGACACCACATCATTCCTGTTAATCAATTACTTTGATTAATTCCTCTTTCTCAGCTGATAAAATTCATGGTGGTATTTCTGAATGTAAAGCATATCCTATAAGGGGTTTTGTTTAAAGGGTGACTGTTTCCCTAGCATTTTAATTGATCCAAAAAATATGTAATATATTAAGATATGAATGCTAGTAAAATTCCTTGTTCAATTTCAAACATGTGACACACCATGTACATAAAATACTACACCAAATCTCTAAACTTGACTTGTAAGAGAGCCGCAACAATCAAATGTTTGCATACTTAGACAATGAGATATTGAGTGTTTTCATGTCACTTTGCTGAAGTCTGATAACGAAACCTCAGAAAGTTGCTGCATAAGCAGGAGAGTGAGTGATTTATTTTGTCATCTGTTTCCTTAAGGTAAATGAAAAGTTCTTCAATAATGCTTTAATAAGATCTGTTCTCTCTGTTGCTGGCTTTCCTCTGTAAAGTCTGTAGATATGTAATGTGTATACGATGCCTTTACCTCCTGTTAGTTTTGTTAGAAATCAGCTTGGAGAAGTTGTTAGGACAGTGTGATGAACTTAGTCTTTGTTCTTCAGGAAGTTACACTGAATTACCATTTTTTAAATCATTTTAATATAGTGTGTAAGCATACTGTAAACAGTATATTTGCATCTTCTTTAGCTAATACCAGTATATTATACTACTAAAAATACATAGGTAAGATATGTAGCATAACAATATTGAAGTGTTTTTCCACTGTGGAAGGGATACTTTTTGTTGTTGAAATACTGTATAAATTCACATTACCTCTTGCCTGCATTGTCCAGCTACCAGTTTGCCAATAATTTACCAGAACAGCAGCATCTCTGTTGTTTTGCTCTGTGATCGGACATGCAGAAATCATGAGAGTCTGCCTTCCAAAATTCCAAGCAAAAGGTAATAGGGTAGCTAAAATCCCTTGCAGCTTTTCTAGTAGGATTTGTGAAGGTTTCACTGAATAAGCAGCAGCAAGGCAGATGGCATTACAATGTTGAACACACGTTCTTTTATTAAGAGAAGAAAGGCTGAGAAGTACTGACACTAAGAACGCCTGAGGTTCTCCCATGTCCTCACATTTCCATTTTTTATGGAAAACTTCTGGCACCTTGCACTGTACATTATATGATAAGAAGAAGAAGAATATAGAAGATTAGGAAATAATTTTGCTAGGCATATTTCAGTCATGTTAGTAAAATAAGAGTTAGAGTTAGTGCAGGATAAACACTAAATTGGGAGTTTTTCAAGATCTCTAATTTAAAGCAAGATTGAATAAAAAGAAATAATTTAGAAGTTTTCCTCAAGGAAGGAAAATTAATCCAAATAAAAAGACTTGAACTTGAGTAAGTGTGATTTTTAGAACTGTTTAAAAAGATTTATTCATTAAGCTTTCAGAAAATTTCACAATCATATTTTTTCCTTGTGGCTTTCTCAATACAAGTTAGAGATGCCAGAGGTAGATAAGGTGCTTGAAGAATTTTAACATTAAACAAAATGTCCATTTGGACATTTTTTTAAATCTAAACTAGGTACCCATTCAACTTGACTTTAGACAAAACTATGCCTAATAGCTAGAGAGTCATATCTGATATAGTGTGATATAATCCTAATTTGCTTTGCCTCAGATAAAATTCCAGATCAGATTGTAAAGTTCAAGGTATTTTCTGTTACCACCCCAGTTTTATTCATTGCCTGGAGGGTTTAATACTTTATTTGTAGATACTAAATAAAAGTTGAATCTGAATGTTATTTTATTAAATGGAGAGACATTGTTCTAAATGAGTCATAGATGAAAACTATATATCAGGAGTCCAAGTATTAATTAAAAAGAAAATGCCATATTCAGTAGCATAAAAATACCATAATGATGAACAATTATTATAGGATAAGATCCTTTTCTGGCAGAAGATACATTCCTTGGGTTTTCATGTCAGTGCCTAAAGCAGTAAGAGCAGCCATAGTCAGTGGTTGGCAATTTAATCTCAAATTGCAGGAGGCTTGCCAGACAGAATTTTTACAACTTCAGGATTCAGAGACTTTGTGTTGCATTTGCTTGTAAATTAAAACTATTGGAGCCTTTCAGCTAGTCTTAGTTGTAGAAAGTTTAGGAAAAGGCAAGATCATGTGTTTACCCTTTAAGTTAGGATGGTAAAACTAAGATTTTGGAAAAAAAAATCCCTAAATGAATATTTATCACCATACTCCCTCCCCACCTCTGACCCCAGAATTGCTTCAGCATTCCTGGGCACCAAACATGTCCCTTATTTTAGGAAATGATAATATTTTAATGTCAAAACAACTTGAGGAAGAAAGAACAGTACATTCTAGGAAGTGTGTCAAATTCAGTTCCAGTCAACAATTTAAACTGTGACAATCTTATACTGCAGTTCTTAAAACAGGTGCTTTGTGCAAGTTATTTCCTGTTAGACTATGGAGTGGGATTTTGCAATAGTTTTCCACATACTTGTGAGAATCATCATTGAATTGGCCTGCCATATCTGAATAAAGGCTTTAGAGTAATGCCTAGCTCCTAATTCTGGAGTCATCAAACATTTGAATTACTATAGATATGCCAAATTTTTCTGAAGGATCAAGTTCTTTTTCCATTTAATGGCAAATCCTACCTTCATGGGATAAAACCCATGGTGTCTCTACCAACAGCAGTAAAGGTCAATAACAGACTGTTGGGCTAAATAGAGGATGAAAGATGCAGTCCAAGACCAATATTTCCTTTGAACAGTTTTATTTTATTTTGCAGATGAATATTGATCAGTAAGTATCTGTCTACTTTTTAGACTATTTTACTATGTAGAGAACATCCATTTTTCAGATTATAACTAGTGTGGTCAGAAATTATTTAAATTTTTACTTAACCTCATGGACACCAGCATTCCCACTTTTTCTTCTAAGGCATTTGAAAGTACTTGTATGCTCTGAAAAAAAAATTCTATTTCTGATGAGGACATAAAAGTTACATTTTTTTTTCCTTTGAGGTTAACTGAAAGGACAAATAGCGTCCTCAGCCTGCTAAGATCTAGGACGTTGTGGGAGTTAAGGTAGCTCTCCTGAGCTAATAAAAAAGCTTAGGTTTTACACCTTTCCTGTGATCACTTTTGATAACAGCACTGATGATAGTGGGTTGCCCTTTAGACAACACACCTGTAGGTAGCTTATCTCTGGAAGCTCAACAATAGTGACCGAGTGAAGGACATTTCTGCAGTCTGATCCTGAGACAAGGATGGTCCCTTTTCTGTGGGGACCTCAGGGTCTCAGCAGGGCACGTGTGCTGGCAGTGAGCCTGGCAGCACAGTACTCACAGGAGGGGAAATACAACAGCAAGAGAAGTGATTTATTTTAGGATATAGTTTTCTCTCTTTTTCTGTTTGAGAAAGGAGGTACCCTAGCAATACCTAGTAAGGATAGATTAATGATTTGATCTCACATCTCTTTGAGACACAAGTTGTCTAAAAATATGTATGGCTTTTTAAATGGTTGTGTTATGTATCTTAGCTTCTTCAGAAGATGCAGATAAAATCCAGTGTTGCAGGGTATACAAATCCAATCTATAACAATTTTGGCAATGGAAAATCCCAAAGGTTAGTTCTTCTATACAGATTGCAAGATACTTTTCAGCAGTTTTTCCTTTTGAATTGGTGGAAAAGTTTTCAAGTGATTCAAAAGCAAGTAAATGAGTCTTGAAATCAGTTGGGCCATGGCACACTGTCATACCTTTATCAAGGAATGTACAGATCTCACATTCACCCCATAATCAGTTCTAACAGTCATGTACTATAACTTTTTAAAAACACTTCAAAGTTTCCAATCAGGTAATATGGTAAATTATTAAGGAGCAAAAATGAAGTAAAAAGATGTGATTAACATTTAGCACCTAAGATAATTTGAGAGTGAAAACAAAAGCTATCTTTGGGCTAAAGATAACTTACCTAAACATAACAGGTGCAAAATTAAACGTGATCAGATTTTGACACATTCATAGGTCATGTACTGTAACAATGGACAGGAAGGTTTGAGGTTAGTAGGCATGATACACTTTCCACAAAGAGATGTAGATATGGAAGCGCCTAAAATTCTCCAGTATCAAAGTCTCCTTATCTTTAGGGAGAACTTTTATTTATGTGAAAAAAAAAGAGCCCAAAAATATCCTGAGGACCTCAGGCCTGACTTACGTTCTTTGGTAGGGAAGAAATGCCAACCCACTACCTGTCCCTCTGTCAGAGGACAGTTTTAATACTGCCACTAGCAGTTTGCAATAGACAATGGTCTGCCAAAGTCTTAAGAATGAGAGCTTTTTTGTTCTGTGAGGAGCTTGGTTTTCTTAGTTGAAACAGAGATTATTGACATTCCATGTTAAAATCTCTTTTTGAAAGAAGTTGTATGCTACAGTCAGTACTTTGAATTGGGACAAAGAATGTTAAAATCTTGGCCAGTTGAAGAAATCTGAATTATCTGCTTTGAATGTGCATTTGAATGTGATATGTTCTAGGGTTTCATGTCCTCTTGGCATTTGCTCACAGCAAGACAGATCCCTTGTTTTTTTCTTTTCTGAAATTCTTTTTCAATTCATTCATTGAAATTGACTCCTCTTTCAGCTCGTAATGCAAAAGCAGAAGGAATGCATTGTATCTTTTCTGAAAAAACAAGTAAGAATTTCAGAACTTGACCCAGAGATTTGTCTGCATCCTCTGGACTTATGGGAAAAAGAAATGTCTAAATGCCATGGGAGGGTTTTCCTCATTATTTGAAGAATTTATTTTTTTTTAACCAGAAATACATATATCCTAACATATGTAGCATAAAATTAGAAAGGTCAAATTTTCTTGTGATGTTGTTTTTGTTTTTTTCTTAAAATTCTTGTATTGTTTGCATGTATTTGTGGGAAATTTCACAGGCTTTTTTTAGTGTTGGATAATTTAGCATGCATTTTATAAAATAATTTTCCATCACTGAAATTTACCAAAAAATTTTTATGTGTTACAACTATAATCAAGGTCAAATAAAGGTGTGTTATTTAGTTTTCCATAACCAAATATTACTCAGTGTCATATATTTAAAAAAAAAAACAAACCTAGGAGAAAGCAACACTGATTATGAAGCTTCACTGACTTAGACTGAAAATGTTTTAAAATTTCTACGTTCTGGGTTGTGGTTACAGGTACTGCAGGAGCTGGCATTTGTCTGGAGCTGATATTTCTGCAAAGGAAACCTTTTGCTTGCAGAGGCACAACTGTCAGGTTTCAAAGGGAATGCTGCCACTAATGAAACCAAAAGTGTGCAAAAATAATTCACCTAGAGAGAGAAGCCCAAAGAATGGGAACAACTGTAGAGAAAATGGTTACCATCTACAGAGAATGAAAGGCACTTCAACCAGCCTGTGCCAGAATATAAAAAAGAAGCTTGTTATTAGACACAGGATGGACAAATCAGAGGGAAGTGTGGGATTCCAGCATAGCCTTTAGGTTTATCTAACAAATTTCGGTCGGTCCTAATTGTTATTTAAGGGTAGATATTTTCCACCTATTCACCTCTTTTCCTTTTTTCTTTTTTTTTTTTCTTTTTTTTTTAATTGACCTTTATCCAATTTTATACAACTCACACTCCCTTTGCAAGCAGGTCTGAAGATCAAAGGTTTTGTCTTTAAGGAGAGATGATTCTCAATGTGCTTGTGAAGGCCCATTCATTTCAGTTTTCTCAGTAGTTTTGCAATACACCCTGTAATAAAATTAGCTAATCAGTGGAATGTACATATAGTGGATGTAGTAATTTATAAAGTCTGTGAGATTAGACATAACCAGGCAATCCTGGCCAGCAGTGTCTAAGGTGGTGCAATGCACTCACTGAAGAGAAATCAAATGTGGTTGAGCAAGTTCTCGGTGAATCAAAAGAATCTTTCCTTGATTAGGCCAGAAGAAAATCTGACTGAACAAACACAGCTGGATTTTAGATTCATGGCTGTACCTCCCCAACATCCTCATACACAGAGCAAAAAAAGAGTTGGTAATTGGCGTGGCTGGCAATATCGTGGGATGGCTTCCGAAGGATCGACTAATCAGCTACTCATTGAGGTTATCTGTCCACTGATCTCCTGCTGACAGGCAGTAAAATCTGTGGCTGCCAAATACTTTTAAAGCACAGATCTCTCTCAGCATGCCAAGCCTGCAAGGCCTGTTATTTTGATGTAGCTTGCCTGGATGTAGAAGGCCTGATTTGGAAATCATCCTCTTTGACAGATGTTGTTTTCGCCTTCAGCTTCATAGGAAAGTGAAGCAAGTAATAAACATAATAAAGTCACAGAACTTAGAGGTAAGCTTTCAAAGTAGTCCAAGAAAAATATTGTTTATATAAAATAATTCTAAGCCGAAACCAGAACTGTCTCTGGACAAATACATAATTGTAACTCATGGCATTCTCTTCTGACTGAACACCATATGAATTTTATATTTACTTCCCATACATTTTGGGAAAGATAGCCTGCCTGGTTTTGAACAGTGAATATTTACAATCCAACACAATATGTAGGATATATTTAATGGTCACTTCTGATTAACAGCAGCTGCCACTTCTGGAGCATTTGAGAAACAGAGGTAGACTACAGATGTTGCAATGTTTTCTTAAATCTTGCGAGTGTCTTTGAGCATTTCTATCACAGCTTTGCTTTACAGGTTTGAGACTTCTAAATCCCCTCTCTGTGTGCCAGATGGTATTGGATTTGTATGGCCAGGTTTTGGTAGTGGCTGAGGCTTCTGAAGTTTCCTCCATGTCCAACAGAGCCAATGCCAGGCAGCTGCAGGATGCACACCCTGCTGGCCAGGGCTGAGCCTATCAGTGGCAGTGGTAGTCTGTCTGGTAGCCTCCAGGATAACATGGTGAAGAAAGGGGAAAAATTACTGCACAAGAGCAATTGTGGCTGGAGAACAGAGGGGTGAGAACATGTGAGACAAACAGCTCCACACACACCAGGAGGTGCAGGAGGTGCTACAGGCACCGAAGTTGAGATTCTCCTGCAGTCCATGGTGCAAACCATGAAGCAGCTGTGCATCTGCAGTCCATGGAGGACAACAGGGGAGCAGAAATCCACCTGCAGCCTGTGGAGCAGGTGGAAGCCTGAAGGAGGCCCTGACCCTATGGGCGGCCCACACTGGAGCTGTGAACCTGTGGAGAGAGGAGTCCGCAGTGGAGCAGGTTTGCTGGCAGGACTGGAAACCCCATGAGGCCCCATGCTGGAACAGCCTGTCCTTGAAGGACTGACCCCTGTGGAGAGGGACCCACACTGGAGCAGGTCATGCAAAACTGCAGCCTAGCGGAAAATTCATGTCAGAAGTGCAGAGGACTGTCTCCCCTGGGAAAGAATCCACTCTGGAGCATAGGAAGTGTGTGAGGAGTACCCCCTAAAGAATAAGGAGCATTAGAGACAGTGTCTGATGAACTGATCCCATCCCCTATCCCCCATACTGCTGGAGGGGGAGGAGGTAGAGGAGATTGGGATTGAAGCTGAGCCCAGGAAAAAGGGATAGGCATGGAAGATTTTCTTTTATTCCTCATCACTCTACTCTGACTTGGTTGGCAATAAAGGAAGTTCCCTATATTGAGTCCCTTTGCCCCTCATTGGTGAGTGATTTTTCTGTGTCCTTGTCTCAACCCACTGGCCTTTTGTTGTATTTTCTCTCCCCTGTCCAGTTGAGGCGGGGAGTGATAGACCACCTCTGCTGGGCACCTGGCATCCAGCCAGGGTCTACCCACCACAAATATTTAGGAACTTGATTCTTAGGAATTTTTTCTGTTTGGAGTGCCAGAATTAGAACTTAATGTAAACTCTGAAGATTACAAAGGCTCATTTTATTTGCTCATTTGAGCAGTTTAATGTGGTGAGGTTTGATTTGGTTGGGGGTTTTTTTTGTCATTTTCTTTTGCTCATTTATACTTAATATGATCTTTTTAAAACTCTTTTGCACAAGCCAATTCAAGCAATACGACCTAAAAACATAAACTCTTGTGAAACTGTGGGTCATTCAAAACAAGTGTTTGCTTCTGCCATTAATTTTTCAAACTACAGGTTACAAGCACAAAAATGACAGGAAAAATCTTGCTCTTTGGCCTACTTCAAAACCTGTGCTAAGGAAAGTACACCTGCCTTGGACATGCTACTTAGAGAATCTTCTTCTGTATTATTGCACCTAATGATGACCATGATGATGTTACACACCAAGAAAAACCCTTTGACCTCAGAGGTTTAATTCTAGCACTTAAAATTAAGTAGTTTTTTAATGAGGCATGAGGCATGTGGCTTAAGGACCTGGAGCAAACAAAAAAAATAGAGACAGATTATTCTAAAACCAGCTACCCTAAGAAAACCTAGCAATACATGTTATTTCCTCACCTCTTAAGTTTGAGTCTGGATTTATTTGTTGTTGGAACAACAGGCAGCACTCGCTGTGCATTTGGGCATACCATTGTATTTCTCATGAAGAACAACCTACCCTTTTTCTTTTGCTTGGTCCACACAGGTGACTGCTAATTCAGGATCATAAAATAATTCCTATTGGAGGGGATCTTGGGAGATCTCTCGTCTTCCCTCCTGCACTGACAGGATCAGTTACAGGTCAAACCAGGTTCCTCAGGGCTTCAGCCAATTGAGTGTTGAAAACCTCCATATCCAGAGATGACACAACCTCTTTGGACAAGTTGTAGACAAGGTGCTTGACTGCTCTCATTGTGTCTCCTTTTATTCAGTCTGAACCTCTTCAACTCCATGTCCATTTACTCGTTCCCCACCTGTGAAACACTGGCCTCAATTTCATAATAATCTCCCAGTAGGTACTGTCAAGGCTGCTGTTAAGTGTCCCAAAGCTACATCTTTTCCAGGCTGGACAAGTCCAGTTCCTTCAGCTCTCCTCACATCTTAAGAATTCCAGCCATCAACCATTTTGATGTCTCTCTGCTGAACTTGCTGCATTTTATAAATTTCTCTTCTGTATTTTGGGAGTCCAGAACTGGACAGGGCTTCTACATGTGGCCTAACATATTGACTAGAAGTGGCAATCATTTTTGTCACTCTCCTGGCTCTGCCCATATGAATTCAGCCCTGGGTACTTTTGGCCTGCTTCAGTGACAGACCACGCTGATTGCTTATGTGTAATTTGTCCCTGCCCATCCACCAGGAACCTCAGGTCCTTCTCAGCTCCTTTTCAAAGCTGTCTCCAAGGCATCTGGTTCCCTCATGGGTGCTACATATATTTCTTCCTAGGTGCAATAGACTGCATTTATCATGGCTGGGTTTCATAAAACATTACAGTCTTTTCCTCCAACCTGTCGAGTTTTCTCTGAATGGGAGCCCTGCCCTCAAGGGTCCTTTTCCCCCAGTTAAATGCCACTTGCAGACTTGATGAAAGTATATTCCTTCACCTGCCACTTATTGATAAAGGTGCTAAAGGGTAGAGGTTCCTCATAGACATCTTACAATGCTCCACTTCTTACTGAACCCCTACTCATAGAATTACTCAATTATCCAGTTTTAAGCTATCTAGTTATCCATTTAACTGGTCTGTAGCATCCTAATTAAGATACAAGACCCTCATTTCTGCAGGGCCTCTCTGAAGGTCTTGTCATTCTTGAAGTTCCCTAGTCTTGCAAAATCTGCACAGTTCCTTGACTTGGCAACACAACTCCTCAGCCAGGTCATGCCTCCTGCAAACAAGGACATCTTGCTTGCTCCAGCCTTCATCCCAGGCACTGTCTGGAGAGGTGTGCTGTCCCTCCAGAGCTCCTTTTGTGTCTGCTCTCCCCTGTGCCAAGGTGGTCATTCTGGTCATAGTCTTTTCCCTAGAATATGATGAACGGTATTTGTTCTTCTCTAACAATGACTCTACTGAAGAAAAAAAAACCTCAAGGCTTTTGATAAAGTCTGTGAGAAAGAGATAAAATTCACTGGAAGCAAAGGCTGTAGTTTCCCTATCCTAGCAGCAGCAGACTAGAATTAATTTGGTCATAACATGCTGTTAGTATTACACCCTCAGTAATGTTGGAAGATAAAGTTTCTTCCTCTGAATCATCTCCAAAAAATCACCAAAAATATGTGCTAATATAAGAAATAGAGCTGATGATTCTGTAGGGGAAAATCCTCAGAGTTAATCCAATTCTGAGTCAATGGTGTACCTTCAGGGACTGACTCAATTTACTAACTTCAGAGAAACCTACCTGGGGGATCAAAATTGTGGCTAGTTTTATACTGTATGTGTTTATTCAGTGAAGAGCCTCAATAAGAAGCAGAGCCAAGGCTCCATGAGGTACCCTCGTGAGAAATGAGGAACAAAAAGATAAGGAGAAGTGATGAAGGGAGTAAATGAGACTTCCTCATTTGGCCATAGCCAGCTTTAATAACCTCCTTCAAGCTTGTGTAAGTTCATTTTGAGTTGCGTGAAATTGCAGTGTATCGATGGCTCTGCAGAAACTACCAACTCCTGATGCAAATTAAAAAGAAGTGCCTTTATTTCTGTCATAAGTTAGGTTGTATGATGATATGGACAGACTATTTTCAATTGTCTACATTTTGTCCTACAAGTAGACCACTTGTTTATTCTTGTAACTAATAATCTGTGCAGGCACTCAGACACTTAATAGTTGAACAGGAATGTGGAAGTGTTGAGTCTGACTTTCACTGGACTAAGTGGAGAAAGGAATGCTATTGCCACATTTAATTAAAATTAAGTAGTGTAAATTTGGGCTTAACACTAAATATATTAGAGGAAATCCCATCTGGATCTTAATGTTTTCTAATTCCTGGTAAGATTTACGATGCTAAAGCCGTGTGGAAATCAGTTATGTGTCTCATGAAGGCTCTTATTCTTTGAGAAATTTGAAAAAGTTAATTTCTGTCTCATCCCTAAACATGCTGTTTATTTGTTATACTTTTGACTGTTCTTGTGGCTTCCCTAGTAACAAACTTTAGTCATACTTTAAATAAGAGGTAATTTATGAAAGCAGCAAGAAGTAGCTAAAACAATATTACTGTGGCTATTGAAGCAACAATGAAGGATAAAACCATATTGAACATAAACAAAAAAAAAAAGAAAGAAAAAAAGAAAAACAAGCCCAAAAGAACAGAGAAAGTTTACTAAGGAATGGAACAGTTTTGTAGATGGAAATGCTGAGCAGGTAGGGACTGTCAATATTAAAAAGAAGACAACAGAGAGAGATATGATACAGGTCAATGAATGAGGGGGAATAAAGAATTACCTTTCATTTTCGCTGACCCTGGAAAGTGAGGGGTACCCAATGACAGTTTGTTAAAACCAAACTAAGTACTGTGCCACACAATAGGTAATTAGATTGTGCAGTACATTTCCTCTGGGTAATATAAAGGGAAAACCGAGAAGTGACTCCATGGAAGAAAGTATAGATGGTAGCTGAACAAAATTACTTGAAAGCAATCCTTGTCTCAGGAAAAGCCTACATCACTGACTTTTCCAAGGGTAGATAGGAGGAAGGCTCACTATTAACTTGTCCTATTTACTGCTGGGTAATGGGATTACTATGAACACAGAAGAGCAGAGAGGCACAGCAGGTGGTGCTGGAACCCAAATAACCCACCCAGAGAAAAAAGCCCCTGCCCCGAACCCTCTGCAGGCTGTCTCAGGGGACCCTCAGCCCCATGAGTGGTCTCCATCCATGACTGTGTACCAGAGGCTCTCCAGGTCTCCTTTCAGGCTAGGGGGATTTATCCCAGGGGTGAGGGAGTTGTAGGACACAGGGCAAGTTACTGGGGGAACTTATAATGTGCTGCTTAGAGTAGGTATCAAAAATAGCGAAAGGGAGAATTTAAGGTCTTTTGGGAAGGACTGTGTGTGGAAGGCTAGATGAAAAGAGGGATAAAAGGCAGTTGGCATATGGTCAGTACATTTGTCTAGTCATGTCCTGCACCTGATCAATTCTGTCTGACTCATCTTCTCATCAAGTTCCACTCTGGATTATTTTTAAGGGTGAGGAGCTCTAGTTCTCTGCTCCACAGATGTGTATGGAGGTCTAGGTGTGGCAGCTGCAGGAAGGACCATGGGTCACTGGGGGTTGTGCAGCTGGGTCCCAGAAGGGAGAGGGAGGGCTTTGGTCAGCATGGGGTCACTGAGCTGATTGATGAGCAGGAGAAGTGGTTTGGAAGCTGGGGGTGTTTGTGTGAGTGCAATAACCAGAGGAATTGGGACTGAGGAGATCAGGGGATCCAGGCCAAGTGCTGAAGACACCAAGAGGTCTGAATGCCAACAAGGACCTCTGTGTGTGAGTAGGGCTTTTGTGTGTGTGTATAGGGTTTGTGTGTGTGTGTGTAGGGTTTGTGTGTGTGTGTGTATAGGGTTTGTGTGTGTGTATGTAGGGTTTGTGTGTGTGTGTGTAGGGTTTGTGTGTGTGTGTGT
>JAHLSL010000007.1:28707910-28796597 GCA_025920805.1 Petroica traversi | reverse complement strand
GTGTGTGTAGGGTTTGTGTGTGTGTGTGTAGGGTTTGTGTGTGTGTGTAGGGTTTATGTGTGGCTCAGTGAGGGGTCTGGAGCAGCACTTGGAGCAGGGCTGCAGCCTCAGCAGCTCATGTGTCCAGGTGCCAGCAACAGGAGATATCAAGGATCCAGAGATCAGATGCTGGACCTTTGAGGCATCTGAGCCCAGTCCCTAGAGGAATCTGCACGGTAGATATGGATGTGTTTCTCACTAATGGACCTTTAGCCTGATCAGCTGCAGAGGGACCCTGGATTGGAAGAGAGGTTCATTGTGCATGGCCAGAGGGACATTGTGCAGTTTGTTACTGCATGAGTGCCCTGTGTTTGAGCCTGTATTGATCTGTGCAGCTGTGTGTATCCATGAGCACGTTCTGTACGTGTGTTTCCATGTGTGACAGTGGGAAGAATACATGCTCAGACTCTTTATTGGTTGGACCTGGGGCATGAAGCTGCGGCAGTCTTGCCTCTTTTGACCTCTCCCGTTTGACCACTACCTAACATTTGCTATCACTAGTTGCTACTAGATCACACTGAGTAAGACATCTTTTGTTCTGACCCATTAGAGCAACCCTGAACAGACAATTAAGGATTCATCGTAAAATTTCAACGGACATGCCTAGCAAAAAATAATTAAAAATAATGTGATAAATTCTTTCTAAATTCCCTTTACTTCATACTTCCTTTATCTGATTCTCTTCTTTATCCTCCCTACACGATGTCATCTGTTGCCTTTGTATCAACTAGCCTTAGCTTTACACATTCTTGTATAACATTTTAGTTTTACTGCTTTTACATTCTTCGATTTCACCTGAGGGAAGAATAATCATCATAAATTTAATAATTCTTCCACTGAACAATGGAAGAAAAACCAAGAAAGAATCCAACAAATAAAATGAAAAAATGGTGTAAATGGTGGCTAAGTACTTAGTTGATGCATAGCCAAGGTGAAGTGTGAATGAGGATTTTGGACTTTTTCTTTACTTTCCATAAAAAATCCCAATAAAAGAGATGGAAAGGTGACAGGTAGCTACTTAAATTTCAGTTTGCTGTTCGTAGTACCAAAATATGTTAAAGTACTATGTACCTATGAACATGAACAAAACCTGATATGTTCTAAACATGTTCTAAAATTACTACTTTATCCCCTTAGTTTCTGAAAGCTTTTAAAAATTTTTAAGAAGAACTTCTTCCTTTGCTCATGTATATGAAATTAACTCTGACCACAGCCACCACACATGGTAGGATTCAGTGGAGAAATTGGAGAAAAATTTCAGCCTGAGAAACAAAATATGCAAATTTTAAATTGTGATGAGACTGTAAATTAGCAATTTTTTATTAGCAGAGAGCAGATTTCAAACACTTTTATTCGGGAGTTAGTAATACAAGGCCAGACTATCCACTAAAGAGTCTGTGGATGGGAATTTAGGACAAGAGATGAGCTCTAGCAGGTTTTGTATCCCCAGGAGCATAGATTTCACCAGTGATAGATTGAATCCTGGCTCAAAGTAATATTGTCTCTTTCTTACTTCAAAAAACATGTGAGGTCTCTGGTGCAGCTCTTTACTCACATGCACTGAACTAGAGATCAGAGAGTATCACAGCCTGGAGTTACATGACTTCAAGTTAGAAATGAGTGTGAAGTTTCTTGGAAGGAGCCAAACATCTTCTCTTCTGTTTGACTGAGCTATACATAACCAAAGGCATTGCAATAGCTTGGGGCTGTGTGTTTAAGTTATTTCCCTTGTGCATAAGTTGCACACAATTTAACTGCCTAAGTATTTACATATTTTCTGAGACTTCCTTGTTGTAAAAGAGGAACGTTTGTCTACATAATTGTCAAAACATGCTACTCTTTAATCTGGCATAATATTTACTTCTGCGGAGCTGTGTGTCAGGAATTCAGGCTCAGGTTGTAGATGGTATCAAATTTTAGTAAGTGATAATGACATCAGGGAAGGTTGCCAGGAGAAACATCTGAACTATGCAAGTTAAAAATTGCCATTCAAGAATTGATTTAGTGTGCTTCTGATTATAATATTCCTTTGAAATGCTACTGAAATTCTTATGCCTATTTGTACTAGGCAATGCCTTTTGTAATGCAGTGCAGCTTTTCCTTATCTCTGAAGCTCAGCTGCACACGATAAATCAGCCCCCAAGAGCATCCACCTCACATTGTTTCACCAGCAAATCCTTCCCCATTTCCCCCCACCCGTAGCAAACATACATAAATGCCTGGTGTTACTAACCTAACTCTATAAAACGGGCTCAAATGAAAGGGCTGGAGATGAAGACATGAAGACAGACATTCTTAGCTGGCTAGAATGTGGATGGGGAGCTGACAAGGGATTGGACCATTTTAGCGTATCTGTTCCACTTGATTGGTACAAAGCTTTCCAATGTCATTTTGACCAGCTATGAAATCAAATTATTCCACATGAAGTGTTGTGCAGCACTGAGCTGTTCTCATGTCCATTGCATATTGTGAGTGACTCTTTGTGCAGGACTCCTCATTTCTATAACTATTCTGGACAACTGTGTTATCCTAAACAACCAAGAATCCAAAATTTCATCTCTGCCTGACCCTGGGTTGTCAGGTCCAAAGTGAGTCCATGGAGTGCCCACCAAAACTCACTGGGTGTCGAATTCCCTTGGCAGTTTAACACTCAGGGACAACCTCTGCAGATGCTGTTCAGGTGGTCCTGACTTAGGATTGGGGTGCCCAGGATCCTGGGCTCCTACTGTGTTCACAGTTGTCTTTTTGATGTGTATTTGACCAGAAAGTTGCTGCGCTACCTTTAAAGGGCCAAATTCCACTACTGAAATGTCCCTTTAATCCCTATAACTCCAACATGCCCAGAGCAAGTGTTTGGAATGATTGTTGAGCTTGTGTATTAAAATCAGTGGATTGTTTGGTTGGTTTTTTTTGGGTTTTCTTTTTTTGTTTGTTTTGGTTTTTTTGTTGTTGTTGTTGTTGTTGTTGGTTTTTTTGGGGTTTTTTTTTCTGGTAGTGGAATTCTGATTACTTTGCAGTTTGTTTGGTGAATTTATAGTATGACCAAAATTAATTATTAAGCATATAATGTTAACGTTGTATGTTACAATGAATTATCAACTTTTAAATTCTTTTAGTCCCAGTGTAAGATTATATTCACATTATGGCCAGCAAGAACTTATTTTTTTATATGGCTGTTTGTAGCATTTTCTGTAAGAAAATATCTAATTTCATAGTTAATTACATGTGAAACTATGAATTAGTACTGCAGTCAAAATCTATTACTGAATGTATATCTTAAGAAAAAAAGCAGTTGTTGGCTTATTGTAAAAATAAATTTTAAAAAATTGTCTAATGAAAGCTCAGTTTCCTCTAAGTGAATAAAGCATACCGGGGAGAATGACCAGAAATATACAATTAAAAACCTATTTGTTAAATTCTGCATGGAACAAACTTTACTGATTTGCCAAAATTTCTCTGTCATTATTACCAAATGAATAAAACCCAAATGAATATATTAATCTCTAATAGCTATTTAACCACATAAAAATAAAGAAAAATTAATGTAATTTTTCAAAAAATTGTGTAGTGTTGCTTTTACCTACAGTCAATATATTCGTAGTCAACTGACCTAAGTGTCTTTAAAATAGACAGGTTGAGCTTACTTTATAGCAGTGTGAGCAGTGCCTCTGCCACAGGAAACAGAACATGAAACAAAACAGAAAAGAAAATGCATTTTTTAGTCTGCTCCCAGCTCCAGATGGCATGCTGATTTAGAAAAGAGATAGATAATAGTTACCTGCAGGATAAGAGATGAACAGAATGAGGGATTGATTTGACAAGTTTATTGTACTCTGTTCCTTTTGTCAAATGTAGGATTCTTTAATTTATTGCTTTTCTTCTCAGGAAATCCATGGTAATATTAGAGAAGTGCTGATAGTGTAAATACACTACAGTGAGCCACCTGTAGGTAGTACTGATGTGACCTGTTTCTCACAGGTATCAAGTTCTCTAATTACCCTAAAAAATTTCAGCTCACATGTCTTCTATTTGCAACTATCATTCTTTCTTTTGTTTGTTCACTCATTCACTCATTCTCTCTTTCTTCTTTCCCACTAAATACACGACTCTGGACAGAATTTTAGAAAGAAGCCTAATGATTTGAAAAATGTAATCAATGTGATGCAGTGTGTGAATCTATCAGTTGCTGGTATCACTTGTATTACAGCTCGTAAGGAGAAGGTTAAAATATGCTGAGAAGAAGCAACCCACAAAATACCAGTCTATGACAGTAATTAAAATGGAGGCATCATAAAATCACAATTGTTTACAGCATTTCCACTTTCTGCTGAGTCATTCTACTACATCAACAGTCAGTGTAAGAAAAATAACCCAAGTGTAAGACACAAGGCAAGTGAAAGAGTTTGTTATATTAAACCTGACAAACACCATTCAGAACTAAAAGCCATTGCTATAGCTTATTTACCCGTCTTCCTTTCTGAAATTACTTTAAAGCTTCACTATTTGTGTTTTCAGGCAAGTTACTGAATCTGAAAATTATTGACAAGATTGGTCTTGAATACCATCTTCTGGAGAAAACCTGGAGGAGAAGGCAATGGGCATTAGACACATTCCAAGTTAAGTCTGTCCATATTTGGTATTTAAAACACATTTTGTCAAACATCTAGCTTTATAAATTTTAAAAATTGAAGAACTTTCTTCCATTCCAGGACCAAATATGAAGAGAAAGATTTCAGACAAATTTTCTTAGAATCTTCATTTTAATAATAAAATCTTCATATAGTCTTCTCTTGAAAGTCCTATGAAACAATTACATTTGAAATGCCAAGTTAGAACACTGTCTGAAATTTAAAAAAAAGAAAAAAAACAACACAACATTTCAGCTCGAGTCTGGTGACAGATTTGCATGAAAAATTACTGCTAGTTTGTGAATCTGCATTACGACTAGTGCTAACAAGGAATACAAGGGATTATATTCAGGTATTGGTATAATCTTTGCTGATTCTTTCTGTCATTTTAAGAACCTGCTGATGCTGGCACGATCTATTCTAGCCTGAGTTGAACAGAAAAAATTCTTTTGGAAATCCAGTTGTGCCTTGGCAATTTTAGTCCCAGCTCATCACCATAAACAGCTCCTGGTCTGCAGACCTGGCAGATATTGTGCTCTAATTTTAGCTTAGGGTCAGCTGGATTGAAGAAGTGAAGGGTCAGGGGAGAATTTGGGTGGTTGTTCCCTACCTGAACTTCTGTGGCCTATAATTCAGGAGAAAAAAATTCTTGAAAATATGCAAAAATATCTTCATCAACACTTGCTATTAGATATTTAGAGTTAGGAAACACTCACATAACAAAAGTTTATTGTGCAGGCTCTGTCTGTTTACAGCTTCCTATTCCATTCCTTGGTAAAAATTTGTAGATTAATCTTTTTGAGAGTCTAGATTTTCTTGACAACTTCCTTCAGATGGTTTGAATTCAGAGAGTTTGGAAGATTTCATCCACCAGAGTCAGTGATTCTGCATCTTTCACAAACTTTATGTTTTTAATTATTTTATAATTTACATAGACTACCTTTATTCCTCCCCCCCTCCCCAAATGGTTGAATAAGGCATAGAATGAAATTTTACCAGGCCATTTTAATTAGAGAATTTTCAATCATAAGTTAAACATTACTTTGCTTATTTTTTAGCTATGTTATGGAGAAGGTATACCATTGCAGTAACACAGTTGAACTCTCACATTCACAGTTGTGGAAATTAGTACTCTTCTTGCAATAAAGTGCAGCCCAGGTGGTGATAATTACTACTACAGAGGTAATTCTTTAATCAAAAGAGTGATTTTGTAGGTAATATTGTAAAGAGAAATTGATACACTTTGAAACCAAAATTCATTGAATTTTTAGTTTTTCCTTTTATGGTATAAATGAATGGTCATATATTTTTCCCTTTTCAGTAAAAGATAAAAAGGTTAAGCCAACACGGAAATATTTCTACACTGAACTGGTTTGTTGATATCTTTCCAGCAGCATTTGATTTAGCACTGCTAAACTCATTACTTTTTTTTTTCCTATGGTGGATCAAAACCAGAATTTCCAAAAATATTACTACCATTCTTGGATTGCTTGTTGACCCTATGAAAGAATCAGTTTGAGGTAAACTCTTCCTAGGTATCACAGCCAGTTTGGAGACTGGCCAAGCTGCATGCCCTTTGGTATCTTCTTAAGTGGGGAAGCCAAATTTGCAATTTGCTTAAAAAATATGTCTGAGATTTAAATATTTTCAGAGCTACTTAGAATGTCAACTTTTGGCTTGTTTACTCTCCAGCTGTGAAGCACAGCATAACAGTCAAGTGATAAAAGTGCTGAATGAATTAGACAAGTCTCTTTAGTCACCAAATAGACTTTCAGACAATTTCTGACAAGTTAAGGTTATAGATCGTAGAGTTTTTTAATCCCCTTGGTGCAAGCAAGCTCCTTTTCAAATCCACTCTATTCTTTAATCTTTTGCCTCTTTTTTTTTCTTTATTGTTTGTACATGACTGCATCTCTGTTATTTTTCTGATATAAGTTTTGAATCGTTTGGTTTAATTCTAAGCCATAATTTACCAGGAGTAGCTTTGCTGTCCTCAATTTTCACAATTTCCATCACACACTGGTAAAACTTGAGGCATCCAAAAATATATTGACTCACAGTCTAGGTATTTGGTAAATGATCTGCATCTTTCCTTTCAGTTTTTCATTGCCTAGGTATGTGTGACCATTCTTCACATAGCTGTCATTATGCAACAATAAAATCGTCTTTAAAACATACAAATGAGAAGCCAAATGAAAGTGAGCTGATGAACAGAGTGTTTGGGAGAAGTGTCTATATGGAACGTTCCTCTATAAAATTTGCTTTTGTTTTAGTGGCTCCATTTTACTATGCTTATGAACAATTTGTCCCTTCTCTTGAAAGGCAAGCCTGTAGTGTAGAGTCATTGTGTGCCCCCTTTAACTCTGTTCTCAGCAGAATCAGCTTTCTCTGCACTGTGTGTGCTTATTTTGCTCATGTATGTAAACTTCAGTGGTCATGCCAAAATTTAAGACCAGGCATCTTTGAAGGAGAGCAGTTGTTTAGAGATACAGAATGCCTCTTGATAAGTCATGGAATTGCAGCAATGTAAAGTAAAATTGTTCTTCTGCTGCAATTCATCGTGGGTGTTTTCTAATTTACTACTGTGTCGAGGAACTGTATTTCCATAAGAACATAAACCAGCAGGAGTTTGTTTATTCTAATGGTACTAGTAAAGACATAAAAACCAACAACAAGGTATTTATAATACCAATTGTTAATATTTCACCCAGATATCCAATTTGAACCAATAATATGCTAGCAGGCTTTTTAATGAGACGCTTATGTTGGTCTTATTTAAACAGATTGGACAGTCCAAATTATTTTGGCTTTTAAATTGATAATACCTCATCAATGGTCTTGCATAACTGCTACTTGATACTGATCAAACTGAAAGCTAAAATTCAGCTAAAAATGAATTTACAGTTGTTTGCTTTAACCAGTTCCAAAAGACATGACCACAGGTGACTTTTATCCTAGACGGTTTGAGTTACTTTTTTGATGAGAGTTTTCCCCTGTTGATTCTTTTAGTCAATGGAGACACAGAAGCAACTTCAGAAGGAAACTTCAGTTTTGAAGGAAAAAAGTGGAACGAGTTAGATGCTGAAGATGCTCATCTTCCTCTGCTGACTGTTGAGAAGACCTAGACCTAGAGAAACTACTAGAGAGACAATAAGGGTTATTGAGCCTCTAATCCCACTCACAAAAGAAAGATGCACATCCAGAGACAGCCTTTACCATGCCTGTGTTAGATACTATCTCAGAAGATCCTTTTTGTTCTCTCTATTTGGTCTAGAGGCAGCCTGGTTGATAGTTGCAAAATAGATGCCTAACTTCTAGATGGTTAAATTAGGTGAGATGAATCACACCTTCAGTTGTTTTCTGAGGCTTAGTTAAGAATGTAAGTAGATTTTGGCTCTGCCTGCTCATTAGCATGGGCTTCAGTATTTAGTCTGCAAGATTATGAGGTGACTGTTTTTCTGTGTAAGCCTGCAAGGAGTTATGGTTATTACAAAGGCAACCAAATCAAGATGTGTGTTATTCTCTTCCCACAGGCATGAGGAGTACGGTTTTGGTTTTCACTGACTTAAATAGAGTGGTAGGTTAATCCACAGAAATTCAGGTTCTAACCACAAAGATTTCCTTGTGCAAATCTGAGCTGGCATGTGTCAAAATGCAACAGTATGGGATCCCACAGCCAAGAACAGCCTGGGCCTTGGTGACCAGCACCAGAATGAGAATAGAGAAATGGTAGGACGACAATTAACCGAGGTAGGATTACCACATCTCCCTGCACAAACAGTCTTCTGGAATGGCACTTCCATTAGTTGTAGACAAATTCAGGCTGTCTTTTCCTAATATGGTCAATCCTGGCTGGCCTGAGCTGGGAAAAGTAGCATGAATTCATGGGCTGGATCAACATGTAAAGCTGGAGAGTTGTGAGCCCTCATCTGTAATGTGCAAATCATACTCAAACTAATACACTTCCAAATACAAAAATAAATTATTTTTTAAAAAATCCACACTGCTCAAAGTAGTTTTCAAAGAGTTCAGCAGGAAAAATTTTATTGGAAATGATAAACGTTTTCATTCTGAATAATTTATACTTGGATTTTTTTGGTATCGGATAATGTTCTCAGTATTCTCATATAGCATAACCTGGTAGAAATTGGTAAGATCAATCTTCCCTGGTGAAATCAATTTCTGTATGCATTGTAAAAATTATATAATGACCTATGGCAGTCTTGAAGTGGTGAAAAATGGGAAAAAAAGCTCAAAAAATGCATTGGACCATAGAAGATCGGTGAAAAAGGTAATCTCAGGAATGGCTTTGGTGCCAGTTACATCTGCAGTGACTGATATTTCTCAAATTTATTTTATTAACTATGGAAATTAGTAAGCCAACAGTGATCTGCTTTTATGGAAAACTGGACCATGGTTTACCACCTTTCTTTCTGTGTTGCCTCATAAATGGGGAGGCAAGAAAACCTTCCCCTTGCCAAGCTGCTACTGAAGTCTCATCAGCATGAGATGCTCCAGCAGTGAAGCCTACAGCACTTAGAGTGGGCTCTGCTTCCAAAGGAGCTGATTTGGTGAGACAGTCAGGTGGCTAGGCAGACACACTCTTCTAGTTTGGGAATAGAGACCTTGTGGGAAGGTAGGTGACTTTCTCATGGAAAGCTAGCCTTTCTTCATGTAGATGAAAGAGATGAAAGGAATGACTGAATGCTAAATATTATTGGAATTTGTTCATTCGCTCACCAGAAGTCAGAGTGAATTCAGAAACACTAGGTGTAATTATGCATTTATTTATGTAAATATGCAAGGGAAAGTATTACTGGGGTAATTGTCTATTTAAAAAAACCAGATAAAAAGCCAGATCTTTCTAAGAGTAGGTTTGTTATGTATATAATTTTAAGATATATAAATAATAGAAAGTTAAAACATTAGTGACTTGTGTGACTTCTATGGCTGTATTGTTCATTTAAACTATTCTACAGGTAAATAATTTGAAACATGGAATATGGTTACAGGGAATCTTTGTTTCCCTGAAGATTTTTGAGCAAATGTCTCAACTGTTAAATCATTGGAGAACCAGAAGGAATCACTTGTAGGATTTCTGACTTTGTCTGTTGCTTTCTGCTGCTTGGACACACTATTTTTACCTAAAGAAAGAAATGTTTATTTAAGACTTTTTCTTAATGAGCTTTTTTTTTTTTTTTAAGAAGTCAGACTTTTCCCATTTCTTCACAACAATGATATCCAGAGGTGTTTGTTCTGAAGTACTTTAATAATATTTTTAGCTTCTTTATAAAATGTCTTAAAATAAATTTTTAGACAATTTAAAAAAATTGATTCACCACAGTTTTAGACATAGCATATCCTCAAAAAATTTCCAAAATAAAAATCTTTCTTGCAATAGCCAACCAGGCATCACATAAGGGGTGAGAAGGTCCAGACAGCAGAGATCATTCTTGAAGTCTGCTTTTATCTGTTAGCTAGAATTCTCAGAACCTCTTCAGGTTTCCTTAGAACACTTAAGACCTGAAGCTGATCCAGGACTGACACCTGATCTTTACTGAGTACACTGTGGTTCAAGGAATCCACGTGTCTAGGATTCGTGCCAGAATCTCTGCTTCTGCACAGTCCCTAAGTCCTCCTCTTGCTGAGGAAGCTAGTCTTAGAGGAATTCTACTCTTAGAATTCCTCAAAATAGTAGGAAAATCAACTCCTTTTCCTCTAGACTTTGTGATTACATATGTCTACACATTCATTTAGAAGCTATTCTTCAATCAAAAAAATTTCATTTTTCTTTTGAAAAAATGCTAAAATAATTTTAATATGCAGTATATACTTATTCCATATTTATTAAGAGTTAATATATTTTAAATATTGCTTATAGATATATAAAACATATTATACATTATTTGTATATAAGTGTACTTATATACAAACTTCAACTTCAGTTTGAAATCTGTAAACAAATCAGATTAGGACTTACAAAGTTGCAAAATTAGTTATTATACAGAAGCACTTTGGATAAGGACCCTACAGAGATTTTACAGTATGCTGATACTAATTGGTGTTTATGAATGAGTTCGTATAGAACTTTTTGTTAGAGGGCAATGGCAGAAGCATGCAGGATTTCAGGGCAGGCACACTTCTTTCAGCTCTGGAAACATTTTCCCAGAGAACAGTTGGACTGATCTGTCTTTTCCACACTGCATCACACTAACAGTCTTATATTGAACTGTGCACTCTTTCTTCAGGCCTTTAGCAACTGGTGATTTCTCAGCTTATAGAATTAATTCCTTTTATTTGTATTTGTATTCAGGACCTTTCATTCCTTGCTGTTGACTTTACACCATTTCTGTTATTCCAGTCCCAGAAGTCACCCCTTACTCTGCATTTATAATGGCTCATAACCTTGTGCCAGGCTCCTTCTGCCAACAGCACAGATGAGACACTGCACTTAAACAGTCCCTAAGGAGCTACTGTAAGAAACTCCCTTGTGCTGTCCACTACTCCTCCCTCCTCTCTTAAGTAGTTAGTTTTTCACCTAACTTAGAAATCTAAATCTAAAGGTATAATGTTTACTCAATTTGTCTAAAAAATGAAATAGAGAATTTTCCGTCTGAGCTAATGAGTGTACTTCTATCCATTGCTATACTGAGTTCTAATGAGATGCAATCTACTTCATTTGCAGAGAAAATAATTTTAAAAAAGGGCTCAGTATTAAGTTTGGTCTATTCTACCTTTGGTGATGACACATTTCAGTGTATTCTTTTTTCACCACGTGTTAATGTAATCTTTCAGAATCTGTCACTTTGGTTATGACTGAAGCTAAATAAATTTTTTATCAGTAAAACACAGACACAATGCTATCTAGTCCTATAAATATGATTACCTATCACAAAAGTTTTAGAATTACTGAGGTTTCTTCTGTTGCTGTAGATAACTTCTGCCTGTGAATGGGTAGTCTCTTCCCTCAAATTCTGATTTTGGTAAAGAAAGTCCAAGACCCTAGATAGGGATGAAGTAACTTCCCAAAGAGCAAATTCTAAGGGATAATCTGTCATCTCAGCCTGCTTTTGGCATGCAGTGTGCTGTCCCAAGCCCTTTGAGTAAGATAGGAGAGAGTCCCAAGGGATTAGCAAAGGCCCCGAGGTACTGTTTGCTACAACCCAAGCATTAGCCTTCAAAACTGAGCCGTAATGCAATGTAGCCAATTATCACTTCAATGTCTCCAGGGGTTTCAGTTAAAAGTAGAATTTGGGTCCCTTTCCCGCTCCACAGAACATACCAAAGCATAGCCTAGTCTCTCCACCTCCCACAGCAGTAGCTGTGTTTCAGTAGTGAGCAATGTACAAATTCTAGAGAACAATATAATTCTGTGCTGAATAAAGGTCACAATTGATCCTCAGGGACCCGTGGCTCTATCCATGGTATAAACATCACATAACACCAGTCAAAAGTTTACATGGAAAACAATGAGATTAGATATAAATTCCAATTTGTTAAAGGTAAATATATCTGGTTGTAGAAAATGCCTGGATTCTGCCAGAATTTAGCTTTTAATTTTTGATCTCTGTAGGGAAAGGTAAAACAGTGATGATTTTTTTTCCAATGCTGAAGTTGTTAGATCCTAAATTTTCAGCTGCCCATACTGACACCTTTTCAAGGACTCTATGAGAACAATTTAATCAATTCTTTCAGCAGAAAAACTGACTCCATTAGATTGCAATGGCCCAGAGGACCAAGAGCAGCTGTTAAAATGCAATCACTGTTGAGCTCATATAAATTGTTATAAAAGTTCTTTCACTGTTTCTCTGTTTAAACTTGCTAGAGTACATCCAGTAAATGCATCCAACCTCTCCTTTAGATGCTTGGTCTGACTAGGGTTATGAAAGAGGGTCTCTCTGTAGCAGTCTTTGTGTTAGTCTTTTATCCTTGGTAAAGTTCCAACAGCTCTGAAAATGGCAATTATTAATTCACTGTGAAAAAAAGCACCACTTCTTTCTTGATGTTCTGATTCATTTTATTCCAGTTTCTAACCTGCTGTTTCTGGCAAAAGCCTTTTTGATAAAGTGAAGGCTGAGTACATTTGAGGCAGACTTTGACAAAATTAGGTGTCATATGTGACAAGTTTGAGTTAGTGTTTGTTTAAGCCAGGGGGTAAACCACAAGGACTCCATTTGGTGGCTCAGGTTTGCATGGACAAAAGAGTATTTAGCTGCTTGACTCTTCTCTAGAGACCAATCACCACTGGGAGTTTGGCACCTCATACCTCCATTGAGCAGGCCAGTGCACACACAGGCACTGCACTCATCTGACTGGAGTCACAAAACAGGGCAGGCAAGTGCTTAAGAAGTTCCTGACAAATGCAGGCTATTACCCCAAACTGAAAGCTGGTTCCCCACATCAGGCTCTCCAAGACTGTAGAAACTGCACTTAGAGCCTGACCATATGGATGGGTAGCAAATCTGTAAGATAGGCTGTGAATTTAGGCAGCTACCTAAGGAATAGGTTTTTGTCAAGACTTAGTCTTGGTTAAATTTGAAATAGCTAATGCTTCCCTTGCTGGGCAGGTAAGGTACCTGGAATTGCCTGGTATTTATCTGAGGCTAAGAAACACGGCTGGATGGTTGCTGGAAAGCTGCTGACACACAATAAATGGTTCAAAGACTCAGAATTGCAATTGTTATCTGTTCATTTGGACTTTGACCGAAATAAACATAAAACTGATTCCACAGAAACTAATGGGCTACCTGCAAGTAGATATCCGATGCTGATAAAGAAGATCCATTTCTTAGGCATCAGCTTTGACTTGGGAAATCCTAATTCCAGCACTCTCCAACACCTGCAGTGGTCTCATGCAGTGTCTTTCTCACATCCTCAGATGTACACATCACTGATTTTGGGGTGTAACTAATTTGCTTTGAAAAATCTGACCAGCATGCCTCTGTGCCCAGTGCCGACTCTCTTGAGCAGGTTATAAGTAAAATCTTATGTTGTAGTAGTCCTGCAGGAGTAATAAAGTGCTGTGTTGCTGAGGGCACTGTGAATAGCTAGGACAGATAACCAAGATAGAGTATTGCTCAACTGAGGGGTATTTAAAGGGAAAGTTTCCTTGCAATTTAGAAACTCCCAGCGTGAATCCAACTGGTAAAAGCAACTCTGAAATACTTCAAATTTCCCTCCTTTGTATCTTTCAAAATTAAATTGCTTGTGTTTCTTGTATCCTAACTCAATTTTTGATAGAGTGAATGCTGAGAATTTACCTGTTCCATGACTGCCTGAGAGTATTAAACAGTGGGGGTGAATTCTGTGTGCCTCTGCTCAGGCTCAGAAAAGCTGTTCCATTGCAGCCTTCTATGCACAGGCTATAATATCCTTATCACAACATTTTTGTTTGCTTGCAGGTAAAGTAAAACTTTTATATTTGTATCCTGAGGTTTACTGATAATCCCAGTGAGGCAAAGGGCATTCCTGTATATTACTTAGTTCAAAAACAATTGCATATCAGTCCTTCTGACACCTGTGGGGACTGAGTTATCAGATCAAAGCTCAGAACAGATTTTGTTCTTTGTGGTTGCTTCACTCAGTCAGAAATAATTTGTGGAAGACCTTTAGGGTGCCTTAAATGGAGCTCAACTGCATTGATTGGGAAGATATGCATGCTTTTGTGAGCATACTTGTGCAGATTTCAAAGTGCAAGTTATTCAGACCAGGGTTTTCCTGGAGTAATACCAGTGAACTATGTGGGTGTACACATTCCTGTATAGCTGGAGAGACATCTATGGGCTGTGAGCATAGTTAAAACAGAAAAAATCTCAATATTATATATGGGACATGAAAGGGGGAAAAATGGGAATCTAGCATGGAGACTATTAGTGCTGCATTTAGTGGGTAACCAGGAGGGCACAGGGCAGGGCAGGGTGTTTCTTTTCTTCTCTATTGATCTTGGTCATTGCTGGCTTAAGCAGCATTCTCAGAAGGGAAAGGAAAGGGTTGGTAACGGTGCATGGGACAGTCTGTCTATTTCAATAATAGAAATCCATGGTCAGGTGAAGAGATTCCAGGATTTCCTCATTTGTTGAAGTGTTGCAGCACACTTAGAAGAGCTGGTGAATAAAAGAATAAACCCAGCACACACCACTCATTTCATCCAGCCATGGGCCCAGTTGTCATGGACTAAAGGGAGCAGTTGTATCAATCTTATTAAAGTCTACTGCAAAACTCATCAGTTTTTGAGCTTTGGGGGCTGAGAGGCGAGAGGTACTTTCTAAAGGATGGGGAATCAATTTGTTATTGTGCAGCCATTTTTCACTCATGAAGGGTATGATTTATAATGATAACTATGTACCCAGAGTTTGGAGTGAGTGATTAAAAGACTCTTTTAAATGACATTACATTTGCCCCTTTCCCAATAGAAACATTGCCCCCCAGAATTAAATTATGGTTGTGATTTGAAAGCATTTTTTATAAAAAATTCTGAGTAGCAACACAGGAAAACTAGAAGAGGAGTCTGAGTAGTAGAAAATTTAGAAAATTTTCATTTTTCACAGGACTTCCTCAAATATGAGAATGCTTAAATTACTACTTCAGCACATTTGATGTACATGATGTTCACTTTAGAAATTTCTGATTTCCTTAGCAAATGGAAATTTAACATAAACAAAGCAGTCAGATCATAGGCAATGATGGCTAGAAATAACATTCTAAATATTTTAATAGTGACATTCCAGAGATGTTTACCTTTGTGAAGATAAGCAGAACATATACAAAAAATGAATGCACAACGATCTGCATTCCATCATTAAAATGAACTTTACAGATGACTTGCTCTTGGACTCTGAGACAAGTTCTTTTTTTAGAGTACAGTCTGCAGAACCAGAAAATAAAGACAAAACCAGCTTGTTTGCAACCTCTCAGGGACCAAATACCACACAGAAAGTGTTTTATGTTTTTGTATTTATTTTCAAATTCTTAGTTTAGTTATTAGAACACCAGTTCTTTGTTCTCCTTCTCAAGTATTTCACATCAGCTCTGTGGTTTAAAGTGATATTTTAAATGTCTGTAACTTCATTACACTTACAGTGAATTCATGCCAAAAGCATTTTGGATATATAGATATATACTGTGCCTCTTTTACACCATTGCTGCAGGATGAAGAGAAAGCAAGACATTTTTGAAGCATCTGCATTATCATTCTCAGATGCTGCTTTCATCCTTCCCATCCATCACTGCAATTTTTACACATCTGGGCTGTGACAAAAGCTGATATCCCTGGGCATTAAGGCCCCCTTGATTACATTTGCTGAGAATAGAGTCTAACACACCTTTAAAATTTTATCAATAACTGTTTCAAGGAGTCCAGATCTTGGGAAAGTACCATCCAGAGGACCTAAGCTTGATCAATGTTCTTTTCCAATGTTAGGGAAAATCAGTCAACAAAAGCAATGTGTGAATGAAAAAGTGAAGATCAGACTCTCAGAGCTCCAGCATCTTCTAGGTGAGATATAAGACTGAATCCCTCATCTGTGATCACTGGGCAAGCATCTACACTGTGCTGGAGAGCAGCTGTCAGTGTGGCAGAGATGCCAAAATTGTTTGTCCATGTACAGCACCAACCACCTTGCCTGAGCTGAACTTGGTCATAATTCTGAAGATTTCCCCAGGGAAATGGAAAATCCACCCAGTGAACAAGATCCAAAGAACTGCCCTCTCAGTACAGGTGAAGCCCAGCAGCCTCAGCTCTGCCTCTTGGTTGGACCAGGAGGAGGCAGCAGGGAACTCTCTGAGACCTTTAAAGGAATCGTGTTCCAAGCAGCATCATCCACAGGAAACCTGAATTGAGCTTGAGTTCAAGCTGTCAGTGTCTTGTGTGTCTTGTTAAAACTCCCAGGCACAAACTGCTTTGCTCTTAGCTTTAACAGCTAAAGAATTGCTTTTAACCTACAGAATTACAAAACCTACATTTTACCATGCAGGAAAAAATTTAGACCAAATCCATAACAGTGCCTTGTCATCTTGCCAAAAGCAAGGAGAGATGTACACAGGGCTTCAGCAACCTTCGGTGTTAAGTTCATCATAAAGTAGGGAAAAAAAAAAAAAAGAAAAAAAAGTTGGCATGAAAATATGGCAAAATTTAGTAGTGTCCTTTGAGAGTATTCTGAAGACTACATTATTTTTCTTTCTTTTTTGTTTGTTTGTTAGTTGTTTTAAAAATATATTTATTTTTATTACCTGACCAATTCAGGAAAGAGAGTATAAATTCTAATTTTGGTTTGTCAGTGAAAAAAGACTATAATACATAAAAATTCCATGTGGAATCCAAACTAACCTGTCCTCAGGGAGACAACTGTCTGCTCCCTTGCTTGGGCACACAATGTGCGTACCAACAGGCTGTGCTCCTCAGTGGCTTTGGATTAATACTTTCACTAAAATAGCCTTAGGTATTAATGGGTCACTTTAGCCAACTTCAGTAAGTGAAAGAATGAAACTTTTTGTGTTCCAAAATAAAACTGAAATTCCTTGAACTGCTGACAATACTGGAAATAAGTTCATAATGAGAGTATATCCAAAACCCATACAAAGACAGGTTCTGGGATGCCCAATTGCATTTTCAGGTAACAGTGTTGTCACGGTGTTTCCCTTGCTTTAAGTATCTGTATGCTGCCTCTCTTCTGTAGTGGCTCATAAATCTGTACCGAATCTTAGGAAATTCCTGCAGGTTCCCAGAGGTCTTCCCAGCCCTTGTGTTCACGCCTTTGGCCTTCCTTATTGCTCACTGCTGCCTCTCTCCACCTGTATTTGTGTGTGTGTGTCTGTGTGCCCATGCACAAACTTCTGACACAGTCTGGGGACAGCTGGTGAGTGCTGGGGTGTGGGGTTTCCTTTGGGAGGAAGGGCCACTTGCCACGAGTGCCCAAGGAAGCAGGGTGCAGCTGGCAATGGACACGCATTGGCTGGCCCCAAGTGCTCTAGTTTTTAATGGTCTGCTCTTCCTGAGATGGTGAAACACAGACAATGCATTAAGAATTCAAACCTTCTCTAACAGACTTTCTCTTTTCCTGCTTTGTCTTCACAGACTCTCAGGAATAGTCCCCAACCACAAACAAACACCATGGGGATACATTTAGGAAAAATGTAAAAATAAGACCTTAAAGCATATAGTGATATGAGTATGTCTGAGTTGGTAGAGAAGGCTAATATAGTTTACAAGATCCTTTTGTACTCTAAAGAATCCAAAATACTAAGAGCACACAAGCCTCACTTCTGATCTACTGTAGAAGGAACAGACTTCAAATTAAGTACAAACTGGTAATAATTGCTCTGAGTTTAATTTAATTATGGGAGTACTTTAATTACTGGACCAACTAATTAGAAAAATCGGAATATTATTTGTGGTCAGAAATAGGGAATTACCCAACCTGCTACCTTTTGAGAGAATGATACAAAGAAAAGTTATTGCTTAGAGATATCTGAGAGCTTATGCTGTAATTGATCATTATGTACTTGGAATCTCCTTGATAAATTTTCTACTGATTTTGTCTAAGTAAATTTTCCTCCTGATAGAAAATCATGTGTTTTGTTTACTTAGAATGGTTAAATGGGAAGTTCTTTAAAGAAACAATTAAATTCTACATAGAATCTTGTGTGACAATATAGGTAGCTTAGGACAAAATTAATAATCTTGGCAGACCCACACTTTTTCATTTTAATTTATTTCACATTATGACATAACATTTGCATGTTCTCGCACTGGATCGGAATCAGATTTCTGATGTATTCAGGTCTGAGTTATTAATTAAGATGTATTATTAAATATAACATTATTAAAGTATATCATAGAAAAGTGAGCCCTAGGACAAGGAAACTTGCTATGATTTATGTACCTTCTGGCTTAAGTTACTTTTTTTATTTCCAGATTATCATGTGAAAGTTTTCCCTGATTCCAGTTTTTTTTTTTTTCTGTGCAAGCTAAAACTCCACTTTTGCTTTTGAAGATTCTCACCATGGGACCATTTTGTGCTGTAATTTGGCAGAGATTCTTTCTGAGTAGGAGGTTTGGACTTGTTTTCAGGAAAACTGAGATATTCTTTTTTTCCCTGCTTTTGTTAAATTTTGGTATTTTGCTAACCTTTTTGATGAGTACATAGGGACTTTCAAGAATAGCTTTTCTCATGGAAATGGAAAAATTTCTGTTGTCTGCCTTACATGTGAGTGCAAAGGAAGAAAATTATTCCCTTTGAAAAACAAAATGTGAACAAATGAATTTATAGAACTGTCTTGAATTCATATCCCTGAAAAGTAGTCGATTTTACTTTTATGATCTTCTTCTCAGATACTTCTTATTTTTCTAAACTATGCTTAGTCATTCCTAGAAAAGAATAACGCCTCTTATTCATTAAGAAATTTGCTATATACACCCATGAATTAAAAGCTAAATTGGGGATAGAGTACAGAACTTCTGACTTAATCTCATTATTATTTTTAATGTATATACTAACAAATCTCTCCAAAACGAGGAAGTAAATTTAGGAAAATATATAGATGGATGTATCTAATGGTTGGAATCCCTTCTCATTGTTGAATCAGAGGTTAGGCTTGACTTCCATTTCATTCCTTAATAATGTTATGCTAATATGGCCTTAGAGATTTCTTGTCTTTCAGTTGGCTCACCTGAAAAAAATGTCTGTTGAGGAAGTTAGGAAAAATGTTTTCTAAACTCAAGTGGAATATTTCTATGTAAAGTGTATGAAAGACCCGTCCATGGTACAATAGGTGCATTAAGAGAAAAGACCCATTTCAGCTGCACAACAGAATGAAAATATTACAGTTGGTGATGGGGTCAATAACAGATAACCTTTGCTCACACACAAATTCCTTGTCCAAGTAATTGCACTCAGCTTAAGCTTGTATCGCTGTGATCACATGGAAACTCATTCCTCAGGAGCTCAGCAAACTACAGAACTTCTCTAAGACATTGTGAAGGGAGATTTTTCTTTTGACAACTTGATTTGCCTCAGATAGGAGCAGACATTTTTCTCCTTCACTGCCCAAGACTTGCTAGATGGGATTTCAAATTCAGCTGACTACAAAAGACTAACTTTTCAGGTATGCCTTTTATTTCAGAATTAAGACCGTTACTTCTAACAATCATATTAAATGTCGTCATCCCCAGAAGAGTAGGGTATATCAAACTTTTCCTTTGTTCACTTTCCAGATAACTCCTACACTACTAACACTACTGTCATTCTGTGTGTTCCCTCTAGACTCCTGGCTCTCAGGTTCCTGGAGTTCAAAAAAGACAATTTTAATTAGAATTTTTACATTGTTCAAATGAATATAAATTGAAGTTAATTCAAATTGCAAATTCTAAAAATGCTTAAACGATCTGACTTTAATTCTAGAGGAACAATATAATACAGGAATAGTACTAATTACAACTGAGGCACTCCACTCCAAGGCACTGGAGCATCAACACCTTGAACTACGGTTAAAATACACACCTTAAACATCCTTAGTTTAAAGTAAATGTCTTTTCTAATATAATCTGTAGGTTTCCAGCAAAACTGTCCCAGAGAAGCTTTAATTTCAATGCAGTTTTAAAAAACTAATTTAAATCAGGACATCAGGGTTATTCCAACGTTTCTGTAGAATGTGTAATGAAATCATTAATGTCCAGATAGATATCTGAGGCAGTGACAGGACATTTCATTGACTGTATAGTGAGAAACAGAAGATTGGAGCTTTCTGTTAAAAACCTGAAATTTTCTATATTATGTAGAAGAAATAATGGCAAGATAACTTCAAAGAGAGTTATAATATCTGAATAATTTCTAAAAGACTAGCTCCTAGTCTGGAAAAATAAGTTTTTTATGTTTAATTGAGGCTGAGATATGGGGGCAAAACTGTGATTCTGCAAATCCTAAAATAGGAACCCTTAATGCTAAAAAAGTCATCTTTTACCTATAATGGAGTGGAGCATTTTTAAAACATCATGATGTCTGAGTTCTAAAATGACCTTTGTGCATTTATGCTTGGATTCATCCTTTATTGTGCTATTGACAGCTTTCTAAATATGTTCAGAACTTGTTTCAAAGTCTTTGAGTTTGGTCTTGAAAGGTGTGTTTTGTGTAGCGTGCAGCATTGTCATCTGGGGGCACAGTGACTGCTGCTTGGGCTTTATTTAGGTATCTGCTCTGTCAGGGTACAGCAAAGCTTTCTACAGTCCCATCCTTCTTTTTTTTTTAATTGTGAGGAGATTACCTGGCTTATGATAATAGAGCCTCAGTGAAAAATCCTAGTGGTACTTAACTGTTTCCAGTCATTTGATTGGAAGATGTCAGTAAATTTTTTCAGCACCCCTACTTCTAAAGAAAAAAATTATATATTCACTGAGTTCCAAGAGCCCATGTGTTTTACAAAATTATCCTTTAAGGCCGTGTGTACATTTTGCCCAAAATATATTGCTTGGCATTTTTCAGTAAATAAGTATTACTGCCTCTTCTGGAATTACTTCTTCATGTATAGTCACAAATATAAGGTCTATTATGGAGCAATGATTTTCCACTCTGCAGACTGACAGGATGTGAGAGTTCTTGTGAACTGTAATGTATTTCAGGAATGTTGGCTACCAGCACAGAGTGTGTTCACCTTGGAGCTGGAGGTTTTCAACAGAACTCATCAATAAAATGATCTTTTAACAGACACCCATTCCAGCACCTGGGTGTGCTGCACATGCATCCTGTTTCACACACACCAAAATAATTTCAACTATCAGGGTTCTTTATTGAAATCATGGCCAACCATATTAAGATATAATTCCACATAATTATAAATAGAAATAATACTTATAAAATACCTGCCTTACTAAAGGTCACGCTGCTGTTCAAAATCCATGTTTTCCTACGAGATCAGTCAACTCCTTTAGTTTAATGAACCATTTGTTGGCAGATTTGTAAAGTGATACTGGTTCTGCAGGTCCAAGCACTTTTCTGCCAAGGAAATAATTTCAATGTTTCAGATTACAAGTGCTAGAATTCTTAACCAAAACGTAATTTGGGAGTGCCAACCTTGTCAACTTGGCCGCATTCTGCTTGAAACACATCTACTGTACACACTTTATTTGCACCAGAGTGTGACAGCTCTCTCTGCTTTGTGTTTTGCAGCTGGCCAGCCCCAACTGTGTTCAGTGGCCAAAGATGTATCTGAAGGACAATGTCCTGTGATTGTGTCAGCACAATCCTGGGTGTCAGCACAGGCTGGGGATGAACAGATGGAGAGCAGCCCTGCCCAGAAGGCCTTGGGGGTGCTGTGGCTGAGAGGCTGGACATGACCCAGCCATGGACACTCCCAGCCCAGAGAGCCAAACGTGTCCTGGGCTGCATCCAAAGCAGGGTGGGCAGCAGGGGAGGGAGGGGATTCTGCCCCTCTGCTCTGCTGAGACCCCACCTGCAGTGCTGCATCAGCTCTGGGTGCCAGCATAGGAAGGACAGGGACCTGGTGGGGTCAGTCCAGAGGATGGCCTCGAAGAGGATCAGAGGGCTGGAGCACCCGTCCTATAAGGAAAGGCTGAGAGAGCTGGAGCCCCTCATCCTGGAGAAGGCTCTGGGGACACATTGTGGCCTTTCAGAGTTAAAGGATGCCTTTTTAGCTGGGCTTGTTGGGATAGATAATGGTTTTCAACCAAAAGACAGTATATTTGGACTAGATAAAAGGAAGAAATTTTTAACATGAGGGTGTTAAAACACTGGAACAGGTTTCCCAGAGAGGTAGTCAATGCCTCATCCTTGGAATCATTCAAGGTCAAATTGGATGGGTCTCTAGCAACCTGATCTAAATGAAGGTGTCCTTGTTCATTGCAGGGAAGTTGGACTAGATGGCCTTTAAAGGTCCCTTCCAACCCAAACTATTCTGATTTTCTGAATCTATGCTTATATGAAATGTATTTCTTTGGCCGATAGCAAATTGAGCTGGAAAACCTTCTGAATCAGTATTTGATTTTGGACAACTGTTAAAATATTATTTTAGTGAGTCTAGTGTTCTGAAGAAGTATTGCTTGAACTGAAAACTGTTGTTCATGCTTAAACTTGAAGCAGATTGTGTTCCTGCAATACCGTGCCCTTGAGTTTAGCATCACAAGATAAAAAAAACAAACAGCAACTTTGGACCGCTGTGCCTCTCTTTGAGACTTTTGAGTCATTGGCAGCCTAGTTTTGTTTAGGAAAGGAAAAATGAAGCCTCTTGATGTGGTTTCTAAATTTTCTACTGAAATACAGGGTCGAGTAAGGGGAAAGACTGAAAATTTTCCAGTAAGATAGGGTCTAATTACCATCACTCCATAATTAAGATATGAAGGCAATACCAGAGAACGGTAGCACCGAAGTGCATATTATTTTCAAACATCATCTTAGGATTCACGGCAGAAAACTCCTCAGTGACAAGCATGACCAGACATCAAATGTACAAATGTTCACCTGGCAGAGAGTGACACCTTCCTGCTCAGCAGATGCATCAGGACAGGGGAAGTGAGTCAGGACTCTCTTTCCAGGGATCAGTGTGAAACAAAAGGGCCAGCAAGTGCGGTTGACAGCTGCAGGTATTAGTGTCAAGGGCCCAGAAAAACCTCCTGTTTCCCAGGATGGCACATTGCTTGTGTTCTTTCTGCTTCTGGTGACTGACATCTTTGTCTTCTGATGCTTGCAAATTATCTGATAGAGCCTAGACACAAACCAAATGCTTCAAAGCAGCTGGAAAAGTGAAGATCTCCTAGATTTGATGCTGCTGCTATTTACAATTACTTGGTAAGGAAAACAAAGCCAAAAATACACTTAACCATAGTCACAGAAGAAAATCCTATCCTCTGTGAAAACCACAGCATACCAAAGACTAAACAACCTGACAGTCTCCTTGCTACACAGTATTGTGTGAAATGTTGGCCTTCAGTACCAGACAATCCTGAGCCTTCTGTATTTTGTTACCTGCCAAGTAAGAATGAGTGAATGAATTTGAGCTTTTTATGTCCTAAGTAAATTGTTAAAAAATATTTAGATTTAGTCCTGCTGAAATTTTGTTATTTTTTGTAATTTTAAATTGTAGATTAGATATCTTTTGAATGAAAGAAATCATAAATATGAGATGTTTGGTCCTGTATAAATGAATGTTCTCCATTGGTGAAAAGAAAGAGATTTCTATTGAGTTGTTGCGATCAGATACTTTTTTCCCCCCACAGATGACTTCTTTCAACTTTATCTAACATTAGGCAAATATTTTAAAAATGAAGCCTTCTGAAAAACAAACCCAAAATCAAAGCAATCAACTACACCAAATAAATCAACCAACCAACCAACCAAAAACCAATAAAAACACCCCATATGTTTTTTAAACCCTTATATTTTTAAAGAGTATGGAATGACTGTGACTGGTACAGCAGTACTGTCCTGAGCTGGTCACATGCTGCAGTTCTCAGTACATGTGCCAATGGATATTTTGTCATGTATTTAGCTGTGACCTAATATTCCCATATCTTTGTTAATCTTAGTAGCCTTATAAACAGCATTCCCAAATATGTTTATTTGGAAAATCCACATTCTTCAAAGAAATATTAAAAACTCTAAATCGAGATGATTTCTCTGGCTTTCTGTTTTGCCTCATCAGCCCAGGTAGTTCATTGACTGTAGCCAGATAATAATCAGGATTCATTATGCAAATTAAGTTTTTAGCTAAAACTTTAAAGTGCTTCCATTAACCATGTATCTTAGAAAATATTTTGAATACAAACATCTGGGACTTCTTATTTTGATTTTTTTTTTCCAAATTAATGAATCCATTCATTTGGGATTCACTCTGAAGTCTTCATATTTCCTTTGATTACGATGGACCAGTAACAACCTATAATAGCAGCTTTAGTTACAGACATAAAAAACTAGTATTTAGTGCCATCATAGCATTGATAACTGGGTGAACTGATGTGCTGCAGACACTGACACCACTTGCTTTAACAGAATATGGTGAAAAGAGGAATGTAAAGTCTAAAGAATCAGACAATCCCTTAAGTGTTCTATAAAGGCAAGAAAGAACACGTGGTTTGGACTTTTAGTGACTATGCATTCCTTGCTCACCAAGCTTGGAAAAGAAGCCCCATTCAGGGAAATAAGTGAGGATTTTTCCAAACCCCTTCCTTTCCCAGGACCTCTTAGGTACTCCAATATTTTTGCCACCCAAGTTTGCCGTAAGGTTTTCTCATTGTTTAATGACAGATCAAATGAGTAGAAAATCTGTGACTGCTCAGTCTGGAGAGGAGACAGATGAGAGAATCATCTGAAAAAGTTTCAAAGAATTATGAGAATAATGAAGATGTGGCAGAACTGGTCAGCAATATGTACAAAACTGAGACCTCTCCAAGGAAGAGTAGGAGACTGGTTTCAACTAAACAAAAATAATGAAAAATACTTCTTTACACTGCAGATGCTGAACTACTGGTCACTGACACCACAGACTGTTGTTAGGATACAGAGAGCATTAGCTGGTTCTGTAAAGGACCTGTGCATATGTGAAATATGGGGAGGAGTGACAGAGAGTTGATCCCTGCTTTATCTGCTCTGGATTTGGGAGATTGAAAAGGAAATGCACCCCACACTATGGCATGGCCACATCCCTTCCACACATTCTCACTCCTCCAGCCATGCCTGAGGGGAGACTTCTGCGCTTTGCCCAACAGGACATTTCTTGTGTGTTGATGCTTTGACTCCTCTCCTTAACTCTGTCCCACTACAATTAATCTGAAAGTTTGAGGTCCGTCATCTGGATTTAAACTCAGGGAAGTCAAAGAGAGTGCTCACACTCTCTTTGATTGGCAGAATATCAGAGAATGATGGAATGTTCAGGGTTGGCAGGCACCTTAGAGATCATCTAGTTCCAACTCCTCTGCCATGGGTAGGGTCACCTTCCACTAGGGCAGGGAATCTTCCAGTAGAAGGTTCAGATGTCCACACTGAAACACTGTATTGTGACCAGCTTTTACCAATCTTAATTCTTCCCTAACTTCATACAATGGCTGCTAAAGTGACACTTCCAGTGACTTGCTGGGTAGGTACTTCAAATCTAACTCTCTTCACATATCCATAATTGTGTGAGTCAAATATTCATGTCAGAAAGTGGATAATGAGTGCAGTGGAAAAGAGCATGAGATATTAAAGGAAGACTTGTGAACTGCAGCAAAAGAAGAGGCAAAGTGAACAGAGTTTATGAAGGGCAGAGGCAAGCAAAATAAGGAGGATAATGAAGCAGGCAGCATTCCCCCCTGCTTCTACCTGAAGCTGTGGGAAACCTTTTCTATAATAACCGTTTAAGTGTCTGTTCCCTACGGATTTTGGCTCTACATAGTGGAAGCTTTAGTCTTTTCTGTCTTTTAACCTATAATCTGTGGGAGGTAGATTCAGGCAGTGGTCATCATGTACGGGCTAAACAGTCCTGAGATAGGAACAGGACCTATATCCAATCTTTATTCTCATTAGGACAATTGGCAAGTAAAAAAAATCAGCTTCTTATTTTATAATAAATTATGCTAGAATAAAATGAAAACTGATTAAGCAGCTATTATCTCCCCAAAGGAGAGTTGTTTTTATGGGTTTCAGATAAGAATAATAACTCCACCTAATAATTTCACACCAAGTAAAGTCTGTGCAGCACCTTTTTGGGGGGGGAAAGAATCCCATCACAAACCAACACCAAGAAATCCAAAGAAACAGGAAAAAATAAAGCTTTTAAAAGAAGTGTTGTATTTAATATGGATATAGGTTTTATCTTATTTTGAACCATTATATTAAATTGCATGTTTATTGATTAAATAGAGGAAAATTAGGTTAGTTGGTTTTCTTAAATTACTCAGATGGGTAAGTGAATGAGCGAACCAGTACCATGGCTGCTTACTTTCTCAAACTGCCTTCTGAAATGGGCCAAAGTGGGCTTACTTTGGGCTGAGGGAAAATATTTGCACAAAGAATTAGTGGTCAGCCACTGCACGCAATACCAGGAGTCAGCCATCTGGATTTTGCATCAGGTGCCCAAAGAAAGAAGAGAAAAATTCTTTGTCGTACATAAATCTCCGGAGCAAGTTTCATCCAGATCCTCAGTCGGATGTTGCTTTGGATGCCACAGAAAGCTCACCTTCAGTTGTTTGTTAGTGTTGCCTGCTTCTGGATTTGCAATGATCCTGACATTCTGTTCCTATGGTTAGGGTGTTTGTTTTCTCTTCATTTGTCAAAGTAATAATGTCAGGAAATTCTAACCTTCAGTGACCTACAGACATCTTTAAATCTTTCTTGTCAAGCCATACACAATCTCAGAGAACAAAGAACCCTCTCTTCAGCCCCATGCCTTTGCCAAAATATTTCTATGTTTTCTGGGAGGGACAGGCAAGATACTCAAGGAGAAACTGCCAGATAAGACAAGCTGTCACTAAACACAGATCTCAGTGATTCAGTCAGGAGGGAGGATTTCTTTTGTGTCAGGTAGAATTGCTCCTTTCTAATCAAAAGTTTTAATATCATCAGAAGCTACTGTCCAAGCAGCATCCACAGAGAGGTTAAGCACTGAATGGGGACAGTCCACTAAACCATTAATGCTGCTGGACTCCCTGGCCATCATTCCACAGGCACTGATGGACCACATGGTAAAATAAAGTTCAAGCACTATAACAGAGACTCCTTGCTAGGACGACAACACAAAAGTATTCTTTTCTAATAATATTACCAGAAATAGCTGAGTTGTTATTTTTACCTTTTTTTAAAATGCCTCTAAAATTATGCTAAAACCATATGACTTGCAGACATGAACTTAAAGATTAATTGCTGTGTTTTTCCAAATGCAGTTTATTGAAATTACCAGTATAACTGGGGAAAACATGGAATGCCTGTTCCTTGAGTGGATGTGCACACTTTTTAAAAATTACTAATTTATTTCTCTTTTCCCTTTCAGAGACAGAGTGCAACATAAGGCAGATGAACTGTGATTAGGAGCCAAATTTTGTTTAAGACTTTGCCTAAGCAAAGAACAAAAAAACCCTATGGGGTTTGCATGTCTGTGTGCAAATCTGATTTCACACCTTAAAATCAAGCTGTGCTTGAATATTTTATGTGTATAGATATATGTTTTACATATTTATTATTACTGTTTTTATTTCCAAACTGATAATCTCCCTGGAATGTTAATTGATGACATTCTTGCTACTGCAGCCCTCAGATGATCTAAAAATTTTATGGATTTTACATTGTTCTCATGTATAACCAGCCACAAAATAGAAGAGATATATGACTGTGCTTTCTAAGCCCTGTATTAAAAATATCAGAACTTGGAATAATCATAAAGTTAATTGTGTTCTTGTGTACAGCTTGAAATCTGGCTGCTTTTCTGGAGCAAGTAAATTGCTATAAAAGAAAAAAAACCATCATTTTTCAAGGATCAAGATTATATTTTTTTCTTTAAAATGTATTGTATAAAAATAATAATTTTCATATTACACATCTAACATTTCTTTGGCACAGTGCCAGTGCAAAATGTCTCTCTTGAAAAGGCAATAATTCTGAACATCTATTAGAATTATATTTTCTGAATTACTTACACAACTGTACAGTTAGTTTTCTTTTGTTTAGATTGGTACCTGCATTTTCAGTGTTTATAAATGTAATTCAGGGCTGGCACGGTTGAGTTTTCCACAACTAATTACTTTGTGGTACAGTAAGAAACATGTGGTTTATTTAATGATGGTTCTCTGTGAATGAATCCTAAAATGGAAACTACAGTTCCATCTTTAGAAAGGCATCATATGCTGCCATTGAAGTAAGAAAATTGCTTTTCATGCTGGCTTTGTACTGTAAATTTATTACATCTCAGGTAACTGAGGTTTCTTCCCCATTCTGTTTCCATCTATGAATTGCAGAACAATCCAGTTTTTCTACATGAAGAGCAGAATTCCATTAATCGTCCAATTCTATACATATTAAATATAATTTCACCCCTTGTTGCAATGGTGCTTCCAATGGTTCCCAGCAGTGGGTAGTCAGTGAAAGATAAGAAATAGCAAAGTTCTGTAGGATATTGCTTTACATGATGATTTCTCAGAAAGATCAAACATGCCAGATGTTAAACTAATATACATTGAACTATTTCTTTTTTGAGAACACTTAAAAGATTAGGCTGCAGAAGTAATTTACATTTCCTGTAATATAATTTGCAGTGTATAAAGTAATGCTAGAAGCTCACTCTGAGCTGAACACCCAGAAGCAAAACTTTATTGCAGTATGTTTTCAGGTCAACCAAGGATGAAAGAATAAGGAAAGCATCCTCCTAGAAATAATGTTCAATACTGGGCAGGTCCCATCTTGTAGCTTTCTTCCCTCAACCTAATTTAGAAGCAGTTGAGGCAAGTGAGACAGCAGAGAATTGCCTGGTTTTTTCCTTATAATTACTGCAGTGTGGTTTGTGCTCTGTGACAGGAATATACTGTCCTTTCCCACTTTCTCCTGGGTGCAGATGCTTTGTGGAAAGACGGTTTCTTTGCCACGAGCACTGGGTTCTAAAAACATGACAACACAACATACATGTGACATGCTGATTTTGGAAATTACTGTCTGTGACAATCACATTCAATTTCTTGTTCTTACATGCATGATCTTGTTCTGTACTCGTGTTAGGGAAGTGGACAATGTCAGTCACTGTAGGTGCAGTGACTCTTTGGAATTACTGCTGTCTAACCACATAAATTCTCTCAGGTATGCATTTCCCTGAACTCTGCCGCTATGTGCCTCCTGGTTGCTTGACAATAACCACGACTGAAAATCACAGGCAAAGAAACACACATTTAGTGGGTGAGAATACATGGAATTTTTTCACCATTACATGACTATTTTAGAAAAACTGCAGCATGAGTTGTAGTGTTTATTTTCTATTTGTTTCTGGCTCCCATTCACTTGTATGCTTACAATGAATAAATTCCTTGTTCTGGGAAGGCAGTAACACATCCTTCTCCTCATAATCCCCCAAAACCAACATATTCTTAAAGAAATTGAAAAGCCACAGAGATAGGAATTTCAGGCTGCTGAAAATTAAACAGTCTAAAATATAACCAAAACATGTCCACAGTATTTCCAAATACTTATAAGGAAATATTTGTCAATGAGAACTCGGAGGATGTCCTGTTTTTCCTTCTCATGTCCCCTCTGAGTTAGACACAGACAACACGGAGAAGGAAATACATGTTGCAGAAGCTGAAGCAAGCAGTCTGGAAAAGCAGCAAATCAATGCCGGAGTAGCAGCTGGCCAAGAAATCTGTACCTGTGAATTACAGGATGAAATTTAAGAATGGAATGATCTTGGTACTGGAACCTAGAATTGACTGAGTGAACACACCTGGGATGAGGGTAAGGTCAATCAAGGAAGAAAGGCAAACAAAGGGACAGGAGAAGAAATTAGTGATGAAATGCTAAAAAAAACCACCCCAGGATTCCTCTGCAGGCAAAAGGTATGGGGGAAAAAATTGTGTGATCTTAAAAGCACATTCTGATCCTAATAAATGGTATCAAATCAAAATTGATTTCATTTTAAATTTTAATTTTTTTTTTTTTAAATATAGGCCTACAACTTTATTTAGTGATCAAGACCTATGTTATGCATGCAAAAAGTCTGGGATTTGGTGAGAAGCCCCAAAATGCTGATGCAAATCTTGCTGCATACTTCATATTGAATCTAATGCTTATGTCCATTTATGTGTAGAATTGTGCCTGCGCTGTAAGAATGAGGAAAAGAACCATCAAAACCAAGCAACTACCTTAATTATATAAAAATACTAGTGACCCAAAATTTCCTTCAGTATTTTAATACAGAGGACTGCATCCTTAATTCTACAAACCACTCCTTCTGTGGTGAGGCTTATCTGGTGTTGACAGTGAAAAATGGCAAAATGCTAAGTGTGGAAAGATATGGTTGCATCTACCAATGTGCAGTTTAGATTTATATGCAAAAAGGTAACTATATGCAGAAAAATGTTCATTGTGAACTCTGTAGCTTTAATTCTATGGGGGTTTTTTAATGACATCCCTTTGATACTATTTATATCCCTTTAAAATATTTTTATTGCCCAGATTTTTTTTTCTTTAAAAGGTGTTATCTTTTCCATTAAAAAACCATTAAAACAAACATTCTGCTTATCATCTAATTTGTAGAGCAACTTGGAAAATACAAGTAGGATATTGTAATGTTTTCACACGTCCCCTTCTCATTTTCCTGCAGTATACTGGAAATCTGTGTCAGAGCCTTTGCCTTTGGCTCACTTTCAGGAAAACAACATTAATATGTACTGGTATGGAAAGATGAAATATATCTGTGACACGAATGAAGCAGTAATGAGGCAAAATCCTGAATTCTTAAAGAGAAAGGAAATTAAAGGTACTTGTTCTGAGACTGTAAGACATTCTCTAATTGTCTTGGTGCTTGAATTATTTGAACATATCACAGAGAATTGCAAATATTCTGATTATTTTCATTATTTTAATTGAGTGTTTTACATACCAGAGAATGATCACCCATGTTCGACCAAGCAGACTATATTAACAACTTCTTAAATGCATCCTCTATTTGAAAAGGTTCTGAATGCACAGTGTGTTCTTAAGAGTTCAATTAAAGAGCTTGCCTGTAAATCAAGAACAAAACCAACACAAAAAGCACAACTCAGCCTCTGTGAAGGGGTGCAGTTGCCAGCAATAAATGTGGAAAAAGCCATTAAAATGGTAATGGAGCCAAATAAAGGCTCAGGATTATTGGACTGTTTGCACTGGCTGTACATACAGTTTCAACAAAATCAATGCCTACATCAAACATGCTACAATTAGGCTTCAAAGAGTGTTTGATTACAAAGTAGGCGAAAAACTGTAAATTTCAGTGCATTACTATTAGTGTGCATTTTCAATTTCTTTGCTTGGAAAAGTGAAGCTCGCATAGCTTCTGGTTGAATTACAGCTAAATTATTTTCACTCTTATAACCAGGTTTTAATTCCAAATCCACATATTTACATTTAGAGGTTATTTTCTGCAAACACTTGTTCAAATGAGTGTTTGCATTGCTTTTTTTCCTTGTCGATAAAACACTTAGCTGTAATATTGTGCAAAAATGGTGATGCCTGACCAAGGGGAGCCTACTGATCAAGCCTTCTTGTTCCAGCTACAGGAGGCAATGTGCTCTCAGGCTCTCATTCTGCTGAGGAACTTCAACCACCTTGACATCTGCTGGGAAAGAAGCTTTAGGCAATCCAGGAGGCTTCTGGAATGCATAACTTCTTGAGCCAGGTAATGGACAGCCCTGCCAGAGGGGGTGCAATCTGTTGGTCACAATCATGTGAGAGCTAATTGGGGATGTCAAGGTTGGAGGCATCCAGGGCTGCAATGACCACATGCCAGTGGAGTTCCCAGTCCTGAGGAATATGGGTCAGGCAAGGAGTAAGGTTAGGCCCCGGAACTTTAGGGAAACAGACTTTCTGCTCTTCAAGGAGATAGTCAATAGGATCACTTGGCAGACAGCTCTAAGTGCCAAGGGGGTGTAACAAGGCTGGCAGATTTTTAAGGAACTCTTCCATAGATTGCAAGAGCTAACAACAGCCAAGAGCAAGAGATTGGACAAGGAAGGCAAAAACCAGCATAGGGAACTGATGGCCAAACAAAAGTGCAAGAAGCAAGTCCATAGGCAAGTGGAAACTAGGACAGGTAATCCTGGAAGAGAATAACGATGAGGTTTGGTTGTGAAGGGATGGGGAAAGAAAGGCAAAAGTGAAGCTTGAACTGAACCTTGCAAGGGATGCAATGAATAACAGGAAGGACTTCTACAGGTAAGTTAACCAGAAAGGGAAGGTCAAAGAAGGTTTACCCACCTGATAAACAATGCTGGAAAGCTGGTAACAAAAGACAAGGCTGGGGTACTCAAATTTTTTGCCTCAGTCTTCAATGACAACCTCTCTTCCCAAGCCTCTTGAGCAGATGGACAACTTGGTGTAATGAAAAGTATCCCTACCCATGGTAGGAGGGTTGGAACCTTTGGATGACCTTTGAGGTCCCTTCCAGCCCAATCCTGTATAAAAGCCCATTCAATAATTCTGTGATTAGGATATATATGAAATAAGGAAACAAGACAATATAAGAGGGACAGACAATAAAATTCCGTTGGGTAGATGAAGGTTTCCAGTGTCACTTAGGATGTGTTTTACCACTCAAGATAACTACACAAGTCCGACATGGTACTTAGGGAGACTCTGACATCCCTATGCAGCAGCAACAGAAAGTACACAATGCCTGAAATGACAATATTTGGGTAAGCAAATCTCATGCTGTCAGTCCTATTGATGTGCAGCCCCTAGAGCTGGCACCATAAATCTTGTCCAGTTTTTCATAGGCTTCACCCTAGCCAAGAAATGAGGAACTGAAGGACAGTACTAACACAGCTTCACAGGTTAGCAGAAGACAATCCTCAAAGCAGAACGGGAGAAAACAGAAAGGCTGCTTGTTTAAATTCTAGACTATTATATAAATTATCATCTGGAATGGCTGATAGAAGGAGCTGATCCCCTGTTTTCAATATTGAATGAGAGATGGTAGGTGGTACATGGTACTTAATGACTTTTGAAATACAACAAGTATAATATGACCAGAAGCACAGATTAGGGAGGTTCTATTTTTAGGAGCATTCAGAAGAGTCTAAATGAGGAGAAGGACTGCATTTACAAAGGAAAATAAAAGGATACTTTCCCGCTCCAGACAGAAAATCAGAACACAAATTAGATATTGTGTGATTTTTTTCTTTTTAAGGTATTTTGGGGCTTTTTAAGATGCTGACTGAACTTAGGTTCCTGACTGAGGTCTGAATCAAAGATGCTGCCTACAGCCCTGTCAGATGCAGGCAGGCTGGCAGCATTCCCCCAGGGAATGAGAGGATGGTGAAGTATGCCAAATGCTGCTTAGCAAATCCCTGAACAGTGTGCTCAGTGACAAAATCTTTAAGATGAAATGCATTGACATTTGCAGCCCTTTCCTTTTTCAGCAACTTTATTGGACAGTTGTAGTTGTGTGTCTGCCTTCAGCAGGGGTTTATGTGGCAGCCATTTCTAAAGTGCCCTCCTTCATCTCTGTGCTATTCTGCAGGACCTTTTGTAGATTCAGTTGCACAGTGAGCTCAGGTTTCTCCCAGACATAACAGGAGGTAAGAAAAAAAAGGGTTATTTGAGACAAACCCCAGTTGATTTACCTTAAAAGGTTTTCTCTTCTCCAGAAGATAGCGCATCGAAGATAGAATGACATGGGTGCTGAGTCAACCTGATGGTTTTCCAGTTCAGCACAGGCTCTTATTGATGCTGTAACACCACTGCTGTGCAGAGTGATCTTTTGGATACCTCAAGAATTTAAGACACTTGTCTCATGCATTTTGCAGATCCTGTTTGTAACAGAGGACTCTCCGGATTCAAAAAGCTATACACATTAGCTTTTTGGCTTCAGACAGAAGCTCACTATTGCATTCTTTTGCACTGAATAGAGTCTTTTACAGTGTAAATGTGCCTTTATCTAATTCATAAGATTACTTCCAACTAGCCAACAAAACTGCAAGAAACTGTGTAGTTGTTAAGCAGTTATTTTATTTCATCTTGAACAGGTTGGGGTTTTCTCTCTATTATTTTTATCTCCCACCAGGGTAAGATGAAAGAAGTCAGGATGCATGGGGTGTGTACAAACTCAGTTAGGTCTCTCTTTTACATGAATCCCTACATCACTGAAGTTGTTGCATTAGATCTTCCCATAATATCTTTATTGTTTATTCTGGCCTGATGTTTTTATTGATGATTGATTATACTCCTTTCATTCAAAAAGATAGCAATGCATTATTTTATTTATGTAAAAGCTCTCAGTTTAAGCACCCAATTGAATGCAGCCTTTTGCTGGATGCTGGGGTTATTCCAAAGCATTGAATTACTGGTTATTCTGTTTGTTCCACTACTCCTTCCTCTGTGCCCAGCCACATGGACACTTTCTCCCTTCTGTCAACTCTGCCTTTCACTGGATCCCCAGTGAGAAGTTAATTCAGCTTCTGAAGGGACATAAAACTCATCCAGCAAAAGAATGAAAATTTTTTCATCTAGTTTTGTAAGCTGAACTGACTCAACAATAAGTCAGAGCTGGCACAAAGAATAAGACAGGACACTTCTCCTACAAACAGGTCCTAACCTGATGAAGGGAGATGAAGAAGCTGAACCACCCCTCTGGAGGTGTTTTGATTGCACAAATGTTTTAGATGAGCTCAGCTGTCTAACAGCAGACAGAGGTTAATTAATGGCAATTGTCTGAGCTGGACTTGTCTTGGACCAGAGTTCAGAGACATACGACCTTTAATGCAAGCAGCCACGTGTGCAGCTTCTGCCTGTTCTTAAAAGAAGGCAGGTTCACTAATGCTGCTTCTTGTTAAAGCCTTCAGGCCAGTTTAATATGGCTTAAATGAGAAGTTGTCAAAAACAACTCCTCCTGCATCAGCCTATTTAAAAATTATATATTTCTTGCTGCTATTGACAAATCTATCAATAAAATGTGCTAAGAAAGCAGCTCAATGTGATATAGCTGTGAGTAGTATATTATATTGGTTGCATTTTTGGGACTCCATCAAAATGGAAAGATCCCTGAGAATGTTGCCTGGACAGGGTAGTGAATCCCTCCAATAGTGAGCTCTGCCCCATTTGTTGCCCCATTTCTATTGTGCAGAGATCAATGCAAGCAGAGAGAAAGGAAGCATTAAAAGGAGCATATTTCTGTAGGCTACTGGTTTGGCTACTCATCTAAGAGACCACCCTGGGCACCTGGAAAAAGCTCTGGTTCCTCCTTGCTAGTCTGCTGATGCAGATGGATACTGAGGATCAGCCACAGATAGAAGTCTCAGGCACAGAGCTTTGGGCACCAAACTCTCCAGCCTTATCAGTGACTGAGCTGGATTGCAAGTTCTTCATTCTTGGCTGCCTACAAGCCCAGGTTCATTAGTATATTTGAAGAGTCCTCACGTTCCCTGGCCCAGCCCAGCTTGTCCTGCTGTCTGAGGATGAGCACTCTATCCAGGCAGTGTAGGCTTCAGTGCCCTTGGGCTAAATATTCCAGTGTTTGCCACCTGGGTTGTTGCAAGTCAGTGAGCAGAATTCGGGACAAAGTGGATTCAGTGCAAAGTGTCTCTGACATAGATTGTGCATCAGTCTGCTTCATCCTGGCATCCCTGTCTTTTCTCTTACCATTTGTTTGTGATTCCCTAGATGTCCTCTTTTCCTGAACTGAAACTTTTGTAACAATACTCATGGCAGTGCATTGCCTAAAACAGGTTTAAAAGACACACCTACTTATGATTGGCCTCATCTCTCTATGTGCTGTGTATATGAGGCTCAGTAGTGGACTAAGGAGAGTGGGACATCTTAGGTTGGGGAGGATTAGTGTGGCACAACCTCCTCATGGGTAGAAAGAAACAGAAAGTGACAAGCCAAGACAGAAAGGAGCCCCAAGCTTGTCTAGGAGTGCTAAAGAATCACACAGGGTCTCATGAGCAGCCATAGGGGTGTGAGACAGCACAGAGCTTTAGTGATGCTGGACCAGATCTGAGCAGGCAACAGTCCAAGTACATACAGGGAAAGCAGCTAGACTCAGCTGAGTCAAGGGCTCTTCTTTCTTCCTAAAACATGGGTTATTTTTGTCTCTGGGTGTTAAATTTAGCAGCATCCCTTCTACCTCACCTTTTCACAGATAGTACAGCTACACACTGATACACCCACAACCTACTAAGCACTGTGGTTACAAATCTTCTTATGGGAGACACAGAAACAGAAATACAGCACAACTGAGACAGAGAGAATTCAGGAATCAGAGGCACAACAAAGTCACTGTCACATAAGAAGTTGGTACCTGCTGAGTTTGGGTCTGTCTGTGAATTCTCCCAGCCAGCTCCTCACACACCAAACCCTACATGAGAAAGGCTCAAACTGTGGGACATCATGCTGCAGCCAAAGCTGTCTGAGTTTCTGAACAGGGATAATTGTTTTGCCTCAACTCACAGATGGCAACTGAATAATCTACAGTCTAGGCCCTGACCAAGGAACTCTTGTAGCACTCTGCAGGACCTACCTTTTTGATAAATCTCTAGGCTTTGAAAGGCTGTGTGTTCATAATGCCTGTGACAAGCTTGTCTTAGAAATTAAGGAGCGTTTTTCTTCTGAACATAAATAAGAATATAGTGCACTTCAGTGAACTTCATTGAAGTACTTCTGGATTTACTTTAGTATAGCTGACAGCAGAATCAGACTCTATATACGTTGGCATGTGCTCTATAGGACATTGTAAGAAAAAACAACAAAGTTATCCTTCTTAAACCATGTTTCAGCTTGCTGGTGGATCTGAGCTTTAAACACTACACTCTAGTCTAATGCCAGAAATTTTACCTGCTTTCAGATCTCTCCATTTTAAACTGTTTGCCAAGGCTTGAAAACTGTAGGTGTAAAATACAGTTGAATTTTACACTCTGAGACTTGCCAAAGAAAGTCCATGTCTCCCCTGCATTAATGACTATTGTAGCATGTCTGGAAAACCATTACTTTAATTAGCAAAAAATTAGAAAATGCGTTAAAACATAGCCAGTTGCAGTACATTAGTGCTGCTTCTTAGAATTATAAGTTTGAAAAGGTTTTTATTTACTTATCAATGGAAAAAAGTTAGTGTAATATCATGCTGAAAGTTTCAATTCCTTCTGGTTAATCAAGGAATAGGTATATGTAGAAGAAAGATTTCACATGATGGAGTTGTGCACACAAATATCTTCTGTAGATTTAGTCTTTGTGAGTTAGAGGCTTGTCCTACTACTTAGCTGAAAACTCACCATGTACCGGCCTTTTCGAGAGGGAGCACAGCCACAGGAGTGGGTTATACCCCTTCAGTCAACACTCATTAGCTCACATCTGGAACAGTACATCCCACTACAGTCTCCAGTGCCAGAAAGTCTGATAAATTATTGCCAGTTCAGCAGAGAGCCACCAAGACTGAGGGATCTGGCTGCTTCAGCCTGCACAGCTGCCTTCTAAGCTACAAGGAAGATACTGGGAAGAAAGAGCAAGGCTGAGCTGCACAGGGGGAGAACAAGAAACAATGGTGACAGGTTGAAATAGGAAAATTCCAATTAGATATAGGGAAATATTATCTCCATTGGGATAACTTTTTAGTAAAAATGGTAAACTAGAGAGGCTGACATGCTGCCTTTGGATAGAGTCATTTGCATCAGTGAAAGTGGATGTAGCAAGCTACCCCAAGAAAATGGAAGCTTATTTTGCCTATGCAAATCCAAACCCATTGTGCAATTTAAAGCAATAGCAAATGTCTAGGCATCATCTTTACTTAGCTTCCTCTGCTCTCTGCTTACTGAGTCATTAATATCAAGCCAAAATAACTGAGAGTTAAATTAGTCCATTAAGTTACTTCTTTACCAGGGGAAGTAAATAGCTGTATCAGCTTAAACAAAATTATATTTTCAACTGAAGGAAAAGCAGTAAAAACCCAAATGCACAAGAATGAAGAGAGCAGAAAACATGAAAAGTGGAGCACCAGGTTTTCTTTACTTTTTTCTGGGATGTTTCCATAAATTTTTGGCAAATAAATGGTTTTCTCCTCTCTTTTTTGGCCCATATTCAAACTTCAGAAGGTGCGCCTACACCATAGCTGTAATATGAATTTTAGGATGCTTGGTACTCCTATAGCCTGATGTCTGGGACAACAGTCTGCTTTTAGCTTCAGCTCAGATTTAAGTCTAAAATTTAAATAATGCCCAAATTTAGAATGGGCTTCTAGTATTCTGTGGAGCATAACTTCCTTAGCACTTCTGCTTGAGCTTCTCATTGCAAAAACTAATGGGACAATTCTTACAGCCATATTTTGGCAGGGCTGTAATTTAGTTGTGGCTTTCCTACATTCCCTCTGGAATCAAGCATGGTCTACCTTGAGTAAGGTTAGCATCATACAGAGACATTTATTGCAGCCTTTGGTCCTTTGGCACAGTTTAAAAAAGCAGTGCAGATGCAGCAGTTTAAACATCAGTCAGTGTTCAATATTCTTGTGACAAAATCTCCAGTCTTGTGGTATTAGTATGTGAGGGACCAGTTGTGTAAGTAGATGCACATTTGATTCATAGTCACCTTCACATTTAATTGCCAGAACTGCTCTGATATTCTTTTAAAGTTTGCTTAGTATGGATTCAAATGGTGTGTCCTTATTGGTCTGAGCACCACAGAGAAATCTAACCAAGAATTAAAAACTGACCCTGAGATCTCCAGTTGTGTACAAGTGCTGTTCATGGATTCCACTTCGAATTCTGAGGAGGAAAAATAGCTATGAATCACTGTTGATCTTGTTAAGAACAGCAATGGATAAATGGTTGAGTTAACACAGATTTCTAAGATGGAACCTTCCTTTAACTTTGTTGAGGTGGCAATTATTTCAAAAGCAGCTAGATAAAAAGAGCCATTAATCTACTTTCCTTAAGTATTTTCAAACATGCTGCAACATAAAATGCCTGATAAAATTATTAAGGTTATTTATTTCAGTCTCATTGCCTTTACATGTCTGAATGGCACCCAGCCAGAAGTCTACTCAGTTTTTTGTTTAAATGTGCTGACAAAAAAATCCCCCTCTTTTTAAAATTAATTTGCTAGAGTGTTCTGTTTTGTATGTTAAATTTGAAATATAAATTTCATTAATTTAGTGGGGGAAAAAGCACAAAATAATTTTTAAAAATCCAAGGCTGTTTTCTTTTTGATTTTGTAACATCTTGATTGGTAATGTTTTTCTTTAGGTACTCCCTGTAATCAAAAGATGCAGAAAAGGTTGGGAAGGGAAACTGACTTCTAAAATATAGCTATTTTGGTGAAAGGGAGCAGTACTGAATCAAAACGCAAACAAATCCCTTATGTTCCCCAACATATGAGCTGCTATATAGTGTAAAGCCAAGATTTTACTTCTTTCAGTTAGTAGGTCTTTTTGAGCCCCTCTGGCTCAAACTGACCTTTCTCTTCAAGGCATGCCTTCAATTCTGATTGCTCTATCTAGACTCTACTCAGGGTAACTAAAACTTCCAGAATCTGGCTTCATGTATTATATTTAACATTTTAAAGATAACTGCAGGCTTGATTTTAGTTGCCAAGGCTTTGTAGCAAATAAATTTTGAAACCAAGAAAACAGATGATAAACCACAGATAAAACCACAACAATTTTTTAATTAACAGAAAACACCCTCAAGTTGTGTTTTTAAACCAAAAGGTGTTCTCTTTCTTCTCATTTCCACCATTGCGGCTGCTTTAAATCTCCATGTTCTGGTTACCATTGGATATATGGCCAGAAAAATACAAATTAGTCTCAGCATTGGTACTGATAATTAAATTATAGTGCAGATTGTGATTCTACAGCCCTTGTGTTGTGAATCCATGTACTTAGGCTACAGTACAGTAGAACTGGTTTAATTACTTTGGTTTAGGATACAGGGGTTAAGGTACATTTTATATAGTTTCTCAGAAACTTTGAAGATTATGAAATTTAGAGGTCTGTTTTTCAAGAGGCCAAATATTATCAAACAGCAATTGCTCTCTAAGGTCTGCATCACTTCCTCCAGCAGCTTAAGTAGAAGTAATTTATAATAGTCAATAAGAGATACTGAAGAGAAGAATATATCTTAACCTGTTGTGTCATTTAGTAATTTGCTTTGGAATCTCTCTCTGAGGTAGCTTCTCAAAGAAACTCAAAACTTGCTAGGGCAGATTGTCCAATGTCATATGCAGCTGAACTTTGAAGGAGTCCAATGGTGGAGATCCCACAACCTATCTGAGCAACCATTTCTGTGGTTTAACACCTTCATTGAGAAGACTTTTTTTTTCTTGATTATGTAGAGAATTTCCTGTGCTACAATTTGTGTTCATTGCATCTCATTTTTCCACTGTATTCCACCTCTGAGAGAAATTTGTCCCCATCTTCTGTATAACCATTCCATTCCCCTGAAAGTGGAATACAATTAGATTTCGCCTTTGATCTCCAAGCTGACTAAAAGTTGTCTCTGATTCTCTCAGTACTTCCCAGATCTCCTGATAATCTTGGGTGTCTTCCACTGGACTTACTCTAATGTGTACAAGGAATATCACAACTGTACATAGAACTCCAAACACAATTTCACGTGTGTCAAATAGAGGGGAATAATCCCTTTTTCTGAATGTTGCACATTCTTGCTAATAAATCCAGGATGGTGTTGATCTTCTGCTGGCTCCTGTTCAGATTGACATCTATGGTGGCTGGTGGTAATTTACTCATCCAATCTATGTCTCTAAAAAGGAGCTATGGGAGACTGTCCTTAAAGTGCTGCTAAATCAGTGCTTTACATATACCAAAAACCATGCAACAAGAAAGGAACCCTCACCTCTGGATTAACACTGCAGTGCTAACTGAAACTCAGTGTAGTCAGATACCATTTTTTTCTGGGAATGAAGCAGCTCAGATGCTGAATGCAGACAGTGAACTATTTTGATGACTAAGAAGCTGCTTTTTATATACAGTTGTGTCTCATAGACAAGATTCACTTAAAGCAGTAGCTTTGTACTAATGCTGGCAGTGAGTTACCAGAAAATTATGTATGTCTCAGTGCAGCAATGGGATTGTTATGCACCTATTTTTGTCACTGTTGTGGTGTTGCATTTTTTGGGATGACTCACCCATGCAATTCTCTGTCTGGAATGAGCTGGTAGATTACTTTGCAATTTTCACTTTAACTGGAGATGCAACATATGATTGTGTGAATTCATGAGCTATTTTTTCACCATAACAACATATTTTTGAAGTTTTTTGTTTGATACATGTAGAAGATGCAGCAGCAATTTCTGACAGGTTATTGTATTTAAAGGCACTATTGGTGTAGCTATTATAGTCCAAGGCCTTAAGTAAGACCAGATTTGTAGGTGGTGGTAATACCTCTTATTAGAGAAACTGAAACAGATAGAAGTAGTAGACTCACAAAGCACACATTGGATCTAAACAGAAGTAGCAGATGTCAAAGCTAGAAACAAGTTTAATTAATTTCGTATTAATGAGACAGTTTTGGAGACTGAGAGACAGGGATCTTTTATGTTTCAGACAGAAACTCCCTACTTCTTTCTCTCCTGTTGTCCATATAACCATGAACTTGTACTCCAGGATGAGGCTCTGGAAAAAGGATAATTGACAGTTTTCTTTTTAAAGCTGATAAGAAAGCTACACAAGGACCTATAAAGACAATGAACAAAGAGAAAGTCAAAGACACTGCAGCAGTAGCCAGAAATCAGAAGTTCTGTTTCAAAACACCAACTACACCTAACAGAGACTTATTCAAAATGCTCATACACTTTCTTGATAAATTAAACCCACCTAGAGAATACATGATATGCACTACCTGTACAGCAACCCTGTGGTGAGTGGTGTGGGGTGTTTTTTTCTCTAGAAATGAAACTTTGTGACACAATCTTTTAACAATAGACAACAAATTGCCATTGGGTGTCTGAAATTATCTCCTATTGAATGGGAGCATTTTGAAGACAACTCATGAAAATTTAATAATCCTACTGTTTTACTTAATTGAAATAAAGGTTAAAACACTTATGCAGTTGATGAAGAAATCAACATCTCTGCTGTTACCCAATAAGAGTTGATTGGCAGTCTTTTGAAAAAAAAAAAAAAAACTAGCAGGGAAAGAGATGGTGAATATTACACTTGCCACTATTTTACCTAGTCAATACATTAACTGATTTGGGCCGAGTTAGTGGTTTCTCAGCAAGGATTCATGGCTTCACTAAATTCTGGGAGAAGTGGGAGAAATTGAGGAAGCTTGTAAGACAGTTCAGTTTGGCAAAGAACTGATGAGGAGGTCTCTCTCCATAGGAGACCTTCTGTGTCAGCTTCTAATGACAGGCAGAGTGAGCAGGGGACTTAGGTTATGGCATGTCAGGAAATCATCAAGGGGCAGTAGTTAGCTACAACAGAGGAGCTCAGGGGCAGGAAATAACAAAGACGGAGTCCTCCTGTTTTCAGAGTTCTTCTTTCATGAGCTCATACGCCAATATTCTCATAGGTCTGCTAATGGTGAAAGACAGAAATGTTTTTTTCTTAAGTTAAGGGCTCTATCTTCTTTCATGTGGGTTCAACATTTTTATCAGCCTTAAGGAAAGTTTCATTCATAAGAGACGGAGGGACCTGGCACTCCCTCAAATTCCCTGTGCAATCAAAAAGATATAACTCTGTGTTTATGCTAAGGACAGAGGGACAGAGTGCTCCGTGCTGTCCTACTGCCTGCTCAGTCAACTAATTTTCCAGGAACTTAAAGGGATTAAACTTGAACAAGAACAGGAAGACTTCCAAAGGCAGTGGCTATGCCATAGCACCGACATCAGCAGGTTCAGTAATGGCCTTCAGTGTTCTTCTGTAGATGCATTTCAGACATGCATGCAAAATTTCTGTTTTGCATGAGCAATAGAGGTGATGAGCTGCTGATGGAATACAGGTGGGTTCTACTAGCACACCCTGGAGTCTTTCTATTAATTCTATTCCTTTTAGGGTATTCTATTCCTTTTAGAGAGTATTAGGCTCATCCTGCCCTCAAACTTGTCCCCTACAACAGTGAAAAAGGATGTCTTCTATTGCCTGAAACAGCATTGTCTATGACAAGAATCATAGTTTCAACATTGTTTAATATTAATTGACCAATTCTTTGGTCAGAACATATTTATTTACAGTACTTCCTCCTTCTTGCTAGTCTTAAGTCTCACTGGGGTCATTAAAGAGCTAATTTATATAGAATTTTCCTAAAACATGGCTGCTTGCATGCATTTAGAGCTTTCATAGACGACTGAATGCTTTAGGATAATTTGTAAGTGAAATTTAAAGCAACTGTTAAATACATGTTCAGTAAACATCTATTTCTAGTTCTTTTTTAATGTGGCAAAACTAAAAGGAGAAAAACCTGCATAAAATATGGTCCTGCAGAACTTGTGCTAGTCCTGTTGAAATGGAATATTGTCATGGTTTCAGCTATAAACAGAAAAGTTCTTTTCTTCTTCCTTTTATTTTTAGAATTTTAATTATTTTTTCTTTTCTGCCAAACTATCAATCAAAGCTTATATAATGGTGGTGCACCAGATTTCATTAAGTAGTAATTCAGCATGCATTGCTATTTATCTTTATGGAAAAAAAATACAGGTCACAAGCATCTTCTTTCTTCCCTCCTCACTTAAAAGTGTTCTTTCTCTCATAGGTCTTTAGCAATTTGAACTCCTAGAAGTGTCTCCTAAAGAACAGGAAAACAGAAAAAGTAAAAGGTCTGTTTTCCAAACATTTTTTTTCTGTGCCACCTGAAGTCCGCAGAAGTAAACCCTTTTTCTCCATGGAAAATATTTCCACTGAAAAGTCTTAGATAGCGTTGTCTTTGTGACTCTGATTTGGTGCAGAATGTAGAGTGGATGAACAGCAAACCAGCTAGACTGAAATCTTTCTCTCTGCTGCTCTAGTGCAGTACCTATCTTCTCTCTGTGGCTGACAGGGCCCACATATCATGGAACTGGGAGGTGTCTTTTTCATAAATATGTCTGTTAGATAAGGGAAGATGCTGTTCCTTTTCTGAAACAAGCTTCAGAATGCAAGATCAGGCCTGCCCCTTCAAATTAAATCTTGGCTCTCAGGAATCCTGCAGCAGAGGAAATCTTTACCTTTACGGAGGACAGTGTTTATAGAGCCAAATATCCATGTTTACTGTAGCTGGCAACAAAGTCATTATGAAGTGTTTTTCCTAAAAGGAAAATTGTTCATCCATACCGAAGGTGTTTCATTAAGGTGAGGAGCTGGAGATTGCAAATTGTGGAGGGTGTTATTACATTTCTTTGCCTACAAAAGCAACAAACACTGTGCCAACTGCACTACTGTCTTCTCATTAGCTTTTCTGACTTGTATTACACTACTTATTAACCCCATCATGCCAGCTGATGCAGAAACCAAGAATAAAATCCACCCCTTTTTTAGCTGAACCCCTTTAATACTTCCTGGTGGGGCATTCTCAAACATGAAAAAACATTTGCATAAAATAAAGATTGCTGTATGTCTTTGACAGAAATCTGAGCTGCAAAGAGAACTTACATTACCTGGAACTAGAAGTGATTTTACCTTAGACAACCTCAACACCCAACAGTCTGAGTCAGCAGGAAAACTGCTTCTGAGTTCTACATGCACTAGAACAAAAAGTACAGATTACTCTCCAAAGAAATACACTAATAAGGCTGCTCACCTAATGAACCCTCATAACTTCTGGAAGAAATTCTGCTCCTACTGAAGTTTAGTAGGATTTTTCCACTGGCTACTGAGCAGCCAGTAATTCACTATCAATTCTTAGAGCTACTTGTGCCTTGCTGTCTGCCTTCCTGGAGTGAGTGAAGCACACCTGTGCAACTACTGATGTTTAGATTCAATGTTTTTGATACAATTGGAGATATTTTAATTCTATTCTGGTCAGAAATGTTTCTGTCAACTTTCAAAGGTTGTTGGGAGGGTTTTTGAATGTTGAGAATAGCATAGTAGGCATGCATGTATGCTAACTAGTATTTCAGTAATATGGTAACATTACTGCTGGAGAAGGAGCTGGATGTCCCTCTTGCTTGAGGAAAATTAGACCATCTCAGCCTTTTCAAAATCTCCAGGTTAACAGCAGAAAGAAGAGAAACAAGTAATATTGTTTATTGCTATAAACATAAAATTCTGACTGCCCAAAATCCATATAATCATTATATTTTATTTTAATAATAAATGTATTGAATATTATATGTTTTCCCATTCACACACATGCACACACAAACACACAAGTCACAAATTCAAGTTGTGGCTCTTCTTGAGTTTCTTTGGAATGGACATCCTATTTATGTTGATGTCACGTGTGATTTCTGATTAATGCCAGATACATTCTGATTAATATATTTAAGACTCTGAAGCATGGTAACGTTCATGGAACCTTCCTTCAGGGAAAATGTTGGTTTCTTTCAACTTCTCTTTGATCTCAACTGTCCCAAGAAACTCTACCTTTTCCCCCTTTAATGTATAGAAAATTTATTATGAAAAAACTGGATTAAGAAATAAAAATCAGTTTGACTAAGCCTTCCAGTCAAAACTTTTAGTTCATTTTGAAATCTCAGAAATGGAACATGTCTATCAGCTCATAATGTGAAAAGTGACACAGAGCCTTCTGTAGGGTATAGCCAAATCATGGAACCATTCTTCCTGTGACTCCTAGGAATAGTTCTCAGAATTACTGAGTGCCTTCAACTGCCCTGGATAAAGTGGTTCAGTTTTACCCAGGAATAATGTAACTTGAGAAAACAATGTCAAACAAACATCAGAAACTCAGGGTTTATGAGATTTCCTATAGTCAAGAACAAAACCTGGGGATATGGATTTCTGGTGTTTCATTGTTACAAAATAATATATGATCATGGCTAAAGATGTGGCACTTTTCAATCAGTAGGCAGACGGGAAGTACAATTTCTGTGATACTGACTCTTCTGAGAATTTGTGGTTTTGTCCAGCTGAGTGTCTGGCCTGAACTTGGCTAGATGATAAAAAAGGAGATCTAATTTTTGGCCTACCGTATCATAGAAATTGTTCAGCAGAAACATGAAAGCCTGCATGAGCTAAACTGGAAAGCAAGAGGATATTGTGTAATAAATAGGAGTTGAGAAGGTGACTGGGGAATAACATTTTCCATTACACCAATTTGAAGCAGAAAACTCAGCCTCAAGTTTTTTTTTCTCCCTGTATGTTCTCCCACTCAGTTTCTCAGAAAGACACTCAATATGCTTAGATATAGATTCATTTTTCATTTCTTATGCAAATATTAACAGACTAAATTATGAAGCTTAGTTTGTCATAACAAGCAGTTTCAAAGGAGTATATAATTGCCAAGAGTTCATGGTGATTCGAGGACCTTGCTTTTACAGACTTCAGCAGAGATTAAAAGTTAGATCCAATACAAACAGCCCTTTCACTAGGCTCTCACTGGTTGTGACAAAGAAATAAATTCTTCAGAAAGCATACCATTAATAATATCCTTTCCTTGTTTCCAAAAGGACTATCTATGTTCAATAAGATGGATGCTAATTTTAGATAATTAAAAACAAAAATCATTGAGGAATAATGTCTTTAGAAGACAAGGGAGGAAGCAGTTTTCTCTCTTCTACTGATGACTCACAGCACGTGTTGCTACACAACAACCACTTCTCAGAGAAGAGGAATATTTCTGTTTAATTCCAGTTTTTGGAAACTGCCCCTTTTTTCTGATTCTGTTTATAGGACCCCCTAGTAGCAGCCTCTGATTGCTTTGATATATCACTGGCTGAACATTGACTTTTTAGATCTACACAAAAATGATTATAACTAACAACTCTCACAAGCCTCAGAAGTGGATTTCAATACTGAGTTGCATCACTGAAAGTGTCTACAAGAATTCCAGACAGTGGGAATTTTGTCTGAAAGCCGTGCATTTAACAGTTAGCAGCAGTACTAAGGTTAGGGAGCTATTTAGAATAAACTGAAAATTCCAAAAAGGATTATTCTCCAAAAATAACTAGGCTTTCAGGTCACAGATGCAGACACTACTTTTTGGAGATACAATTCTAGTTACTCCAAGCCAAAACATACTCTTTCAAGATAACAGCAATCTTCTTGCCTGGAGAAGTCTTTAAAGCTCATTCATTTAGCCCTTGATCCCTTTCCTGGGATTACCTTGCCTTGCAGTGTCTTCATTTGTTTTTATAACTTCTACAGCACCTTGTCAAAATCTGCTAAACTACTTTTCTAATATAAACTTTGAAAATTCATTTATCATTAAATTACTGGTTAGGAACAAATAAGGGCACCCAAAAGTAGATTTGCTACTACTTTGAGGTTCCCTAGTCCAGACAGAATCTGGTAGACCAAGAATCAGTGTCAGCATGACCAGAAAGCTGCTGTATTTTGAGGGCAGAATAGCAGTGCACTGTGCATGGTGGATGGTGATAATCTGGATGTCTCAAATATGACACTGGTCTATGTAATGCAGATATACAGTAACTCCCATTCTCAAGAATTTCAATATTAGGCATTTAAATTATTTAAGTGAATCTTAATGTACCAAATTATCTCAGATTATAAAATTTTCATTCTGAAGATTCATCTTCTTGGAAAGAGCAGGAAATGTTTAGTCCTGAGATTCTTTTGAGGGACTGGTTTTTCCCTCTGCAGGACTCAGCCTTTTGATTTCTAAAGCAGAATGGGAGCTGTACCCAGCTGGAGCTGTCTCCCATGCTGTCACAGTGCTCTTTCAGTGCACACACTGCTCTCTGCTGGAAGGTTTTTGTGTCTGTATTTGACATGAGAGACCCACTGGAACCTCTCATTCAGCCTTCAGTGCCATCCATGCTTGTGTATTTATGCCAGCAAACCATAATCCTTCTTCATCTACATCAGCTTCTGGTCTCTTGTCTGAACCCCGTTTTTTATCACCTGAGAGAGTAGAAATGTTAGGCAAAATGTTGCCAGGTGAGGTTCCTGTGGTCACTCTTCACTGTTTTGTCCATGAAGAAGTCAGTTTAACTTCAAAGTATATTGTAATTTTTCTGGTCCTTTTTGATCCTGTATGGATACCTCAGCATTTTCCTTCAGCTTAAAACGTTTACGGCATGTTATTTCTGTGGAGTAAATGACAAAACTACTGTTTTTAACAAACACAGGCGAATTCTCAGTAGTGCTGCCAGGTTAAAGATCTGTTTCTTTTTCAAATGGTACAACATTGACTCAAGCCTTGGCAGGGGCATCTGGATCAGGTGCTGCCAGTGTGTGTGTAGTCACATTGCTGCTTGGCATTCTTCAAGCATAGCTCTGCCTCTTGAGGCTGTGAGAACAGTTCCTGCTGGGAATAGGCATTAGCAAAGAATGGGTTAAAGTGGCTCTACTTTAAGAGAAGCGAAGATGTGGAAATGGAAACTGGAGTGGTTTAGTTGTTCACAGGATACAGCACAAAACGATGCCCCAAGTGTGGCTTCTGCTGCCTATTCCCTCCTGTTTAACTACGTTTTGAATGTTTCGAAACACCGTTTGTAGATTGCAATAAACTTTAGCCACTTTATCATTTTGACTTGTTATATGTGTAGAAAATAGTGCATAAAATAATTTTTTATTTGTTACTGGCTAGCTTCATGAACCACTAGTGAACTTACTCGAGAAATTCAGCCAGATGTCACTCCATATAAGTGATAGCTTGCTTTTTCTCAGGGCCACTTGACCTGTGCAAACCAAACCAAGTTTTTGATTCAGTTGCTGTTTGGTAGGGGAATGTGGCATCAGCAGAGCTGATGTCATAGAAGAGAAGAAAATAAGTTTCTGGGCTGGGTGAGAAAGCAATCTTCTCATCAGTACAGCTTGCTCTTTCTGATCAAAGTTCACATCTGGAAGAATTAGTATGCATTGGATTTGGTCTTAAACGATAGATTTCATTTCAAGGAATTAAAAATTATTCAAGTTAGCTTCACCACATTGACTTTATTGCACAATTTCAGATGCCTGAAAGTCTCTGAAACTAGAAGCATGAGTGAGTTTGCTGACAAGTGCTGAAAATATGTACAAGGACTATGGATCATACTAAATTAAGAACTAATGTAGTGAGTTTACCAATAAAATTCCATTTCAAGGACATCACAAAGAAAAGGTATAACCTTAGGCCTGAATAAACTCTTCTCTTTGAGGAGAGTGATTTTATTAAATTATATTCTCGAATCTGCCACAAAATGATACATGAGCATAAAAGCACTGTTTAGTGGGTGCATGTAGGTGTGTAAGTATGTATGAATAAAAATTGTAATTTCAAAATTCATGCTGTTAATATTGAAATTATGTTTATGCAAATATGTCTTGAAGTAGCATGAAAGTTGTCACTAACATCTTCATATGAGTACAAATAACGCTCAGTGCTATCTCTAGGCCAGTTTTCTCTGGCAGTAACATTAAAACTTCAGCTGCTTTTGGAATTGCATCAAAAGTAATTTCTTCTTTCATGGAATAGTTTGTCACAGTATGAAGGACATGGAAGTGCTTGTGAGTATATGGATTTGCATATAGCCTGTCCCTCACCTGATCATTCCTGTAAGAAATCCTCATCCTACTTCTTTGAAACTCAGACTTTAAATGATGTATTTAGTTGTGTTCAGCCGTCACTTGGAGTATTCAGCAGAAAGTCCAGAAAATTTGTACCAAGCTATTTCTAGGGTAAAAAAAAGTTTGGGATTTCCAGAAAATTAATAAAATTGCAAGTACCTTTTGTCTGTGTGGTAGATTAGACTGGTGGCACCATCTACTAAAATTGCCCAGAAATTCCATTACAAAATCATTTTCTGTAGCTCATAACTTTTCCAAACTTTAACTATTTGGCCTGAAATTTTGCATACTGGGTAATTTGCCTCAGGCTGAATCTTTCTGGAAAGTTTCAGTCAAAATTACTATTTCCAAGAACTAAATGAGGAGAAAATACATCATTCTGACCATATCAAAATGTTCTGGTTACCTCTTTTGTGTGAAATTTTAATGATTTGAAGCAGAAACATAAAATTTGGAAGGGGTGACTGAAGTGTCCAGCCTGTGCTCATTGTTGTTGACGTGGAACTGCATCTTGAAGGACTTAAGACATTTAATAAAAAAAAAAAAAAGTGAAGATGAAAAAAAGAACCGGAAGGAAAACATCTCAGTCTGCAAACACTGACTAGAGGATTGAGAGGCTTGTGAAGTCACAGCTCTAAAAGGCTGCTACGTGTACTGATAGAGATTTTAGCCTGAAGTGAGCTTTTCTTTGGAATAGATCAAGTCAGGGACTGTTACCAAGAGTGCATGTGATGAGAGCTCAGCACTGTCAGTCCAGGTGTCCTTGCTCAAGCTGTGCAAGGGAAAAAGCTCTCAATTTAGCACATAGAAGGCCAGGGAGCAGTGTGTTATGACAAAGAATTTGGTGCACCAGACTGAGACTTGAAGCATCTGTCTGTAAGGAGGGAAATAGAGATCTCAGGAGCTAGGAAATAGGGCTGTGGCGTGACCCAGCTGGGTGACCCAGATGAGTTCTGTGCAGGGCTGACTTTTTGGACTGGGTGGTGAATGCCAAAGGACCATGAAGGGAACTTGAAGGCAGGAGTCCTCTGAAAATAATACTGGGCAGTCCTGTAACTAAATGCTGTAATAATGCCCATACTCAACAGTGCTGCTTTACAAGTACATTTTTGACATTTACTAATACGTTTAAACCTGTTTCTGGAATGGGCGTTATATTTTTAATGCTGTATTTTAGTGTGCAATGTAAATGAATTCCATAATTTCAAGTGCTAGGCTCTCATGACCTAGATTTGAAAAACTGAACTTTATACCTCACTGGAAGACTAGTGGGCTTTCCTTCTGATTTATATAATGTTTACATCACAAGCCGTTTGACTGGCAATACATCAGACTTCATCTCAGTCGTCACAGAAAGTGCTATCCTGGGCTGAAATTTCAAGTTAATATTGTTTCCAAAGACATAAGCTAAATAAATCAATTATTTTTAAATTTAAATTGAAAGGCATTTATCCATGTTAGAGTAGTGTTTGCTCCAGTGAAGGAGGCAGTTCATTAGTATGGAAAGGACTCCTATTGGATGGAAGTAGTAAAAAGAGCTGAGATTCATAATTTATAAACCTCTCCTGAGGGAAGCAGGTTGGAAAAGTAAATCAGGGCTAGTTCCATTCAACTGGTGAAATTGGTTCCTTTATAGCCTGGGCTGAAACAAGCAGAAAAGAGTCTAAACCAACTTTTAATTCAGCAATATTTGTGGAAGAATTTATGTTAGAATGGACATTGGAGATCATCTGGTCCAGCTCCTGCTAGAAGCATGTGTTAGTAGAAACACAAGAAACCAAATTAGGTCCTTATGCAGAAAACAAAACAAAACGTTTTTAGACATTTTAGCTAAATACTGTTTTTCTTATAAGAAATTACTCCCTTTGCAAGAAAAACACATTTTTGAGGTCAGCAGATCAGTTTATATCTTATGTCATATGAGAGCAAACAATGAGGGAAGAATTAGTAAAATTCTTAATGCAAGAAACACCAAGTGTAAGATTCTTGAAAACAGCTGTTCTGCTGTTAACATTCCTTCAACACTGAATGATTTTCAAAGTGGCTTTAAGCCTTGCCAAGTTAATTGACATTATAGCTGGGTTGGTCAGGACAAAGACTATTGGAAAAGGGGCCTTATTGTTGTTCACATAGGTCAAATGAGGGCAGTTCTTAGCTGATCTGTGACCTGCAAGGTTAAATGTTTGACCCCATCAGATTGTCAGGATGGCAAAGAGAGCAATAGAGACAGAAAGAGCTGCTGGGTTAAGCAGCAGTAGTTCACCCATATCTGTCCATTTGCAGTTGCACAAATGTAAACATAAAGGAAAAAGCTTTTTTCTAAGGTATGATAAAATACCATCTGAGAAATTTTGTAACAGACACAGGCTCTGTCTCTGAGAAGTTGATCATATCATCCAAATGCTCTGTATAAGGAGATGCCTTTGAGCAATTTAAAAATCCTTCACTACTATTTGCCTCTGATTTTTGTTTAAAAAGAATGTTTGCAGCAGTATGTAAGCATCAAGTAGTGTAATATAAATATCATAGCACACAAGCCTTCAAAAACATTGGACTGTTAACAATGCTTAAAAACAAATTTCTCATATGACCTAGCAGCTGGCCCTGTAGCAAAAATAATGGGATAGTTTAAAACTCTGTTACCTTTGAGCTGACCATAGTTGGTTTTTTTAAATGCTAGTACAGTATGCTTGAAAGCAATATAAACATGAAAGTTTATGCTGGAAATTTCCCCAGCTACTTTTATATTGGTCAGATATAAATAAATCTGTGTGGCCCATGTTTTTAACATGGCTGATTTTTGCACAATAATGGATCTGCATCTACCCTATTCTGCTGCCAAGACTCAGCAGTTTGTAGAGTGGGGATCTGGTGTTGTGTTAGCAGTGGGTGCTTTGAACTGTGGATATTGGACTGCTGTGATGGGATTAATGTCATTTAACTCCAGCTACCTGAGATACATCCATTAGGCTAGGATAATCTTTTTAGCACTTTCTACAGTCATGCAAGAGACATGCACAGGTCCAAAGAACAAGTCCTTCAAAAAAATCTCTCAGGTTTTCTGGTGGTCCCTACTGGATTTAAATGAGTAGATGAAATTGTGGCCCTTATTTTTAAGACTTTTAAACCCATGTGAAATGAAACTAACACTTTTGGATGCACAGAGACTTACAGAAAAGTCCCCTAAACTTGAAAATCCGTTTTGCTTTTGCAAAAGAATGTAATCTTACTTGTAAATATAGTCTGCTAAGAAGATCTTAGAGTGCATAGCTTGGATCCAAATCCTGGTCTATAAAAGCCATTGGTGTTAGTCAAAATATTATCTATAAAAAGGAGATGAAGAGTGCATGTGATAGGAAGAATGAATAAACTGTTGACAAAAGGCAGAAGTTCTGTATAGATGACATTTTTCACGATGGAAAAATGTAGTGGCCTCCCTGTTGGCCATGAAATGTCACTTTTCCCACACTGCTAGGTTAAATTTCTATTTCAATTGATAATACATTGTTGGTGACCTGTTCCTTATGGGTACTTCAGGATTTAGTTCCCAATTTTTATTTTTTCTCTAAAATTAACACCATAGATTTAATTTTGAAATTTCATGAAAGAAAGGTACTTCTTATGCTAATTGATGTGCACTAGTTCCATTACTCAGAGGACTAAAATAAGGTAAAATTGACATGCTAATTATTTTGTTAGTCTGATAAGCCTCAATGCTACATTACAGAATACTCTCTAACAATTGTATCTTCAGCAATTTTATTCTTGAACTGTCTACCTGATACAGACATCTGAAAAGTTAAGTTAATTACAGGTCAAGAATGACAGATTTTCATATTCTTCTTCTTTTGTTTCAGGCATATTTGACATTTTAATTTATTTCAATGTTGTATTGGTCCACACCATAGAAGGGTTTTTGATGAACTACTTCTCTCTCCAGGACAGTTCTTCATTAACCATTCCTAGGAAAATAAAGGAAAAAGGAAATATTTAATTATAATCAATAATCAGCCTAATCATTGCTGTAAACATCTGTTTATTTGTAAAAGACAAGGAGTGATTTTAAGTCCATATCATAAATTGACAGCCCCTGAGATAAAAGATGCAGGTACTTTGTTCAGCAGACTCTTCTGTCTTGTTACAAATATCTCATAAGTGACAGCCTGAGGCCAATGGGCCTTTTGTCCAACTTGTGACTGCCAGAGAGTATTTAACAAACAGATCTGGCCTATTGATGCCTTAGGACAGGGACCCTCAAATAACCTATTTTTTATCAAGGAAATTTCTGCTGCTCATATTATTAATCTCTCACCTTCTTTGTTTTCTTCTTTTTCTATTTATCAGTCTGCACTCATGAGCATGGAGCTTGCTAACTCTTTGAGCTTGTGTCAGTCTAATTTCAACCAATAATCAAACATGCAAACTAAAATAAAATTCTTTTATCAACAGGAAAATAGTTACTAAGGAAAGTTTATCACCCTGTTTAACTTCAAGAGGATTCTTAGCTTCAGTTTTACTCACTTTCTCTTTTATTGGATTTATTGCTCAGGCACCAACGTTTTGTGAATTTCAAAGAATGACAAAATATTCTGAGCTGGGAGGGGCTCAAAAGGAATAATTTCAGCTTTAAACTGTCATTGAAAAACACAAAGTAAACCAGCATTTTTTAAAATCTGGTTTTTGATTTGTAAGAGAAACTCAAGGACACATTTTTAGATTGGAAGCATTCATTCAAGCATTATGAAGTTAGGAAAAGCAGGTTTTAATAATTATTAATGTAAACAGAAGCTTGGAAGTGTTTCATATGCAAGTGCATTGCTCTCCACTGGAAGCAGGTTCTTCAGGTGAAATGCTCTTGTATCTATCATGTGAATTATCAGCCTGAAGTGAAGACTCCTATTACCTCTGCAGACATCTGAATTACCTCTGAAATCCTGCAGCACAAACTTCAGCCCTAGAGGCTCAGAACAAATGGAAGGAATAACTTTTAAAATCAGGTAGCACAGCCTTTAGTACCCAAAGAAGAGGAGGCAATCTCCCTGGAGATTTTCAAGATTTAACTAAAACGAAACCACAGTCAACCTGAGATAAGACTGTGAGAAGGAGGTTGGAGTAGACAAAATTTCTATCATTTTAGAAATGTCCTTGGACAAGTAGAGAACCCATTTCTCTACTTCTGTTTGTTGAGACTTGAATTTAACTGAACAGGGGATTTTGATGCTGAAGAGGGAATGGGAATGCACTTCTGCCTCCTTGGTTCTGACTGAGAACCAAGTTCACTCATTTTGCTGTGGGAGACCTAGAGAGCAGCTCCCTATCGACTCACTGCCCAGGCAAAGGCTGTGCTGGGTGAGCAAAGGAACAGATTGTCAGGCAACACAGGGAACTCCATTGGTAGGTTCTTTCCTTGGGGAAGAGATGCATAGTGGCTTGGGGCTCGTTTTTGGCAAAATTCCTGTAAATGTCAAAGGGTTTTGGTCAATATAGGCCAAAGGCCCTGCAAGTTGTATGACTGCAACTCCTTAGAGCTAGAAGTCTGAAGTCTCTGAGAAAAACTAGTACACTAGAAAATAAGGAGCAAATGCTACATATTTACTTTTTACCAAATTTTTAAAGGTTAAGTTTTTCACAAAATTTTAACATTAAAAATATTCTGCATGTTGCCTTTTCAAAACTCCATTTTTATTACAGCTACTCTCACCTGACAGCTCAAACTTTTTCTCCATTCAGCCTCTGATTTCTGACTGTACATTTCTTCATTATTTGCAGTGCTTGCTAATTAAGTGCTATCTGCAAACTTGGATGTCTTTGCTTTCCACATCGCTGTTACGTTATATTTGCGTAAATATTTAAAATCTGGACCTCTAACACTGACTCCTGTCATCTTCTACTACTGACATTTTAGCTTGAATACTTTCCATTTATGACTACACTAGATTTCCTACTAATGCAGCCAAATTTATGTTTAAGCATGCCAGTTTTATTCCTCTCCTCTGACTAGAGCAGAGAAACCTAGTAGTAAGAATCTGCTAGATTTTATGCATTTAAAAAATTAATTAAATTGTCAAAACCTGCAGGTTTTAAAGCTAAATACTCCTTTACTTCTGCTAAAGGTATTGATCACTTTGAAATTATTTCAAACGGAATTTGTGTCATGTGAAATACAATGTCTTTTGCAATTTCTCTCATCAAGTTCACAATTCTAAAAACTCTTTGTGATATTTATTCATGCATAAGACCCTATTTCCTTTTACACCTTGGTATGCCCAAATGTGTATGCTTCTGACTGTATATGAATACATACACAGCACATATTCAGGATGTAAAAATATTATTTGGAGGAAATATAGTTGGTTTTTTTTCTTGGAAATTCCCTATCATTTAAATGCATATCTTGAAGTTTCAAGTTATAAAAATAATCTTACTTCCTCTCAAACTCTCTACCATGCAGCTGTGCTTGCATATATGCCAACTGATCCATCAGCCTTCCTTTCAAACCACTTCAAGAATCTGCACGTCCCTAGGGATCTGTGGTCTCCCGGAAAAGGTGCAGTTTTGCACACAGAGCTTCTACATGGCCTTGCTTTGTGTTAAACATCCTTGTCTTATTTATTCTTCTTCTTCAATATTTTCTTCTAAATATACTTTTCTTGGATTAGTTTTTAGAGTGTGTTTCTATATTTACGTTACTGATGATTTATTTTAAATACAAAAATTATTTTCTTATTTGAAGCCAGTATACCTGGTTTTTACCAAGTAGGAATCTAAATTAAATTCTTCAGAAATACTGAGCAGTTTTTAATTTGCCATAAACAGAACCGGAAGTCACTACTGTTAGGAAGAAGTCCTTCTTTTTCATGAAGGATTGCCAAACACAGCATTCATAGGCTACCCCAAACACTTAATGAAGCACCACTGAAAAGATTTCTGAGGTGTAAGTACTTATGTATGCTTTACATATTGACAGAAATACTTCAGTTCCTAAAATACTAAAAGGATAATAGAATATTTTTTAAGCAGCATTTTAAAAGAAGTGTTGGAGACAAAGTTCCTTTAGAGTATTTAACAAGTGCAGTTCATGTTAAACTTGAAATGTTCTATCAAGCAAGAGTGACAAGTTAAACAGTAATTTTCCTAAAACATCTTTTAACAAATGAAAACCATGTTTGAAGAACTGCCTTAATATATAGTAAGAATATACTATACAGAGAAAATAGATTTAAATGCTCCTTTTTCTTCCCCATAATGTGGTCATTTACACATAATTCAAAGGCCACTGACTTGTAAGATTCAAATTAAGTCACTTCAGGCAAATTTATATTCTCATGAAGAAAAGAGGTTTTTTGTGATTATTTGGTTGTCAAGTCTGGCCTCTTTATTGGCTCTCTGCCAGGTTATCTCTAAAATTAAAAGATGATTCTTCAAACAAAGAAGTGATGAGCCTGGAAAACAAGGGATCTTCTCTGTACACCTCTAAGTGAGTATGTGAATTCCTTAGAAGCTGTATGAAATATGCATGCTGCATGTACTATATTGCTCTGCTCAAATTCAGATACTTTTGTATCTGGATTTTAGCAGAGCAATATAGTACAGCTGTACTTCACACTTTCTCCATACCATTACGAGGTGGGATCACGGGCCTCTGCTAGCATTCAGTTCATGCTCTCAAGTATGTTTGTCATTAAAAATAGAGAAACAAATCACGTACACTAAACTTAAACATTAACAAAAAAAATTTCAGTGTTTAGAAAAATCATTGAGTCTATCCTTCTGACCCACCACAGCAGTCTGGCTGCTGGAGGGCTCCCAGTGAGGAGTGTTAAAGATGATGCTGGGCACATGGAAACAGCAGTTTCCACACTGGAAACAGCATGGTGGCCTATCCAATGTCAGCACGCAACCACAAACTGATTCCAAAGCCTCAGCTTGAATGTCTAAGCATGACTAACACCTAGATAAGGCTTTTGTCTACAATCCAAGTCTGTTCTCAGAAGCCTATCAGGAAAGCATGCAAGACACTTCCCATTAAAATAAGGAGTGTGTCTTTTGCTACCAAAGTATTAGCTGCAGAAATATCCTCTGAAAGGCATGTGCGGGGGTAGCACACCTCAGCCCATTGTTCTCCAGTCACTCCTCTGGTTTGTACAGCTGTACACAGTGGCTGGAGCAGGCAGAATTCACATGGCTGTTATCTATCAATAATCAGCAGCACTTGTTGCAATTACATGAGAACCTGCTGTCATGGGGAGTCGTGGGCCAGCTGTCCCCTCAGGCTCTGCCCTAGGGCTAAAGAGAGGTTATGTCTCAATACATCTCTCGTATGATTAATTTAATAATGTATTACATGCCATGCTTCCTGAATGTTCCATTGTGCTCCCTTTTTTTCCTATCAAAGAGCTATTCAAAGTAAACAGTGACCTCATCAATACCGTCTGAAACTTACAGTAAATGGAAATCTTCCAAAACCATAATAGAAACCATATTTCAACAGATGTAGAAAGCAAGATGAGTAGTGAGATTTAATTTGGATGTGAATGTTACAATACTTGATACTTGACTTGGCTTTGCTCAACCTAATCTTTTTGCTAAGTGCATTAGGCTTTTTTCATGTGAGAATCTACATTTTAAAAAGACCAAGAAAATAACTTTTTCAGCTTTCTCTTCAACATTTATGTGGCTTGGTGAGGAAGAGAGAAGGAAAGATAAAAAAACAAAGCAGCAAAAAATTTTTCTGCAGGAGAGGGGAGCACAAGTACTGTCATGACTGAGATTTTCAAAGCTGCAAATGTGTTTGAAAAAGCACAATTTTTTATAAAAATATTTGTTAGTCTATTCATTCATGACCTTTAAGATGCCACCTTTCAAAAGCATGCAAGGATTAGTGAAACAGGAATAAAGTTGCTATTCAGGCATTTTTAGATTGATCAGAGCCCACAAGCCAAGTAAAAGAAAAGATCCTCTCAGAACACCTTTGTGTTGAGCTGTAGGTGCTTGATTTCCAACTTGGAGAAACAGTTGTCTTTGCCTTGCTGGTATAGTTGGATTCTCTTCATCCCTGAAACTCAGTAAATTGTCTAGGCTATGATTATTTTTATTTTCAAGATAGAGAGGAACACTTACTAATTTAAAGGGAAAACACCAGAGGTTTACACTTTGATTTGGGATCTAAACATTCAACAAGTATTTAAAAACCAACACTTTTTAAAACAGTAAGCAATTAGAGGCTTGGATCCCAGTTGGATATCTTCATTTTGGTTGAGGTTTTTTACCTGTAGATTAGCATCTCATATAATATGTTCTAGGGCTGGCTGCATTTTCTTTTGCAGGACAAACGTGTTCAAAGTATTGAACACAATACTGTGATTTCTATCAGTCCTTCACTGCTGTAATATCCTGACATGAAGTCTGTGCTGCTAGGTGGTGTGAGAATGCTTACACCCATTAGGAAAAAGTATACAAAAGCCATCTAAAATATACTAAACAGGTGGTACACCAAGAAAAGCCCTTTTTTCCCAGTATTTTGCCAAACACTTTGATTTTCCTTATCAAATTTTAAAATACAGAAGCTATAAACAATTAACCCACAGAAAATTATATATAAACTTTTTAAGACATAGCATAATATAGAGTAAAAAGTTTTATTATATATGCCTGTATTACTATATATATGTGTGTGTGGGTGTGTGTATATATATATATATATATATATATCCATCACATATTTTATATCTGATAGAACCACAGGCTTTCTAGGTGGGTGAGATTTATAGATTTATCTCTCAGAGTGTGAAAAATGTCTACTAAGTATGCAACAGGTTCATCACATTTCTGGAAAATGTGTATCAACTCTTAAGAAAATTATGGTTATTTATGATATTAGAAGAGTAGTATTCTGCTTCCTTTAAAAAAAAGAGCCATTAAAAACATTAAAGAAATTTTTTGTGTGCTTTTGTTGTCAACTCATGGTCTGCTTGCTGATGTTTTTATCATGTCCACAATCCATAATTCTTTGTGGACAGAACACTCCCTCCACTGGACTCTGTCTCCTGAAGAAGATGCTGGTTCTGATCTCAGTAGCATTTTAATTTTAGAATAAAATAAGAAAAAGGATTTCAGGTAGGTAAAGAAGGGTGTACAAGAAAGAAAGAAAGTTTGTACAGTGTGATAAACAACCAGATCTGCACAGTTAGCAGCAATCCTGAAAAGAAGGCTAGTGCTTGTCTCTCAGTTTGTTGGCATTATTCACAAGAACCAATAGTATATATTCTCCTAAATTAATAATTTTCTTGACAACCTTAAAAATACCATATGCTAAGTAGCAAGACCTTGCTTCAATGAAAGTGCAGTTATTTTAAAGCTGCATAAGTTTGCACACCTGTTCTCAAATTATATTTGTTGCAGAATGGGGAGAATTTTGTTGCTTTATTTAGGCCTCACAGCATGAAAGTAAAAGGCTTTTTCTTGAAACAGATCCAAAATGGTGTAGGTATATGGTACTTTATGTCTCTATTACATGTTTTTCAGTATTTTCCCCACCCTAGCTGTGTATCACATTGTAGGTGCTCTTCTATGAGTAGGGGGTCTGGAGGGAAGAGACATGCCAAGCTAGAATGCAGCTTGCCAGATTTCAGTATATAAACATTACTTCTTCATTGTAGAGTCTTCATTGGTTCATCCTGTGAGGTGGCATATTCCTCCCACTCTGAATTGCTGAGAAATTGCATAGAAACTTTCCTTTTGTCCAATTCTGTCAGCATTGCTTTCTTTCAGCAGAATGACTCACTGTTGATCTGGATTCCCTGTGTATGGTATCACAGCTCTGTGAACAAACTTGCTCTCATTTAGCCTGACATCATCTCTGTTACATCTTTCTTGTCACTGACATTAAACAGGACAGGCCAGAGGAGCTACCTGTGCCTCATCATTTCAGCAGCACTGTGACAGAATGCTTAGCACACTTTCTACTGTATTTTTCCTCTGACCCCATCTGACAAAGCTATAGAGTAAGTCAGCACTTTGTGGCTATCAGATTTTTCAGCTAGATCAACTTAGGATTTACATCCATCACATTTCAGCTCAGATGATCCCAAGGCACAGAGGCAATATATTTGCACATCTATTAACTTCTGTGGAAGAAAACATCTCATCCAAGTAATGCAATTCACAGTTAAACTTCTTTTCTCTAATAAGCAGGACTGTTTTTACTCACTTCTGTCATCCCTGACAGAAGTGCATTGTGCATGCTGGTCAGGAGGCCCACGCTGGTCTGAAGTCTCATTTCCAGAAATCAGCTGTTGCTCCATTGTAATTTAATGTAAGGCAAGGAACCTCCCTTTCCTTTTAGCTTCATCAGGATTGCACTGGGATGCAAAATTCCTTTCACAAAACCTCCTCAATAGGTCTTTACCATGAACTTCTATGGTGCAGTGTAGTCCAGTAATGATCATGCTTTAGATACGATCACTAGTCCTGTGGTGACTGTCACCCTTGAGGTTACAGCTCACCTCAAGCAGCTGCCAGGAAAGTTGATAAAAGTTCATGAAAAATAGCATAGTGAGCACATTGAAAAGAACTCCTGGCCATGAAAGGCATAGCAAAGCAGTAAAGCAACCAGTTTGGGCCAATGGTGGGTTTACTATCGTTCCACCAAAGCCCAAACCCCATCGTCACCTCCAGCATCGCCAGGGAGACGTCTGTGCTTTGTGAGGTTTGACATGACATAGAGGAACACTGAATTTTTGTTAGCTATATCATTTTTATCCATCTTAGGTATCTAATAAGGCTTTACTTAGGACATGAGTGTCTGAACTCCATGGAAAGTGTTCAGACCTTTCCCCAAAATGTTACACCTTTCTTTCTCTTAATATCTTGAACACAGCTCCACGGCAGGCTGACAGGCTAAATCCCAGTCCTACAGGTGAGTGGGTGCGTATTCTTTGGTGAAAGAACCTAGCTGTTTAGTGAAAAGCAGTGGATAGGGCACACTGTTCTTCACTGGGCAAGAATGGGAGACATTACACAAAATGCTCACAAAAGAAAATAAATCTGCTGTTATGTTGGTTTCTCGAGGGAAAATGTCTAAACTAGTAAAGATTTGTCTTCCCTACAGCTTCAGCCTATCAAATCTAGGTCCTTACTTGAACGATACCACCTGACTGCTTGCTGTTGCCTCTTCACACCTCCCTCCCCTGTTACTTTGAAAGTGACAAATGTGGCCAAGGGCATATGAGGAGCACTGAGCTCTTGCTAAAAAATTACATGTTAGTTAGCAAATTAGCAAGGTAGCAATTGCAAGTTATTGGGACCCTATTTTTCTTTGTCTCATTCTCTTGCAACTGTGATCAGTGTCCCACACTATAGTGCAAGTTAAAATGTGTTTCTGTTGTGACCTCACATCCATTGGCCAACTCAGCCAAGGATGGATGATATGTAAACTGTTGTTGCAGACAACAAATTAACTCAATGTGCATTTTGGGAGAGCAGCTCCTGCAGCATCCTATACTGAGATATATTGAGCCTTTAAAGTATTTTCTTCTAGTGCTCCCCATTTTGTGACTGGCTGTTTTGCTCCCAATATACATCTTGTAGATACAATCTATTACAAGTACCATACATTAGTTGGATAGGGCTATGAACTAAAACTTATTTTCTATAAAAATCTGTGATTTCCCATTCAGAAAAAAAAGTCCATAAACTCAAAAGGAAGAATATATTCCTGGAAAAAAGACAAAACATTTCAGGAGAAGGAGATGCTTTTCACTAACACATCTATTTATTCAATAAAAACATAATCTCTTATTTTCAGAATTTCATAATATTTTTAATTTTTAAGAGAAAACAAAAGAAAAGCATTCCATCGGGCAGTCCATAAGGAATTTTGCTGGGTATACCAAAGATATGTGTACTTTACACTGTATTGTTCTTTCTCCGTTCAATGCACAGGTTAAAAAGAGCATGGTAGGAACTGTATGGTTCTAAAGGCCAAGTCTAGCTTGCATGTTTTACATCTGCATCCTATGGGGCCATGCCAATAGGAAAAACCTATTCAAATTTTCATAACCATCACTCTTATATAACAATAATGTGGCATAAGGAATTTGCCAAGGTATGAGAATTAGTTTCACAAAAGTTATATTTAATGATTTTTGGAACAGTTCTCTTTCACCACTACAAGAGAGAAATCCTTACCATATATTACACAAACTCCTCTGCATGACCAGGGTTCAGGTGCTGCCCACCTGATCCAGGCCGTGCTGATCCTGCCACAGACCGATACCTTTTCTTATGTGATTTCTTCTCCGAATCCTGTGCCAGTGTCCAATGCATTGTAAGCAATTTTCACCTTGATTTGAGTTATGGGAAGGAATTCTAAAGCAAGAAGAAATTTTTTTGGTATTTTATGGTCTAAAGTTGAAATGAAGAGGATCAACACCAACACCATCCCACCTCCTCTAATACCCAAATGACAGCACTGGTACACAGAAGCATGTTACACACAGCACAATAATCTCTTTTTATACTAAAACATAAGCCTTTAATTACAAATGGAAAAGACTGGAAAAATTCTGACAAAACATTTTCTGGTAGGAATTTGCTGGCTCAGGCAGATTGAAATATTTTTCTGAGACACTGGCATTTTCCCCTGGTTCCCTCAGAAGCCTGGAAGCTGGGGAGCTGCTATGGATCTGGGGCTACAGCAGCTGAAGGGGGCAGCTCTGGAACAGGTCCATCAGGAGCAGCCTTCAGGGCAATCCTTTTCCTAACCTGTCTTAAGAACACTTAGCACGCACACAACTAATGCTTTGGGGAAGCCCAGGGGGTGACCTGCTCCCACCCCGAAGCTTCATTGCCTTTTAAAGATAATTATGAAATGTTTGGCTTTTTTTACCAAGTGGAGCAACCTCAGATTTCACAATAATCAAAATCCTGCGTGAAAGTCAATTAGTTTTCTCTGCAAAGCTGAAACCATGACCACATACTTCCCACTCATAGCACCTGCATGAAAATGTCAGTGCTGAAAACCTGGCAATTCTGCTGAGGTGTGTTCAACATAATTGAAGATCAACCTCTTGAATATCATCTGTTTCACTACCTGTAAAGGTCCTGTAGAGCTCCCTGATGCTAGAAAGAATAAACAAGAATGACACTAGATATTAGATGATATTTAATATTGTAACTTGGAATTTTCTTGCATTTAAGGTTTTGAGATGACAACATGAATATTCTCAGTGGGAGGCAAGCAGAAAGATTGCAATTCTCTTCAACGAAATAATGAACTTTAGACTTCTGTAACCTTGGATATGCAAATACGTCTGAGCTAAAAAAAATCCGCAAACAAACAGTGTTGCAGTTTTAAAAGAGAATTAATAGAATCATAGGATGGTTTGGATTGGAGGGAATCTTAAAGATCATTCTGTTCCAATCCTGCTGCTGTGGAAAGGGACACTTCCCACTAGACCAAGTTGCTCAGAGCTCCATCCAACCTCCAGGGACAGGACATCCACAACTTCTCTGTGTAACCTCTGCTGGTACCTACCCACCCTCACGGTAAACAAGTTTTTCCTAATGTTTAATCTAGACCTAAGATACATCTCAGTTTTTTAGTGGCTGTCAGTCTGAACTTTGGAAAGAAGAGATGCAGCTGATAGCCTTGGAAGGAGACCACTGCCTGGTGATGGAGGGGTCTGTTCTTGGGTGGTTATGAAAAAAGTGCTTTCAACAGATTGCACATCAGCTGATGCCATCAAAAAATGCCTTAAATTGATATGTGGTTTTGTAGAAAAAATTAATTAAAATCACTCTATCAAATGTAGGAGAAATGCCTTACAATTTAGTTTGGTTTTAAGGAACAGCTCATTGAGAAAAGGAAGATCACTCTGCACTAAATACTTGAAGTTTCAAACTTAGACAGCTGAACTTCAGTTTCTAAATGGAGCCTTTGTTACTAAATATATCTGGTTTGTGTTTGAACACTACTGCGTCTTAAAGAAGTTCCAGCTCATTAACAGGAATTATGTTTTGTTACTTAAACGATGCAGTCAGAAATAAGAGTTTATGGTACATCCAGGTAAATATATTCTCCTTTTTAGGAATGTTCTTTTACTAGACTTAAAAACAGCAAGCAGGACATTAGTACAAAAGATGTTTTTTTATATCTGAGAGGTAGACTGATACAGATGCTTCAGTAATTAACCTCATTACTCAATCAGTGACCCCCCCCTATATTGAGCCTAGAGAGCTGAATTAGGTGTTCACATAGCACAGTAACACTTCTGAGATATATGGAAAACTCTAATTCGGGCCAATAAGGAAGTTGAAATACTGTACTATAGTATGTAGGAATATGAAGCTATATTTCATTATAGAAATCTCAGAATCTTGAATGCAGTAAACTTTAAACTTACTAAACTTTGATTTGCTATGTGAACCCTAACCTCATAAAGCTCCCCGTCAGAAAAAGCAAACCTTAGAGGAAGTGTACTGAATACACACGAAATATGTTTTTCTAGGATGAATAAACAGCAACATTGTTACAAGGCTATTTTCATGTTTCCTTCTTATATGACTAATGATATTTTTTTTAATTACTGAATGGGGCTTTCATATTTCTCAAGATATTCAAGAACCTCCCACTCTCAGAGTCCTTAGAGCTTTGGAGCTCGCCTTACTCAGAGGACATTCCAGACTTGTCACTGCACAGCTGCTCTTGGCAGTCAGCCCTCCATGCAAAGGCTTTGCCAAACCATTGCTTGGACCCCCCAACCACTCTGCTGAAACAATAGTTAATACCATGACTTTTGCACAACTGCTAAATATTTTTTGGCCTTAGAATTAATTTTATTTACTTCACTTATAAAATGTGCTGTATCTTTGACACCATAGGATTTGCTTCTCCAGCCCATGGTGTTAGTTGGCATTGATATCTTATATTCCAGATATAGCATAATGTTTAATGTCTGACTTGGTGAGAAACAAGATTCACTACATTTGTTTAGCTGCATGCTTGCTTTTTCCACAGGGAGTTATATACTCTGGGGAGACTTCCCTTTCTAAATCTTTGAAATGCTAGCTTCAACTATCAAGGATGTAAAGAAACAGAATAATAAACCTTACCTGAATAAGGTTTCTTTTCCCTTCATATTGAATTCCACTGTGGTAATTCCATGGGTCTGGTCCCAAAGTATTTGATTCCATTCAGTGAAAGGCAGAAAGGTGTGTATTTCTTTGTCCTTCTCTAGACTTCTTAAAATGGTTTGAGCTGGAAAGGATGTTTGAAAATCACGTAAACCCATCCTTCTGTCATGGGCACAGACATCTTGCCCAAAGTCCCATCCTACCTGGCCTTGAACAATTAAACTCACAAGCTTCCTGTTCTGTGTGAATGTCAAGAAGTTTGATGCAGGTTTTTACAAGGCATAGAAAAGAAACAAAACCAAACTAGATCAGAAATTATTTTTGAAAAATCTGTGCTAGAGGTTGGACTTTTTGGTCATTTCCAACATCTATTCTTTGATGGAGCATTTGAAAACAAAACACCAGGGATTCTTCCTCTACAAGTAAAAAATGCCCTGTAAAAAAAGTGACAGTAATGCCTAGAGAATTTTCAACATAGTTTAATAACAAAATTGATGATAGATTCTCCTTTTTTTTTTAGTACAAAACAAATTTTCCGGTTTATTTGTTTATTTTTATTTGGTTTAAAGTTAATGTGGTACAAGTGACAAGAGAGATCAGAAAGACCTCAGAAATCTTTTCTGCCTCTAGCAAGAAGAGCACAAGGCAATAAAAGTGAAATCTTGCCCCCTCTCAATATGGGATCAAGGGATTATTTTTGGTCCTAGCTGAACAACGTCCCTCAATACACTGTACTGTATACATCCTACAATACTGTATATATACTACAATAACTATACGGTGTGCCTAAATGCTGGGAGCGAATCCATGTTTGCCTCTTTGTTCTCCTTGTTTCAGCTGTCTGTTTCTCTGCCGTGGGTTTCATCCATGTCCTGTGTTGTACTATAGTGGGTCCCAACTCAAGTTAACATTTTAGGAAAAGACCACTTTTTATAGTGCAAGGATTTTTTATCAATACTGCTTTAAAGAGTTGTCTTAGACAATGTTGGTTATTTTGCAGTAAATTTTTTTTATGGTAGTTATTGGAATATATGTGAACTTCTGAAGCTGGAAACTGAAGTTCAAATTCTTAACAACTGCTAAGAGGCTGCATTAGACCTTTTCCTCAACTGCTATGGTACCATTGTCTTTGTTTGTTGTATCTTGCATATGGTTATTTTAGTTTCATGAACTATGAAATGTAAACAAATTCTAAATCTGAGGAATTCTTTAAAAAACCCCAAAAACCTACCATTTAATAGAATTTTTGCTATTAGGCATGGACCTTATAAGACTTACCAGTAGTGTTCACTTCCAGTAGTGTTCTGCCTGTATCGTTTGGATCTTACCTAATCAGCTTTTGAACTTTCCTCTTGTAGTAGTAAGATCAGAAACCTGGCATAAAGAAAGTGATTATTTCCTTTGCTCAAATTGCAAGTGCTATAAGTTTATTCCCTAAGTATCTCCAAATTGTCAGCTCTATCGCCAATCCAAATGGAAAACCATGATAAGAAAAATGAAAAGACAAACAATACCAGGCACAAATTTCTCCAAAACAAATTTTAGTTCACTTAGAACAGGATGACTCAACCTTCCCTGATAGAAAGTTTAGTGACTCTTTCACAGGGGAATCAGAAAATTCTCAGAATGTACTTTTATACCACCTCCTGTAATGCAAGAGTTTTTTCCTTATACAACTGTCTTATTTGTCACTCACAGCTTCCAACCCATGATTGAATATGCCTGTTTATTGACTCAGTCAGAAAGAAATCCACAGGCCTGCTACAAAAGTGACCTTTTACAGCTGTGCTGATGTCTTTGTTGTTCTGACTTCAAATCTGAAACACAACAGATGTGTACTGGAACTCCTCTTGTGCTTATTATTATTATTATTATTATTATTATTATTATTATTATATCATTTATGTCTATGAAGACTTTGAACGGATAACATTCTAAATGACAGAACACTGGAGGGTTATCTAAAGTGTTGGAAACTACTTTTCATTATGGAAAAGAGCACAGACTAAGGCTATTTTTTCTATTCCAAATCTTAAGTAATTCCTTTAGGCTTTCAGACAGGTGCAGTTGGTTTCTCCTTTATATGTTAAAAATCCATAAAATTCCAGGCATTATTGACACATTAGTTTTTATAATTTATTTTAAAAGTGTTTTAGAGAGCTGGCTCTGAACTTGTGCAGGATCTGCTGCTCCAGCTGTATCCCTACAAACCTCTGGGCCCTGATCTGAGAATCCTCGAGGAGCTGGCTGATGTCACGGCAAAGCCTCTCTCAATGATTATCAAGCCTTGCCCCGATTTTCAAGAAGGGCTAAGAAGGAGGACTCACACTTTCCATACGAGAGATGCTCCAGTCCCCTAAGGCCAAAGCAAACGTTCTGGTTTATTTGTTTATTTGTATTTGGTTTAAAGTGAATGTGGTGCAAGTGAAAAGAGAAATCAGAAAAACCTCAGAAATCTTTTCTGCCTCGAGCAAGAAGAGTACAAGGCAATAACAGTGAAATCTTGACCCCTCCCCATATGGGGTCAAGGGATTATACTTGGCCCTAGCTGAACAACATCCCTCTATAACTATCTCCCTCTATACTATGATATACTATAATAACTATAGGGTGTGCCTAAATGCTGGGAGGGAATCCATGTCTGCCTGTTTGCTCTCCATAGCCCTCCACTGGACTGTCTCCAGTAGTTCCTTGTCTTTCTTGTACTGCTCCCAGAACTGGGCACAGCACTCCAGGTCAGGCCTCACCAGGGCTGAGCAGAGGGGCAGGATCCCTCCCTTGACCTGCTGGCCATGCTCGTCCCAATGCAGCCCAGGGTCCCATTGGCCTTCTTGGCCACAGGGGCACTGCTGGCTCAGGGACACTTTGCTGTCCAGCAGCACCTCCAGGCCCTTCCCCACAGAGCTGCTCCCCAGCAGCTCAGCCCAATGTGCTGGTCCATGGGGTTATTCCTGCCCAGCTGCAGGACCCTGCTTTGCCTTTGTTAAATCTCAGACAGTTAAATCACCAGGAAAAGAGTCAAACATCTAGGCAAATGTAGGATGTATTAGGAAAGGCACTTTCAAAGGAATGTATTAATTTTTTCTCCCCCACACAGCCTGGATTGCATATCCACAATGAGAAATATGTACAGTTCTGCTTCCCCATGTTTGTGGAAATTTAGGTAACTGTAAAAAAAATTACACAGTACATCAAATCTAGATAAACAGAAGTAAAGAAGATAGACAATTCTTTTCTTGAAAAACAGCCAGAATAATCATCTGTGAGGAGGAAAGAGAAAGAGGCATGAAGAGTAAAGCATGAATTTAGACTGGAATTTAAAGTTACTCACTCTCAAAGAAGTGAGTTTCTGAAACAACCAATGAGAACATAAGGAGAATAAATATGATGCAGTTGCTTTTACAGCAGTTCAATATGTTTGCTGAGCTTTTCAACTTTGTGCAATATAAATAGAAAGCAAGGAAAAGGTTAAAAATGAAAATTTACAGGAATGTGCCTCAGAATTTTTTTAAACAAGCATGCTTTATTTCTTTGGAATGAGGAGTAACATGGAAAAGCTTTATGTAAATATGCAGAGTTAAACACTAAGCCAGTAGCTGTTCCTTCACTGGAAACCTGAAAAATGGCAAAATTGACATAAATATTATCTGTGGGAAAAATGTATTAATCTAGATTTACACAGCACCCTTTATTTCAAAGGATCTTTAAAATCTCTTTAGTCCTTACCAAACTAATGGCTTGTGTGAAAACTTAACTATCCTAACTGGGCTACACTCATACTTAGGAAAGGTTCTCATGAAGATCTTGGTTTCTCTATCCATGAAGATAAAAACCACTCTGAGTGTGTATAAACTTAAAAATACAAGTTTTGTACTATTTTCTTCTTTATTGTACTTGCTATTATCCTGCAATCCCTTTTTTTGAGATGGAATATGAAGATTTAATCAAAATGTAAGGTGAAGTGGTACCATTTCTTTAGACTATAGAGCAGTCTATTTTTCTCCATTAATTCCTGACTCATTCCTTATAAAGTCTGACACCTTATTTGCTTTTATGTCAGCAGCTGAACACGAGCAGAGATTATCTCTGACCATGCAGTTAAAGCTTTGAATGTTACTGCACAGACTTGCAGAGTTATGGTTTTCATGGCAATTTTATTTTTCTCCTTTCCCTTTCACTCCTTGTTTGTAAAAGATACAAAATCAATTCTTGTTTGTCTTGGTATTCAGTTAAGCCACAAAACTGGAAGGATTCCAGCATGGACCACAGTTCCCTATCTATCTACAATACTCAACACAAAACTTCCTAATATCTCAGATTTCCAGTGTGTTCCAAACTCTGATTTATATCTAACTCATGAGTTTTTGAAGTTTTTAAGAAAAACTTTAAAATGTGGCAGCTTGTTTTTGACTCACAATGAAATAGGATATATGCTATTTATTTATTTATTTAGCTGTAGGTTTACCTGTGCTGCAGTAGTCCCTGGGAACACTGGTTAAATGTTAGCCAATGTATGGAAGTAGAAAACAAGGTCATGAACACCTCAGAAGTCAAAGGATGGAAAAAGAGAGGCTGTTGAAGAGGGATTTCTGGAGAACTGAAGGAGATCTATCAGCCAGTATCAGGAGAATGGCTGGTGACACTAAGTACCAGTACCTAAACAAACAAGACGTGAACCATGGCAAAGGACACGAGTGCAGAAGCACTCCTAGGCCACACAAGGTAGCTGCAAATTAGGAAAGGAGGTAAGACAGTATGGAAATATAAAAGGAATGGTGAACAAGGCAGGATGTGGAAGGAAAAATGTGAAGTCAAGTAACGTGAGAAGAAGGCAATAAAAGAAGGGTATGGAAATGGAATCTGAATTTTTGAGGCTGGGAGAAGACAGCATGGTTAAGAGAAGAAGCAAGAAACCATCAAGTTTAGTTGCACAAAATATAGGGAGAAAGGGAGGAGAGTGTGATGAAGAGAAAAAAATGGGATCAGGGGAAGGAAGGAAGAAGGAGTCTTTAAAAGCCTGTCCAAATATCAACTGTGGACATGTCAAAGGAATATGAGCACACTATGAGTGTTTTAAAAACTGGGCAGCACAGGAAGGTGCTCCTGTGCAGACCTGCTAGGAAGCTGTTTTTTCAAGCATAATTTTCCTGTCCTTGACTGAATAATATTTTTCCAAGTTAAAGAGAAAAAAAACCTAAGATGTTTTCTTGAGACTCTAACTGATGACAACATATTTACTGAACTCCTCACAAAAATCATCACATAAATATTTGACTCTGATTGCGATTTCAGCAAGTTTATTTCCAAGAGTTTGATTTACAGATAAAATTTAATGTACTGAGACTCCAAGCAAAACAACAAAACTGAGATTATATGAGAGGCAAAGTTACTAGGCTTTGTTGTAACATATTATTTGCAGCTACGATTTTTTTATTTTTAGGATAGAAGTCACAGAAACTAAATGAAGCTGCAGAATATCTTTCCAATTTTAATGAGTTGAATTTCAATACTGACTTCTGCTCCCCTGATAGATTCCTTGCTGTAGTTTTTAGATATAAAATTCTGCAAAGCAATGCAAAATCTGAGTACAGATGAATTTATACATTTAAAGTAATGCAAGACTATTCAGGACAACATAGAGTAAATCAGTTATAGTCTGATTTACATGATTGGATAATGCTGAGACTTTGTTTATATCTGTGGAGTAAATTCCTGACTTATAAAGGAGAACTGAATCAATTGAAACATTTTTAACTTTTTCCACAGTCGTATTTTTAGAAAATGAACTGCTGGCCATAACGAGGAATGCAAGCAAATGAACAGGTTCCATCTTCCATCATTACAGAGCTGAACTGTCTGTTTGACAGCTGAGCTCAGATTGTGCTTGTCACTGAACTTGATGAAAATAAGTGTAAAATAAATTAACTCTTTTGCTTTCTACTTCTTTTGGATCAAAATTTCATTGCTTTGAAGCAGTGTTACTGAAACATTTTGAACCACATGCCTGTAATATATGCCCTTTTTACTTGAAATCAGTTCTAATTCTAGCAGCAGCTGAAATAAATGTAATTTCAGGACTGTGAACTGTTGCAGCTGGGGCTATAAACTGGCACCATACGTGTTCTCTCTAGCGCATGAAAGCCAGTAAAGTTTTCTCTGGCTAAGGACACGGCATCCAACATGTCAGGACCTCATCCTGGCTTTGCTCTTAGTGCATTTTTCACGTTCTTTCTATGAGTTGCCACAAAACATGTACGGAGAACCCTAATCTTTTCTAAGGACTGAAAAAACCTTCAAACACTGTTAGTAGGCTATAAATTTTCCTTCTTCTTCAAGTCATCTAATTTTAATATAAGAAAATTTCTTTTAATTGTAGGAAATAAAGGGTGATTATATATAAAGTTTTGTAGCCCTATATAGGAAGAAGAAAGTTAATATGAGAGAGGAGGAGTTTTTACTTTATTGCTAAATGAAAAACAAAGGCAGGGGAAGTCCTTGTCCAGAGACTGGACTGAACAATATTTGGGAAGCAAGCTCTACATAAAGTAAATTGAATATACTAATGTACAAGCTTGGTAAAGGAATCCTAACTGTGTATATAAAATATTTCCTTGATGAATAGTCAGCAGCTCTGGTTTCTGTTTAAATTCCTCCCTCCACAGTCATGCATCTAGGAAACCAGATTGGTAAAGATTCATTTCTGTCATTACCAGATTTACTGGAACAAACAGAAGCACATTTACTGTGAAGAAATTCTTTCTGAAAGAGGCGCTGATGTTTTCATGTCAGATGGGAAGATGCTGTTAGTCCGTGTCAGACTCTCCAACGAAAGGGTGGCTGAAAAGGTCAGGATGCACTGAAGAAGCATGATGTTTTGTTTTCCCAGAACATACCACCTGCTCAACATGAAAAATTACACCAAGCGTGAACATCAGACATGCGCAAGTGGCATTGCCTGATCATTTAGGCACAAATGTCTGATATATGTGGCCTGGAAATGTCCATAAGAGCTATTCCTGCCTTGAATGAACCAGAGGAACGCTGCTCTCTACAGGGAAAATAAGGACATAGAATGGCCTTGACTGGTGTAACTACAGTATCCTCATGTCTGTCTCATTATGCCAACCTGTTTAAAAAAATAAGCAACGTGTAATCAAAGAAGCTGCTTTTGTATTTAAGACACTTTTTCTCCTTAATAACCAAACAAAGGGGATGAAGTTTTTAAGAGAGATATCCAAATATATCCATTAATTGATGAACATGCTCACTTTCCTGCTTGCAAGACAATAGACAACTGCCCATTGAATAAATGCAAGAGAAAAAGGAGGGTTTAACTAGGAATTTAATACAGAAAAAAATTAATCATTGGTATCTAGGGAAGAAAATATTTAGTCAGGTTATTGAAGACATTGCTAAATGCCACAGTTTATTATAAAACATGAAAGAAAACATGCTTCAACAAACCACAGTAGAAGATAGGTAATAATATCTTACATTACAAACTTCTGGAACAGTCCAGTTTCTGCTTTTTGGGAGCAGGTATTTCCTTTTCCATCTTTAACCTTCCAGTAGGACAAAGGTACTGCAAAAATTACTTGGAAAAGCAGCATTAGAACAGTACATAATTCCCTGACAAAACATAGGACAAGAAAGAGAGGCATGCTTGGAAGGAGACAACATGCCACCTCAATGTAACCTGCAGTCAACAAAATAAAATACATTTTTGCAGTGCATATTTTCTCATAATTAAATTAATACAAATTAAGGCAAACTAAACTAAAAGTCTTGAGTTTCTTGGATTTTCATATAATGTCAAATTTGGGAAGCATTGCTTCTTACCTAAGATGAACAAAGAAGCAGACAATCTACATCCTCCTGGAGGCTACGCTAAGGCACATGGAGAATAAGGGGGCAGTTGGTGATAGCCAAAATATCTTCACTAAGAGAAAATCATGCCTGACAAATATAGTGGCTTTTTACAGGTGTGACAGTGTTGGTGGATATAGAAGGTAACTGATTTAATCTTCTTGAGTTTGTTCAAAGCATTAAGCATGACATAACATCCTTGTCTCCAAACTGGAGAGACATGCCTCTGATGGATGGATCAGTGGATAAAAAATCTGAATGGTCACACTCAAAGAGTTGTGGTCAATGGCTCTAAAACCAAATGAAGACCAGTGAGGAGTGGATGGTCCTGGGGGTTGGCACTGGGATCAGCACTGTTTAACACCTTTGTTGGGGACATGGACAGCAGGACCCTCAGCAAGTTTGCTGGTGACACTGAGCTGTGTGGTGCAGTTGACACACTGGAAGGATGGCTGTCATCCACAAGGGTCTGGATAGACTCGAGAGGAGGGATTGTGTGAACCTCATGAAGTTCAACAAGGCCAAGTGCAATGTCCGGAACATGTGTCAGTGCAATCCCAAACAGGGGTGCAGGCAGGCTGGAGAACAGATTGAGAGCAGGCCTGAGGAGAAGGACTTGAGGGCACTGAGTGACAAGAAGCTCAGCCTGACCTGGCAGTGCCGATTTGCAGCCCGGAGGGCCAACCACATTCTGGGCTGCAACAAAAGAAGTTTGGCCAGCAGGCCAAAGGAGATGATTTTCCCACTCAGCTACTTTACTGAGACCCCACCTGGAGTAGTGTGTCCCACTCTGGTGCTCTCAACACAAGGACAACATGGTTTGCTGGGGCATGTCCAGAGAAGAGTCATAAAGATGATGAGTACAGAAACACCTCTCATATAAAACAGGCTGAGAGAGTTGAGTTCATTGAGAGAATTGAAGGTTCCAATACCTGAAAAATTATACAAGAAATTTGGAGTGGGACTTCTTACTTTTATATTTTAAATCTACACACAGTAATGGAGCAAATTTTTTGTAAAGTATGTATTTGTTTATTATATCTCAAAACCACCTTTTTTATAGTCCTTATTTCCATATCATTGTTATCCTCCATTGAGTAATACACTGGAGGTTACATAAATGTCACTTTAACATTGAAACCAGATGTATGTATGTAGAGGTTTTTATTAGATGTTGGCTACTATATATTTATAGCAAGATCACTTAAATTTCCAAGAACTAAAGGACAAATGTATGGAAAATTCAAGATAAAAGTTTCTTGGGTTACCTTTATCCTTGCAATTCTATTCATTTTAGCTTTTGAACAAGTATAAGCAAAAAGTTTGACTAACCTTCAACTCCGGTCAACTCTGGCAATTTTTGGAGTACGATCTCATCTAAGAGCAGATTTTTTTATAGTTTTTTATTATCATCTTGTAGTTTTGTACCCAATCACCAGTTAAATGCAATAGCCATTTTACTGATCGCTGTTCCAGACATTTTTGTTTTTATCTTTTATGACATGAGGAGAAGCGGCCAAATCTATAAAAGGCCTATAACAAACTACTATTCCAAGCCATTGTCTAAGATCATCTGAATTTCTCCCAATAATAGTGTATCTCAAACATTCCAAAACAATGAAAAAGGTTATTATCCTATGCCAAATCGGAATAGATTATTTTAGTTCTCTCAGCTGGAGAATGGATAGAAGTAGCTCAGAAGCTTTCAGCTTCCATACTGTAGAATGGATAGTTATTTTAATGCATGTTCTGTTGAACAAGTCAAAACATACTTTATTGGGTACATGAGGATGCTGATGTTGTGTGCTTTGTCTGATGTTTTGTTTTTTTAACAAACAGTAAGAGCTTCTATGTTTTTTACTGTTGGCTTGGATACTACTCCTGGGCACAAACTAAATTTTGGTTTCTTTTCTATTTTATCTCTTTATACTACTGTAGTTCAGAAGCTACATGCAGTAGCAATTTCTCAGTTGTTTTACCCCTCGTTAGTTTTGTAGCACTTCAGTAATGTTCTTGCATTTTCTGGATCAGTTGACTATGGGGAAATAAACTGCTCTTTAATACTCTTTACAGAACTGAATGACTTGTAAGTGCTCTTTAGATTAAAAGATGCCTTGCTGATTTTGCCAAAAACTACTGTACAATGGGCCTGCTCTGAGCACAATGGGCTAGATGAATTCCAGACATGTCTCTATGTTCATCTCACAGTTGCATGCATGAGTACTTACAGTGTGTGTAGTCCTACCTTTAAGAAACCCTTTGGAACTACTTTCAAACCGCGAACCATCTCCAGTGTTATTGCTCCTGTAATGCCACTTGTTTGCTGTCTCAATTATGCTAGGAATATTACACAATCCTACGGCACCTCTGGAGCAGCTGGAATCTGTTATCTTCTCTTTGTTGTATTGTCAACACTACTGACTCAACACGTTGAGAGGGTGCGAGCGGGACGAACGTGCAGCCAAAGCGGCCAATAAGAACACTGGCACCCTGTGCAATCATGCAGTTAGGATATGGGTGAATGCAAAAGCACTCTCTCTTTTCCTTTGGCCTGCTCATCGATGCCTATGTGCATAGAGCAAAGAAGACAATGTAACTTGCCAATACACAGAATCAATATCTGACCTATATTGATCGTTAGTCAGGAGCGGCTGATTGAGAAAAAGAGTACAAGAAGAATAAGTACTCAATACATGTGAATGGAGACATGAAGAAGAGGAATAGACAACTCTTTCTCTTTCCAAATTATAGGAAGATAGTTAAGATTTTCAACAGCAAACTGTCATATATACAAAAGTCACAACTTGCTCTCACAGGAAAATGCAAAATGAGCAGCACTTCTCATGATGATTTCACTTTATTCAATACAACAATGTCTGCTGAGATCTTTGAAATTTATCAAGAGATAACAGAGATAGTGATGACACAATTTATTACTCAGTTACTTTGGTTTCCAGCAGAGTTAACATGTTCCATTAGAGTTACCATACAGTTTCTGCAAAACAGCGTGTGGTATTTTATCTTTTCAAATCATTACCTTACATTCTTTTCTCCTACTCTAAAATTGGAGACTATGACAAGAAAATAATGAAAAGTGTTTAAGTGGGATTTGTGCTGCTATTTGGTAAAATATGCTGGCAGAGGCTGCACTCCAAAGACATTTTAATTACATGCTAGTGGTAATATATCTGTGAGTTTCTAAACCAGAAAATTAAAACACATGAGACTATTCTGCTATAAAGGAGCATGAGTTAACTCTCCACCATTCTATTAAGAAATTATAAAAGACATTAATTTCTACCAATGAAAAGAGAGACAGCAAAAATGATGTAACCTGGCCTCTATTTTCATAATTAAGTAAATAAAAATATAATGTCCCTAATGCCTCTTTTTGGTCTGTCAATCTAAACAGAGTTTAACAATAAAGGAACATTTGATTACTTCAGTTTTCTGGTTAGTGAAACTTAAGCCATTCAAGGTCTACTGTCCTACTTTCTTAGAGGAAGCCCAGTGTAACCAGAAATTTGTATAAAAATCCAGCCTGGTGAAGATGACTGTGAAACACATACTTTAATCCCAGGATTAAGAATAATTTTCCTCAATATTTCCTCAAAATATAGACAAGGCAGAAATCAAAACTATAATCTCTCAGTCAATACATACATATACATGTGTTTATGTATTTTGTATTTTAATACAATGCTACTGATCAAAAGCCAAACAGAATTTTTTCATTTGTATTTGGACATAAAGACACCCTTTGTCTAATGCAGAAAATGTCTGGCTTCCTGTCAAGTTGTGAGGAACTGAGAGGTACCAGACCAGGTAAAATAAAGCTAATAGCTATGTCTCTGAATATTCATTGAAGTTTAACCCTAGGTCAGGTATTGGGTCGTAGTTTGTATAAGCAGAGAATAAAATGTACTGCTTCTGTGGCAAGGTAGAAATATCTAAAATGTCATATATCTCCTCTCAGTCATACTCTATACACAGAAAAGCAAACCCCACACACCTACAGTCACAAACACACATCTGTGTAAATACATAGCAAATAAACGTATGTAAAAGTGTGTAGGATTTCCATGAGTACATCTCTACTGACAGTTTCTTCCCTAGGTAATACCTTTTCTTAGTATTTAAGAAGGCTGATATACCAGTTAAACCATTACTGCTCAATCATAACAAGACTTGCTATGTTTAAACCTTCACTAGGCAAATGTGGGCTCTTTTTCTGGTTGTTTGTTCATTTGTTTGTTTGTTTGTGGTTTTGTGTGTGTGTGATTCAAAAGCAAGGGAGGAAACACCTGAACTTGACATAAAGCTAGAAATTGCTGAGTAAAGAAACACAATTATCCTGCTCTTCAACAGTGAGTATGGTTCTGCTCTGCTATTCAATGCATATATACCAGTTGTCAAATTCATAATTTAAGATGCATTCATGCAGAGATGATGATGGAGTGATATGTTTTTTTTACAGAGAATCTTGACTTATCTGGCTTAGGAATCCACTTACTAGACAACAAAACCATGAATACAAACCTCTCCTATGATGGTAAGGAACAATATGCTGGAAGTCCATGCCCTGTGAGATGAGAGAGGAGCAGTGTGTGTGTGCCTCACTAATCACTGCGTTTGAGTATGGTCTTAATTCAAAAAATGTCTCTGTGGATCATGGTATCTCTGAAAACGACAGAAAAACTCAGTTTTGCCAAGAGTTCTCTCTGTGTCCTGGGCTGTACACTTGAACTTGCAAGGTGTCAAATTTTTGGAGAATTTTGTGGATTGTTTAGATTTATACTCACAATTAATACTATTGAAGTTAATAGATTAGTGCCCTTAGGCTCAAGTGCAGAGCGTTTACAATAACAAGCCCTGAGAAAGCCAAAGGAAGGCACTTTGTAAGACACTGAAAATTTATTTCTATTTCTTTGACCACTTTCCTATGCACTTAAGGGACCCTCGAAATTTTACATCTCTTGTTAACTTAATCCATCTATTTACTGATACAGATATTTATTAAAAAAACCAAGACCCAAGCAACCCCCAAAGTTAAAGGTTTATATTTTTTTTCTCGCTATCAAACCATATTCACTTTCGGAACGGATTGGAGCTGGGTCTCAGAAGCAAATTTGTTGTCCTTCTCCATTGACTGCCACTGGGCATTTACACACATCATTCATTACCCTGATTGTTTTTAACAGCAAGAGAATAAAATTTTGGTCTTTAAAACTATCACTGCTTATGATTCTGATCTGTCATTCCACCTAGATAACTCTAAAAAGAAATTGGGACTATTTCTAGATTCAGTTATATCACAATTATTTCGTAAATACATATCAGCTACAGTGGGGCCAAAAGGCAACACTAGTATATATGTAAAAAGCAAGCAGAAATAGAAATGCAAAAGCAGATCTCTTATTTAGAGGATTTAATATAATTGAAACAAATCATCATCTACCCACGTAACTAAAAAGCCCATCTCTATTCTGAAAAGACCCAAATCGCTTTGTTAAAGAAACTTATGCAATTGCTGACGTGTAACTTTAGCCAATAGCTTCCTGCTGAATAAATGCTGAGGGCATTCCTGACATTCCTCGAGGGAGGCTCCTGGCCAAACTTCAGTGCTGTGTCCATCCCAGTTCTGTTCCGAGTGCTGAGCTGCACCCACGCAGAAGGCGGCCAGTCAGCACACGCTGGAATTTCCAGACATATATGGACAACACTCATGTGTGAACAGGGTGTTCCTCACCCCCACGCACAAACCAGGACTGGAACTGAGTGCTGAGGTCTCAGGTCGTAGATTCCCAATGAGGCAATCACATGAATCCAGTGCTTTAATTTGGTACCTACATCACCGAGGCAGGGTAGATGCCTTTTTCCTTTGTCTGTTTTTTATATTTGTTTTGCTTGGTTTTGGTTTGAGTTTTCTGGTTCTTTTTTTTTGTTTTGTTTTTAAAATTTAATAGAGTGGAATTTCTTTGAATAAGTTGGAACTTATTCAAAAGGTTTTATAATATTATTATTTTTTTCTTAGCTTTTGTTAGAAATATTCTGGCTCTGCAATAAAGTTTATTTTTTCCCAGCAAACTGTCTAAAATTATCACTTGTGTTATTTATCAACTTATACCTTCTACAAAATGCTTTACCTTTACAAGTCTGATCTAAATGAAATCAGTAAAATAAAATAAGCATGGATTTTACACCTTCATTTGACTTGTCTGTGGAATTCTACAGTTTTAACTAAATTCCTGAATAATTAAAAAGGTATATTTATGACTTCTTTCAGCTTAAAAAAGTGAACATTCCCATTCAGAGTCACTGGTAAATTTTCTTTGGAGGGCAGAAATATCAAATGAAAAGCTCTTTATCAACAGACCATTTTTGGCAGCCAGTTATAAATGTGTTGACACCCTTTTCTTCAACAAGTACTGACTACCCATTTCTTTCATTCCTTCCCAAAAGTTCTGCCTACTCTGAAAGTGCATTCATACTTTGAATAAGGAAGGACTCAAATAACCAAATGTGTCCCTCCTGCCCCTCTTTCACCTTTTGCCATCTCAGACCCAGTGTTCTTTCCAGTCATGTTTTGTTTGTATATAAGGGTTACCTTGTTATTTATGCTCTTTCACTCCTGTACAGTAGTGCAGTATTTGTGCTAGAGGTCACTGCAATTTCCTTGGTCTTCTTCCAGGGATTTAACTGTTTCTTAGGTTGTTTTTTCAATAACAACCAGTATTTGCATTCAAACTAGAGTATATATATAAATTGCCAGTTCTCTTTTACATTGTCATATGGTCCTTGGGACCCCTTGAATTATGTTGCATATGTGGAATAGGTAGCATCAGTAGTGTGAACTCTATGTATGGAATAATACTGAATGTTACTAGAATGGTTTGCTGCTGGAGGTGATTCCAGCCAAAATATCAAGTAAAGAAAGCAAAGTATTCCAGCATGGACCAAGTCTTGTCAAATTGGAAGACATGCTAAAAATACTAATTTTTCCTAAAAAGCATGCCTTGGCCCTATTTATTTCAAGCCATTGTTTATATGTAGAAGCATCCAGCTGCATTTACATGTTAGGAAAAGGAGAATCAAGGGGTTTATATAGCACACAAAAATTTGTAAGCCACCCATAATAATGTATCATTAACATGACCTATGTCTTTATCTGTGTTCCTTATGAATGGCTCATCAGAGAGCCTATCAGTTTTAATAAGAAGTACAACAGAAACACAGCAATAAGGTATATATAAAAGATGCTATGAGAAATAGATACAAGTTTCACTGTTAAAATACCCAGAAAAAAATCCAAATGTCTTTGATGAAATATGGCTTTAAAAAATTGAGCTTTTTGTTCCATCACAAAGTATTTAAGAATGATAATTTAAAGCCTGAAAAATCTACAAGGGTGTAATAATAGATTAATTTGTTTTATTATCCTTATACAATAAATCCCTTTTTTTTTCTTTTTCTGAACTTGTCCCAGCACTAAATTCTGAGGCAGAGATTTTCTTCTTGCTATATATTTATTAGTATTTAGCAGAGTGGGCCAAAGGCTAAGATCAGTAGTCCCTAGGAAAACCAGCAGTACAAACAATTAGTATTTTAACTAAATAGAGAGAGGCAAATGAAATAATTTTTTTGTTATATTTTATTTTCTTTTATCTAGGAGTATCTATGCATGAATCACTATACTGTCCAGCACAAATGTGTATACAAAAACATATACTGAGCTACTGAAAAGAAAAGGGCCTTTTCACTGAAGTGCTCACTTGTCTAAGGTAGGCTAATGTGGATATCTAAGAAAGAGAGGGAAAACAGGATAAAATAAAATCCTTGGATTAACATGGTAATTATAGGACATCCCTTGCTTATTTTTGTTCTCTATGTATTCCTGCTAAATGGGGATGAACAATTCCAACCAGGGATTAAGTGAAACCCAGCAGAACATCCAACAATTGTTTTTGAGTTACATACTGTTCTAAAAACTTGAAGCTTCCTTATTGGAAAATATTAGGAATTATTCCAAATCAGGTAATCTCCTGGTAATTGTATTTTTCATTAATATACCTCAGGTGACAAAAAACCTAAAAATATTCTCTGAAGCCAAAAATTATAACTTGCCATTTAAACATTTTGAAGTACTCTTAATTAAATGAAATTTCATCAAAATGTCCTATTTCATCAGATCCAGCTTTCAACATCAATCATTTTTTGTGACAACTTTTGCCTGAGGAAAAATGCCATCAGTGCTGTCTCTCATTCCATTATCCAGTAAACTGCTCTGCTGTTTGTAATCAATTACTATGTCATGGGTATTTCTAAACTGCTGTTTAGCCAACATATATATTTCCTGTGTATATTTTCTGGTTCAGACAGTGGAGTTTCTTTGAATCTTTAATATATTTTGATTTTTCTATAAACTCCTGGTATGTTTGCTTGGTGGGCATTCCTGTGAATATTGCACAGAATGCTTCAGAGAATTTCACATTGTCAGATAGATGGCATAGGTAGCAGAGAGAATCAGTGACTATTGGGCAAGCAAAGTTAACACAATAAACAAACAAAGCAATACTTCATCTGTCTTTGTGACCATAATCAATAAAGGATTGATAAACCTGGCAGGCAAAAGTGGTTATTGTGCTTTTCCTGTAGCAACTCTACCAAAACATTGAGGAAGAAAAATCAATGACCTTACAGGTCGAGGGTCTCCACCCATCTGAAAACTTAAAACAGTGCTGGAAGATGACAACCCATGAGACTTGAAACAACTAAAAAAACGATGTGAAATGTTTTACCACCATATCAAGCCGATTTAATTATGTAATGCTATACCCTCCATATAAGCAATTTGCCCACGGTTCAGTAGGGTGTTACTGGTGCAAAACTAGGGCAGATTACCTTTGGCAGCAAATGGCTTTCTCCCCATCCCCCACTGCATTCTGCAGGAAAGCTGACAATCGGTAACATGCTGATGGGAAGGTCTTGCAGAGGGTACTGAGGGGTGAACAATGAGAAGTTCCTGCAGGAGGTACCTTTCCATAATGAAATCCATAGAGCGGAAATCCTCCTGTGTGATGAGAAGAAACTTCAAAGTTTTTTAAATAGTGGGAATGGTTTCACAGAACCTGATTCATCGATCCACATGAGGCTTGCTATCAATGGCCCAAAAAACCCATATACACCTGAGAGTGCCTGTTCTTCTTAAAATACTGTTTTTAATTTTTACCTCTATCCATATCTGGGAATTTATTCCTATACTTTTCCTTTGGACTCTTTTGTGGCTGTGTGCAAATTTGTCAGGAAACATGGCTGCATGTCATCAGGCATCTTTCCAGGCTGCAGTCTCTGTCATGCCTGAGGCAGGCACAGTAATAAGCTCATGATTTATTATTTTATACTAATACCAGACATTTTTACAGAGCAAGGTGAAAATACTCCTGTAAGATATGAGCTGTCTTTCTAACAGGATTTTGGAGAAAAGAAATAGACACACTTCTTCTGCAAGAATTACAATACAGATTAGAGAACTCTAGTTCTCTTCTTGGAGAAGAGAAGAACATAGAGGGAAAAATTTGTAGTACCAAAACTTTGAGACATGCAGCCAAAAGTAGTATTGTATTTTTTCAATGTATTTATTCCAAAGATTGATGTGATTTTCATTTTTAAAAAATCTTAGATAATATGGAATTATTTATTTTCATCTTTGGAAATGTAAAAAGAGGAAGCTTTTGCAGAAAAAAAAGTTCAAATGGATTTGATGACAATGTTAAATCAGTCTGTTCCTCAGTTTGGCAGATCACAGGGTAACATAGTAGTTGTGTAAAATAAGTTTGACTCCAAATCCATGCAAAATGCAGGGTAGCCTCTAAATTTTTAAAAAAGTCTGAACTCAAATTGTTTAGATCTTGATGTATCCTTCCTTGTCTCACTGATCCTTAAAAGACATTTTTTAAATGGTATATATGTAGATAGGTGCATGGGAAATTTTGTGAAAAAAAAATAAAATCCCCTCATTAAGTCTAGATAATTACAATTATTGATTCTAAATAAGCAGGAACACCTATATTTCATACAAAATATATAGAAATTACTTTCTTGTTCCAGAAACATCTCTGATTATCATAAGGGTAACATAAAAGTGTAAGAAAGATTTGTGTACACTACAGTTCAATTTTTCAAACCTTCATCTTCTGCAGATTACTTAGTCTGATGATCCAGATATTGCAGAGTGCCAAACAGTGGGCAACTGTGTGAAGAGGGGATGTTTCTCATGCCATAACCTATTCTCACTGGCATTTGCATTCAGTTAATGGAATGTGGAGAACCAGTCATCCCTAATAACTAATTGAGACATAAGAGCTCTTAAATTTAGTATTCCAAAGAATATAAGGCCAAATTGCCGTCAACTGAAGCAAGGTTCGACTTGGAAACAGGACAGAAGATTTTAACCATCAGGTGGAGTCCTCTGTGTAAGAGCTCCTGCCCTTGTGAAAGATAGACTTTGATTCAACTGCAGGTTTTAGGGCTTAATGCAGAAATGGCTGTGTGGCCTGAGTTATGCAGGAGGTCAGACATCCTGTCCCAAACAAACTCTTCTGAGAAGGAAATTTATTAAAATAGTAACAGAAATATGTAACCCAGTGAGTGTACCAAGCATTAAGGACTTGGGTTCAAAATTCTAATGTACTTTCCCCCCACGGATTCCTAAAGCCATTTATAATAGGCCAGCTTCTCATGGCCACTTATATTTATAGTTTTTCTGCCTGGTTGTCACTGGTCACATTTTTAGGTTTTGCATTGCATTTTAAATAACCTGAGTCATTTCATGTTCATGTTTACCACTCTAGTCCTCATTTTATGAGGTTTTTCCATGAGTCTGAAATGATAAATGTCCTTTCCTCCCCTCTGCTGAAAAGTCACAACCACAAGTCATCCATCACAGCTCAAATTTGTCCCTTAAAATTTTATCAGATCACTCACAGAAGAGATATTTCCAAACTAGAAGTTAAAGCTTAATTTTTCTTTAGTTCTCAGAGGAGATGAAAAGAGCTCGCCTTTCCTCCAAGAAAATTATTTCCATTTTTTTCCTTCAAATTCTGCATAGAAAATTAACTAAATGAAAAATCTTTTCATTCCTGGCACCTCAAGCACTTGCAATTCCTTTTAAGGCTTTTTATACTGGAAGGAAGGGAGCAGAGAGGGAAAAGGATATGTTGTGGTTGTGTCCATCACCTCTCTCCCTTATGCACAGTTCAAGCTTTAAAAAATAAATACTTCATGCACAGAGTGCAAGAAATGAATATCAAGCAGTGTGTCCAGAAACATTCTTTAAAGAACTCAGTACATTCAGCTCAATGTTGTGTATTACCATTCATTTTACTCTGAATTATGAAGAGTCTCAAATCTGACTGAGATGTATCACTATTCCCATGTGTGATAAACCAGATTCCTCCAGCTTTCTGCAGACAGGAATAGTCTAGCAGTGCCAAGCTATTTCATACATCTGTGATGCCTGGCCAGCAGTGGGGTGCTGTGCTGGGCACCTCAACGAGGCTCATGTGCCTCCAGCTTCCCAGTGCTTTGGCAGTGTTGTTGCCCTCACTTCCAGCATGGTGAGGACATGAGTAAGGTTTGTGGTTCAGTCTTTTGGTTTATACATCTTCATGTTTAGTTATTAGTTTTAAAGGCAACACACTACAGAGGGAAAAATAATGAGATGTGTGGAGCTGGCAGAAGAGATTTCTCCCAAATGTTTGCAAGGATCCCATTTCTCACAGATGTTACTGCCAAGAAAGAGCCTCTTTTTTTTTAAATTTTAGGAAAATAAAGATTGTTAGCAATAATCTTCTGCCTAAAGTGTTTCTCCATTCAAATGCTAACCCTACTGTAAAACAAGAAAGACTTATTCAAAAATACTTATTATTTTGAGTGAGATTGAAAAGATTAATCCAACAGCTGTAGAGGTAACTACAAAACTATCTTGCAAAACTGTCTTGGAGAAGTGGAGGGAAGGAGAGAGAGCAGACATCTTCCCAAGGAAAGGGTCTGTTGCCTTTCATCATCAGCTGCAAGAGTGGGAAATAAAGCCTGAGCCTTTATTAAGCAGGCAATCTAATATTAACATACTTACTCTCAGAGACCCATAAATGGTTGTTTTGTGTATTCTTTCATAATCTTTCTTTTTAAGTGAGAGGCAGAAAAAGTGATTCCTTAAAGAAAGATCAGGCAGGATGGTGAGTCACACACTTTTAATCCTCTGACTGCTACTTAGTCATTACTAAACAAGAACTGTAAGTATCTATATACATCTGAGGAAGAAGTCCTCTGCTGCAACTACTGAGGAGAGCTGCTGACAGTGAAATGATGCAGGGCACTGTGCAGGCCCTGGCATTAGGATTAGGAGGGAAGCACTCAGCAGAGCCTGCATCCACTAGGTCGAAAGGACAAAGCAGGTTTCCTCCTGACTGAACAACTGTCAGTGATCGCACAAAGTGAAAGGAAGTCAGAAACCAGAGCAGCATGACCTGTTGGGATTAACTACAAAAGCTAATTCAGAAGCCCCTGCTGCTGCCAAAATTATGAGGACAAAGAATTTGGCTTAAAGACACTTTCTTTCTCTTCCTTTGTAACTGAGTAACTCCAAGGTGGTGTAGAATATAAACCTGCTAGAAAAATATGGAAGCCTGCAGTTTGTTTTTCATAAACAGATCTGATACAATTACTGGTAGCAGAGATGAAATTGAGCTAGAAGCTATGAATCCCTAGGCAAACCTCCTGAAAATTTAGCGTGTGTTTGGGAGTGAAGGTTTTGGTTGGACTTTCCCCTAACGGGCAGACAGAATGTGCTAAGTCTGAGTCCAATTCCATGTTTTTCTTTGTTTTCATTGTTATGATAGTCATGGCTACTGCTTCAAAATTAGGCCATTAAAAAAAAGGCAAGCAGCCCATGCCAAATGGTTCCCATTTGAGCTAAACTCCTTGGGCTCAGCAATAGACAGAAAGGTACCTATTTAGGACATGTGTTTTCTGCTTATTTCTGCCCTTGACTTGTTTTGGATGATACAGTGAGTTGACAGATGAAATTTCCTTCCTAGGGAAAAAGGCTGATATTTTCCAAACTATTTTCATCCCAAATTGGCATTTTCAGAGACCAATATGTTTAGGAAAAAAATCAGTTCAGAAATGTCAAAATATTTTTTTTTAAATCAAACCCAAATATTCAGCGTTTCCCAAACTGTTTAAAGTTTGTTCACACATGAACTGGAGTCATGTTGCCTTCCTAGGGAATGGCAAGGGCATTATATGTATATTTATAGCTATACAGTAAATACCCCATCAGATTTTGAGCTAATGGAAAGCTTCTCAGAGTCAGGTTGGGAGACTTCCATCTGTGCTAAATATGCAAAGAACTGGCTGAGACTGGCACTCATAGATCCTCTAAATGTGAAGATCCCAAATCAACCTAGTTGTATTATCATGGCACAGAGCCCACAAATTCCTGACTCTTCTTCTCAATCAAACAGTGTAAAAATACCCTGTGACTGTCATCAGTTGCTGCAAAGCATCAGTGGTTCACAGGACAAAACCACAATCAAAAAGTCAGCAGCTGGTCAACCTTACCATAGACCTACCAATATATGTTGCACCAGCACTTGCAGAACTAAAGAGTATGGTCTCAGGAAATAAGACCTGTTATACAAAGGAGGGGGAAGCAAAAATATTATACAAAGGAGGGGGAAGCAAAAATATTCATATCTTGTCTCCAAAAGAATTTATGTTATTTTCTGCTTGTCCTTTAGTCTGAGCTATGCTTTTAGGAAAATTAACAGTTATGTTTTTACTAAAACATGATGAATGTTCCTTTCTTCCTCATTTCCCCACCTTTTAAAAGACGTTGTGTAAGTGCAATGTTCTCATAAGACCATTTAAATGAGAGAGAAGTGTAACTGTGTTGTCTTGCAGACTTCATTAAATTGTGCTTAGAACTCATTTGCTTTGTTGACTCAAATTATGGAATGAAATCTTGTTGTAGGGATTCTTTATATGTCCCAAAGCATTCATAACTCACTGAGTTCAGCCATCTACAAGTGTTTAATTACAGGCCGTCTGTTTCATGTACAGAAATGTTTGCCAGCAGCCTTTTGGCCTAGTAAGGTATGAACTTTGTAGATCTGCTCATGAGCACCAGCAGCAGAAACAGTGAAGATTACTTCCCCAGAGCTCCTTGAAGATATAAGTTTCTGGATCTTGCCATGATTAGGTATTTTATGCTGAAACTATGCTAAATTTTATTTTTCCCCCTTCTCCAGCCAGAAATGTATATACAGTTAAGAATACCACATAGAAATTAAACTCACAAGACAGCGTTGGCCAAGATGTGAGCTCAAACTTTTTCCAGAAAGAGAGAGCATCTAGGCTTTGAAAATACAGATTATCAATATGCTACTAAGGTGAAGATGCATCTCACAATTCATAGGCTAAACCCATAAAAATGTCCAGCATTATTTCATCACCAAACTGACAATTTTGAATATTTAAACTGATTAGAGGATGGAGGTTTTTTAATGTCCACATTTCTAAACTGCTTTTTTTTCATCATAGATTCCTATGCAACATCCTGTCTTGCAATAAAATTCTGAATTTCTCTGATGGAGTGCTTTTAAAGCTAAACTTAATGATTTGGGTTGAAAAATACAGATTTTTAAAATTTCTTTTCTTTCTTTCTTTCTTTCTTTCTTTCTTTCTTTCTTTCTTTCTTT
>JAHLSL010000007.1:28602001-28699948 GCA_025920805.1 Petroica traversi | reverse complement strand
GTGTGGCAAGGCATGAATGACACAGACAAGTCAGGCAGAGCTGTTACTAGAAATCTCTTGTTTGGTGAATGGGAGGGGGAAGGACAGGAGAAAAGAGCAAAGCAGATACTGTCCAAAGGCACACCAGGATGAATGTAACAGAGACAGTCCTGGATTACTTCAGACATGGCTTGTGGATCTGCAAGGTAAATTAAAATCTCAATGGATCTTACTGGGATAATTATCAGAAACACTCCTCCTGTGGATTGCAGTAATGCATAACAGAAATACTGATTTTGATGTTCAGTCTGGTAGAAGTGCATCATCTCCAGCACATCATTTTGAATTCAATGAAGTATTCAGTTTTCCATTAGATGACAACTTTGCCCTACACATAGAACTATTAAGGCTGGGGACACGGGGTTGTTTTTATTTGTTTTTATTTTGTTTTGTTTTGTTTTGTTTCGTTGTTTTGCCTTTTTTTATGGTGAATGGATTAGAAATCCACTGTAAGACTGGAAATAATATGTTAGGTCTAGCAGTTAAAATTTTTGGATCTTAATTCAAAAGGGACTTTAAGAACCATTTGGTCACACTCCTGCCTGAAAATGGGCACAGACTGCAATGAAGGAACATTGTAGCTCTGGATATATATTTCCATATTTCCTCAAACAGTGACACAGAAATGAGAACATGGGAGGTTAGTTGCATGGCAAAAACAGAAATGTGCCATCAGTTGATAATGCCTTTCATATGCATTCTGCTCCAGTGCTACATTTCCTCTGCTTCCTGTGAATCAAGGAAAGGATATCATCTTCTGTAAGGAATGCAGTTATGGAGCATCCAGAAAACCCTTTAGTCAAAGAGTAAGCTAAGTTCCCTTAAGGTCAGAATGGAAATGCCTACAGCTTTTTAGTTCATTTTTCCATATGCATCGTACACTCATTTGCTAATTTTGCTTACATTTCCTCCAAAGAAAATTAAAACGAATAAGTAAATTCCTAAAAGACAATAATGAATCAATCACAAACACCACAAATATGTTTTTGACTCTCTTAGTTATTTTTTCAGCCTAGTGTTAAAAAAAAGTGGTAAAATATTTTATCTGGAATATTCTGGATAGTCTACCCTGTGAAAAATTACTATTATTAGCTAGAACTTTACAGTAAATAAGACAATTTTAAGCTCAATTTATAGAGAGGTAGATGATTGCCTTTGATTTTTTGGTTTTGTGATTTCTTTGGAGGTTTTGGTATTGGGTTTTTTTTCCTTGGTTTTGTTTTTCCCATTTATGAAACAAAATATTCTGCTTGGTGAACTGGTTTGATGATGGAATTGCTCCTGAAAGTTATTTGTCAGTGAAAGGAGTAATGAGATCATAATAGCTAATCCCTGAAAAGTTCAGCTGGATTAAAAACAATTTGAATGCTTTTTTGGAACCAAAAATAAAGCTATCTGCAGATGGTCTTCATTAGAAATACTGGTGGCAAGAGTTATTTCACAGCTCTAATAGAATGTCTAGTCAATATCCCCTAGGCCTTAATATTTCAGTTTAAGAGATTAACATTCTTGTTGCAGTCATCTGCTTGCATTGAAGAAATATACTCACCATACACACATACAATGCCTTTAATGCAAGCAATAAATACATTAAAATATTTACATATATAAATATTACAAGAAAAAGAATTAAATAGATATGACATTGAGAAGTCTGCTGCTTTTGATTAATTTTTTCTTTTTTTTGAATCTGAAACTAAAGCTAAGAAGGTTAACTATTTTATACTACACTGGCATTGTCAATTACACATTACCATTGCAAAAGCAATTTCCTGCTGTGGAGAAAATGGATGTACCCTGGAGAACACATCAGCCTCCATGTCACCCCACCACCTTGACTTTAGTACCACACACAGGCAGATAGTCAGATATATAGTTATCCAACCTGCATATATTATCTGATTGGCATGTTCACTTGCTCCTTGACTGCCATAAATGAGTGGCTGTGCAGGTGCCATTAGCACATGCATCTTTTTCTGAATGCACCATTGTAGGAGCAGCTGAAAAGCTGTTTGTACTACACAGTCAGAAAGTTGGCAGCAGGACTGGGCGAAAAATGGCAAGTATGTTTCAAGAAAAATTCAAAAAACTTAATGTTTACTCTACATTTTTTAATCAAATACTTTTCAGATTTTGATTTTACAATTATTGTATTTTTTCTTCTTACCTTTCCTCCCTTGACTTTTTTTTTTATTATTTTTATTTCCTGCCCTTTATTTTAGTGACCAAGTAGAAGAGAATGAAGATAAAGGAACGGAATGAATGAGAGGGAGGAGGAAACAATACCTATGAAATGGTAACACTTTTAGTAAGTTATTTTAATAGAGATGTCTTTGTTTTCCTGTCTTAAGGTAATAAATGTGCCAGTAGGTGAAGCTCAATTTGATAGAAAATATTTGGCTTGCTCAGCTTGTTTAGCTGGTTATAGATTTTGACCCTACCCATTTTCTCTCTTAAAAATGGAATAGTGCCTTGCTAGACAATACTGTAAAAAGTTACTGCCTCCTTTTGTTTAAAGGGCTGGGTGTTTGCAATTTATGACCTGAATCAGCAGATACATATGTTTCATGCACATGCATTACACTTCCAAAAACTTGGCAAGAATAATCTTTGAGCCAGCAAGGAAAAGAAATAAAAATTTTATGTTTACAAATCTGGGCTTAAGCTGTTCCTCCATCTCAAGATTCATGTGTTTGCTTTCCATTTCAGCAGCTGCTGGAAGCACTCTTCAATAGGAACCAAATAAATCCATACCACCTGTCTGTCTGAATTGGAAGCCAAATCATTCTGTTATTCTAACTCAACATTTAAGAAGTAATAAAGCATCTCAACCTCAATTTTCATGCCATGAAGAAAACAAACCAGAAGGGGAATAATAAGGCCTTTGTTAGGCAATTTACAGGCATGTGACTTGGAATTACAGTAAAATCATCATCATTGCTCCAAAAATTCTTTGCTATCTGAAGTGCAGTGTCTTCCTCTCCACATTTGGTAAATGCTGATATGTTATAGCTTGAATTTAATGCTGACCTACATCTATTTTACTCCAAGTTATATTTTTAGGTCTTTTGTTTCTCCCCCTGTTATGTCTCACGGCAAGATAGCTTTCAAAAAACTTATGGATTTGTGAGTGTAGAGACAGTTATCTGAGAACACCATCAGGGTTCTTCCAGAAGCACATCGTGCATTTATCTCCCTACAGACTTGAAAGTTATTCTGCTCTAGACTCTGCGGGTCTCACACATAATGTTCATAAATAAAAGCAAACTTTGAAACCCTGCCTTTAGTCCTAAATCCCAAGGTAAGGATTGACTGGAATATACTGGAACAGATCTTTAGGTTTGGATGAAATGCTAGTCTTAGGTCATTGCCATGCCTTTCAAGCACTCAGAAAAACTACTGTAATATGTTATTTTGGTGCTGGGCCATGCAAACCTTGCCCAAATTTTGAGTGCAGGAGCTGTCAGCAAAGAGCTGTATAGTTGTAGGCAGGAGGTACTTCAGTGCACTTCAAATGAAACTGGTCCCCTCATTTCACTTCAAATCAGCTGATTAGGAAAAATGCATTATTGTGCCAAGATAACACAGATAAGCCAAACTACTAATTTATTTTTCCAGTGAGAGTTTCATAGAGTTTGTTAAATAGAGAATCCAGAGCAGTAATCAACACATTCACTGGGGTGTTAATGGAGATATGGTAAAGGAGTGTATGACAGCCAAGGGACAGAGAGCACTTACTCATTCTCTCCAGCCATGAAATCAGTAACGCAGATCATTTGTCTTAGTCATCTACTGTTACTTTGGGATGAATCAGTGCACGGACGTTTAAGGACATCCCAAGCAGATTTGTTCATTTGACAGGGAAAAAAACAAAACAAAAATAACAACTGTTTTATTTGAAAGCCAGGACCAAGAGAGATTTAGTTTAGCTAAAGCAATATTTGACATTAGTTCAAGTTGGGCAGGAGTTCAGCCAGAAGTTATCATATGATTGGGTTTTGGGGTTTCTAGTTTTTTGGAAGTCTGTGTGAAATGATCTAGTAGTGGTCTGAGTCCAAATTCCAAAACATAAGTGCCTCCGTTCCTCTCAAAACCCCACAATTTGCAACATTTTAAAAGTCTCTAAATAGAAGGAAAGACATACAACCCATAGTCTGCTCCAGGTCTGCTGTGCACATCTGAAATGAGGAGACTGGGGACATGAAATGACATCATTTCCTTTGATCTTTTGACAATCCCTCCTTAGGGGAAAAAAAAAAATCTCTGAGAAAAAAAAAAAAGAAAATAACTGCTAACCACACCAACTACTCTGCAAAGGTTTTTGTCCTTATCCTATAGATCTCAGCAAGCACTTCTTGGCATTGTCACACTGCTGCTGAGCATGGTTAAGAGTCAGTAGGATATACACACTGGAGAAGAAAACATACTATGACTTCTTTTAGAGTCATTTGAAAGTACCCTAAAGTTTATTCAAAGTTGACTTGTCAGTGATTTGCCTTCTAGGAAGTAAAAAATAAAATATATTAACAAATACAGAGGTTAAGAAGAAAAAATAATAAAAAACACTGTAGTGTTTCAAATAAATGAAGTCTTCCACTTTTAAGGAAAGTTTTTTTTATGACTATCACTCTAGGCTTCATTGCAACCAATGAAACACATTCAGTCTGCATTTAAAGTAAATGTCCCATGAAATAGTTTCAATAATAAAGGAAATAGTTCAAAGTAAAGGAGAAGCTTTCACTAATTGCTCACATACAACACCAACTTTAACCATATAATTTGCTTATTCCTTGTAGAGTCTTTCAGAAAGTATTTATTAGAGGACTGTAATTAAGAAGGTATTTTTCTCAGTACTATTTTTGTTGGTCTCCTCAGTTAAAAAAAAAAAATTTCTAAGAGTCCAGCACACAAAAATATTTGCAAACCAAACTCCACTAGTCTAAAAAGTAATGCAAATTGCATGAAGACATGGGATATTTTCTTTGGGAACACCAGTCATAACACAGAAATAATGGTTATATACCATTTCCCCATCTGTTAGTCGAATTGTTTCACCTCTCTTCCTCTGCCTTCTACATCTCTCCTCCACTTTTCCAAATGAAATTGTGGGCTAAAAAATGATGCTTGTCATTCAGGGTTCCATATGGAAATGAAATTTCAAACTTCAGAATATGGCTTCAACTTCAAAAAATGTGTAGAGTACCATTAAAAAAAGTGTTGAAGTCAAGAGTAATGCTCTATATCTGTTAAGTTATATTTGCTCAAACTTTGGAGTAGCTAAGAATGTATTCTATCCAGAATGAGCTTTACCAAATCATACACAACCATATACTGAAACAAAGAAAAACCGAGAGCTATTTTTTCTATGAGGTTTCATTTGACTTTTTCTCAATTTTGTACCATACTGAAAACAACAGATTGGGCTGTAAAGGTTTTAGTTGTATTTTATGTCTGTTCTATTGCAATATGCCATGAAGGCCATGAGGCTGCAGCCTATTTTTGATTCACATCAGCGAAGAGGAGAAGAATCAGGCCTGTGTGATCCTGCAAGACTTGCAGAGGTAGATGGTTTCCTGGCATTGATCACAACTGCTGGATAATGGCTCCCCTCAGAGGCAGTACAGGAAGTGTGCACCAAGCCAGTAGGTCTCCTTCCTACTCCATGTCAGGAGGGGTTTGTGAGTTTTTGCAAACACATGTTGCAAACTCCATCCTACAATGCAATAGAGTTTGCCGGTTTAGTTATTTTCTTTTGTGGGACATGACTACAGCCAATGAATACTATATGCTACAATTGATGAGGGAAGTATACATAAACTAAAAATGAAAACGCAGTATCAAGAATTAAGATTAATCTTGCAAAATACAGTGGGCCTTTAGGTTATGTTAGAAGCATGCAAAAGAGGAGCTTATCTGACTATTTGCTAATATTTCAGCTTCATAAAACTTAAATGAAGGCAAAATAACAAAGAAAATACTTCAATTGATTTTGCAAGCTAGAGATATGAATGTTTGTCCAAACAGATGTTTAGAGTAAGTCTGTGCCAGGCTTAGTAGTGTTTGTGAGAATGCTCTTTCTCAGTAGTGCCTCTCAGAGTGTCGCATAGTGTCCTTTACAGCTTACGAGCAAATTTTCCTCAAAGCTGTTAATTTAGGATAATACTTCACCATGCATTCTTGTCCTATATTTCTTTGATGGATTCTATTAAGAAACATAGATGACTCCTTCCAATATTATTTCCTGCCACTTTTATGAGTTGCATAAAAATGTCATTAAACTGGCTTTTTAGAAGTATCCTAAAAGATTTCTAAAAAATTACTCACAGTTTGACCATCAGATCATTGTGGAATGCATTAGCTTGACTTGTTTATTAAACAAGATAATAAAATAAAAGGATAATTTAATACATTGAACATATTTTTTGAGGTCTATTCATTCTTCAGATTTTTCCAATACAAGAAATAGAGAATATCAAATGAAACTAGCATGTGGCAGATATAAAACTGGCTAAGAGTAAGTGGTTCCTCACAAATGAGGGGAAAAAATTCCAAGTCAGAATTTCCTGAGATGACCACCATCACCACAGGAAAAGTCTGGAAGCTCTAACTGGTGTAAGAACAAGGAAAACACCAGCATACTGCTCACTAGCACTTGAAGTCACAATTAAAATTATAGGAATTATTAGGTAAGGAAAACAACAGAGAAAGAAAAGAACAGAGCTTTGCCACAGTGTAAACACAGGCTGCATTGTGAATCCTATGTGAAGGGAATCCTATGTGTATCCAAAATGTGTATCCTATGTGTATCCCAGTGCAGCTGGGAAGAGGTACAGAGAGGGGCAGCAGCATCAACAGGAGGTGCAGCTGCTGCCATACATGGAGCAGTCCAGTACCTGGGGCTCCCGTGCCTGGAAAAGACTCAGCTGGGCAAAAATATGACAAAGCTATATAAAATCATGAGTAGAAAAAAAAACCTAAAAGAGGATGGGGGCTGATTGGCCATCCCCTCTCCAGATATAGGAAGCATAGGCCATGAATGAAACCTAGTGGATGGCAAAGCAAGCAGTGGCAAATGCGTCTTGCCTGAAGGCATTGCTAAGGTGTGGAACTGCCTGCCTACTGTGTGAGATAAACAGGACACTGGAGAAACTAGTGGAGTTAAATGTATAGATTCCATGTCTAGCTCAGCAAAACCTTCAGTGACAAAGTGCAGGAGGCAGGGATCGTCTTATTTTAAAAGTTCATTATTCTGTTGATAAAGGACAAGTCCAAGTATATTTTTGACCTCTAAAGTAATTTCAGATTTAAACGTATTCCCTAATGGGAAAAAAAAACCAAAAACACACACACACAGAAAGGTGGTTTTAGTCTCTTAATGGCAAGCATCACCTGGAAAACAGAAAACCAAGATTAAGAGCAATTTAACTTCTGTCAGTCTTTGCACTGGTAGTTCTGAAATACTTTTACACCCATGCATTTTTTCTCACACTGTTATAAAGTTGGCCAGTAGCATTCTGCATTTGTTTTTTAAATGGATGAATAAGAAAAAGATTGACTTCAACAATCTGGTTTTCAAAGCTTTGATCCATCCTTCCACTGGAAGGTTAACATGTTCCTATATTTGTGTCCTGGTTCTGGCCAGGACAGGGTTAGTTTTCTCAGTATCCAGGAATGGTGTGGCCAGGACCCAGAGGTTATTCTATACCATCTCACATCATTTTCCAGGAATGAGGAAGGGCTCATTTCTGAGTCAAGTTGTTGTTGTTATTGGTATTGTTATGCTCCTTTTCTTATCTAATTGTGATTTCCAGTAAATTGTTCTTATCTCAACCTGTGCTCTTTACCATTTGTGCCTCCTATTCTCCTTTTCAGCCATCAGCAAGGGGAGGGGGAGAGGGAAGTGAGTGAGAGGCTTGTAGTTTCAGTGGGAACACTAAATTGGAGAATGTGATTTCTAACCCACTGTTAGGTAATAGGTGATAAGTTGTCAGGTTACAGGGGATGGCAAGGGGAGAGCAAGAGACTTATTCAGTAGATAGGTCTAAACATAAACCAATAAAGAAGGTATGCACAGTCCTAGCTGAAAAAAGAAAAACAAAAAAAAAATCTGTTTTATTCCACTCAGGAAAGGGAGTTTTTTTCCCAAATGTAAGTGATATGTAAAATTCAATTTGTACATCTTCTGTCATGCAAACAATACACTAATTTCCTGGCCATAGAAGCTAAAATAACCTAACATTAATTAGCACACTACAAATTTTAAGAGCCAAATACAATACAGCAGGACAATATTTCACATTTCTTCATACCCCCTTGTTGAACTGAATTTGAAATTGAAAGATGAAACAAATGTGGGCCCAGTTCTCTTCAATCATATATGTTATGCTAATTAAACGTGAGATCTGAGATGCCAGATGTAGGATTCTTCATGCACTTTCCACAAAGAAAACAAAATTGCTGGTTTTGCAGGCCAGTGAACTTCTCTAATTAAAAAAGAAAACACCCAAATCTCAATATAATGTTAGGACAAACATTTAACTGAGAATGTTAATGCTAGAACATATGTAACAACTGCTAAAATGTTTGGATGTTCTAAATGTCAGGATACTGACCACAGGATTTTCTCATATAATCAAGATATCACTGTGGAGTCTGAGTTCAAGAAGGATGCTTTGTAATTCCTGAAGATCAGCATCCTCACCTGCATTTCAAACAATAGGTACTAAGCCACTGCTCTGAAAATCACCTCTCCTTTCAAAAGCCTTAATCTATATTTTGAGTAGGTTAAAAATTCACAGAAGTTTCCAACACAACAATGCTTCTCAATGATAGATTCTCACTCCCCAGGAATGAAATATTGCTCACATGAGTGAAAGAACTGGTGCCATATGATCTTCTGTCATTTAGAGATCTATCCAGTATAAAGAGAATTAAGAACATTATCCAGCAAATATTCTGACAGAATCATTTGCTCATCTCTTTCTGTCATCTCTCAGTACATGACTAGTTTAGCCTCTATTTTTGTATGATTCAGAACATAGAACCTGTAGGACAAAAAATGTCTACCTGAGCAATTTTGCTGTATATTGTGTTATGTTAAATGTTATATTATGTTATGTTATTATATTCTTATATTCCCATAGCTAAAAAAAGCCACTAGATATTAGGGAGCAAGGGGAGAATCTGAAATGTAAATGAAGGCCATACTCTTTCAAAAGCATCTCCGTGTTGCTGATGCTCCAAAGACATCTCACTCACTGTGCAAGAAGTGCCACAGCAAACCTCAGAGATATTCTGTCTCACCAGGGGCAATCAGTCTCACTGCCACCAGTATACCAGTTAATTGCAGCTAACACTTCTTCTTAGTAACATATGGAAACAGTGTGTGTGTGTGCGTGTGTGAATATATATATATATATATATATATATATATATATATATATAGTATATGTGATGTGAGGTGCCATTTCTTTCCAGAAGTCAAGGGCTGGAGAAATCCAGTACTGCTTCTTCTCTCCACTAAATGTTCTCACATGGCTGTTGTTCAAAATGGCCATTACTGGCTTGAGAAGTAATGGCTTCATGTACCACATTATAAAAATAGAAATTAGTCAGTTTTCCAATTCAGCTGGCAGTTTTTGTTTTTAATATTTTTATTACTGCAGACATCATCGTCCAGCCATCTGCTAAAGATGAGACAGACAATAACTGAGCAGAACTGGAATGAATTTTGCTGTATCTGCAGCTGGGCATTTCATTACTGTATTCTGATGGGGAATTGATGGGGGAGGTATTTTGTTCTTTTTTTAGAGGCAATCAAAATGTGATGCACAGCAAAACTTCAGTGTGAAAAAGACATTGTTTTTTTTTACAGGAAGGCTGGAAGACCCATATTGTCTTTTGTTTACCACTCTCCCATCACTGTTGTGAGAGAAGCAGCAAGTCTGTCTCAGTTCCTTCTTCTATCATTCCTGAGGCTCTTCTGATCACTGAACTATCAAGATTTTTGCAAAACTGAGAGATGTGTTAAGCTAATCTGCTCCAGATACCACAGCTTTCTTGTATCTAGCTGTCCATGCTTCCTTTCCCTCTCCTCCAGAGTTACCCTCCAAAGGAAAAATCTGATCATCCTACACTGCAGAAACTGGCAGGCAGTAGGCTCTTCCTTCCTTAAATCCAAAATTGCTCCAGAATAGACAATCAGGAAGAGTAGCTTTGGCCAGCTACAGGTTATATTGTTTATCAAAAGGGTAGAACACTCACACTAAGGTAAGTGTGCTTTTCTATGTATCAAAAATCTCCAAGAAAACCAGTTTTTTTAAAGTTTGGCAGAAGTCAAATAAAACAGTGCCTAATAGGGTTAATATTAAGTCCAAGGTGGTGGATGGGGTGTGCCATGTAAACACAGCAGCAGCTTTTAGCACACAAAAGTTGAAAGTGAAACCTTTTAAGTCCCATGGCAGCTTTCATATTAGAAGTTTCTGGGGTTTGGTGGTCTTTAGACAGAACTGTTCCTACACAGTTATCATGTTGATCTATATCCTCTCTATTACAAACACAGGTCCTTCTGTTTGTTCTTTCCACAGGATTGTTAAATAACTGGAAAAACTCACTGGATTAAAAGATGCTTATAAACACAGTATTTTCCCCTTGTGTAGAATTACAAAGAAATGCAAGAATTACCTCTATCAACTTCAACAAATCTCAGCATGAAAACACTGTAGAATAAAAGAATGGAGAAAACACAGCTAGAAGTAGGACATAAATGAGCCCTGATCCACTGCCCATTGATGTCAGTGGAAAGACTTGCACTGACTTACCAGATGAGGCCTGTTGTGAAGGTCTGAAAAATGCTAACAATATCTTCATGCAGGATATTTTCAAAACAAAATGGGGATGCCTTTTTTTTTTTTTCAATTAGCAGGTTTTATAAAACGTCATCACTTCACAGAATATGTGTGTCCATAAGAAATTGTAGCAAGGAAAAGCAGAAGATGGAAAATCTTTCTATTAGTCTTCAATTAGTCAGAAACATCTCTGTGTCAAGAAAGAATTTAACAGAGGAAGATATGCAGTAACATATTACAGCTGTTCATTTGGAAGACACAAATAAAATAATTTAATTTAATTGTTGTCTTCTTACATTTTTACTTCCTCCCTTATACCATATTTCTCTTTAAGAAATCTCTCAGCACAGTTAGATTGGAACGCTATACAGGAATTCTTGCTCCTTTTTATTATTTTACCATATGAGGATTCAGGCATGTTGTCAGGTCATTTGACCTCCTTAAGTGCATTGGCAGAACTCTGATATTCATGGCCAAGAAATTTTCCTTGTTTCCTTTTCTAAAAGTTGTTTAAATGATAATTCACATTAATTATAGGAAGTTCATCCTTAATTAAATGAGGAAAGACTTGTTTTGTTCCCCAGGCATCTCTTACATTTTAGCTGATGAATCCAATGATGAGAGAGATAGAATCTGGCTTCCGGGTCATTATTTTTTCTTATTAATAGAAGGGATGGGAGTGATCAAGCAAGAGGTGATCAATACACAAAGAAAAGATCAGACACACATTTGCAGTTTGAGACAAAAATATCCATGTTAATTCGAGAAGCTATGAGTGCAAGCTTCAAAAGAAACCTTTTATGGTGAAAAGTGATATACAGGATATTAATTTAAAAATTATTTTGCATACTGTAATGAATAAAAAAGCTCAAGCCAAAATTAATGGGGATGACTACTGTTCCAAACTGAAGTGCATACAAATAGACCTGTAATGGACCTTCTGCAATATCTATTCACACCAGAAAAAAGTTATATCCAATTGGTGCACATAAACCCAAAGAGAGGCGCACTTTTATTACAGGAAGTGTGCTTCCAAAAACAACAGGATGTTATTAAATGTAAATTGGCACCAATTGATTACTCAGATAATTCTTCAACCTTATCTACCTTTTCCAACAACACTTTTTCAAAATATTTAATGACAGAAATCAAGAATGAAAGAAATATTCCAAATAAAAAAAAGAAAAGCATTTTTACAAATCCTATCAAGATCAAACATGTATTTCAAATGCTCCACTGGAGCATTCAACCTTTTTTATATGGCTGTAATCTCAAGATTTCTGAGCTTAAATTTTTCTCATAGTTATGATTTCCCCCCCCCCTTTGGAAATTTTAGGTGGTTTTCAGCATCTAAAGTTCTGCATTCATGGTAGAAACCTTAGCAAATTGAAAGTGGAAAAGCGTTCATTTTGCACATTTTGGAGCTCCATTAGAATAGTCTGCCTCAAAGCACCAGTCTGACAAAGCACTTAAACCCATTCTGAATTTCGCTCTCAGACATGATCTTCCTAATTTCAGCAAGGCATTCACATGCTTTAAGTCAGAGCTAGTTTCAAAGCTTTACCTTGAAACAGAGCTGAAAAGTTGCTTTACCCATTTAAGTACCAGAGCAAGTCAAGTTTTCTCTCCCTTTGACTGTGCACTTTGCAGCCCTTGCAAGGTGCTGTTCTAATATGTGCTCCAGCCTTCTGGAATGTACCAGGTACAGACAGACAGCATCTACCAACACTCCTCAGAGTCACTTAACACTTCAAAATAGCAACTTTCCAAATCCAATATATATTGCACATCAAGCATATGAAAAGAAACAAATTACTGAAAGGATTGTCACATGACTTGTTGGAATGCATGAATTTGACCAATGCAAAGCCAAAACAGGATTTTAGAATAGATATACAACTTTATTAATAAGACAGGCAGATTAGCCAGATCGGGGTAGAAGTGGAGGAACTCATGAGGGGATGAGAACATCTGCCCAACTCAGGTGGGAACAATGCTCAGTTCCAGAGGTTACTATGTTTCAAGACAACCTCAGAAATTACCAGCTTACTTTACAGAAATGATCTTTTGTATCTTCATATCCAGATGAGTTCTCATGTCTTAGGCAAGGTTTCCCTTTTATACCCCTTGATATTTCACCTCTTTAGTTACCATCAGTGATTTATCACAAGTTTTGTTCACTACATGAGCCTATGGATCTTATTTAAGTAACATCAGCTTCACCAGAAGTTAAATCTAGGCTACAGAATTGTTTAAAAGCATTGAAAGGAAATATAGTCACATTACTGAGCATGTACCCAAGTACAGATCTTGCATACTCAGGTTCTGAAAAACAGTCTCTAGCTCCTCTAAGACTCCCAGTGTTACAGTTCCGTTCCCCATATATCCAGATATTATTTTTGTTGCTAGTGTTTTAATTAATTTACAGTTGTAGAACTTTCCTGAGCAACCTTTTAAGTTGCTAGTACAGATACATACATAGTATCACATATATATCAGAGACTGCAAAAATTCAGCTCTACAGCTTAATTTTTTTTAAATGTAGTTGAAGCATGTTTATGACAATAATCCTTTCATATGCAAGGTGTCCTGTCATGGCTGACTGGGAATAAAATTCTCAATACATGTCCTTCTACCACATTGAAATTCATGCTGGATAAATCATACGCAGTAAAAATGTTAAGTGAGGAGAGGTGTCACAAAATGGTATCTGAAGTACCTTTTACGTTTATTAAAAAAGTTGTTTCATACTTAAATATTTATTTATTAAGTTCATTTCCTCTAGGAATTACTTCCTAGTCTAGATCCTCTCTAGGATCTCTTGCAGATAGTTGACCATTCTCTTTCTAGTTATTCTAATCTGGCCTTGTCTAACATCCTGTTTGCTCAGGTAGGAATTACACAGTGTCATTGCAAAATATGCTGAGGAATCAATCCTGCTTTCCAAAATACTATGCTAAAAATTTTATGGTTTTTTTTTTTAATTGCTTATAGAACCTGTCGAGCTCAGTTAGAACACGTTACCGCTGCTCTCCTTCCTTTGGAGGCCATTTCTATTTGGAGTGAGACTCTCAGATGGGATAAGAGTATGTAATGAGACTTTGCATAGATCAAACCATCCCTGTCTTCTATGAGACAGACACATATGAGTACACAGGCAAGTAGCCCTTTGGAATTAATAAGAAAATAGAAAACAACTTTAAAATCTAATGAGGAAAGCATAAGTTTAGTAAGGAGATTAAATTAGATACAAGTTTGCAATATGCATAACATAAGGGCTGGAAGAGGAACAAACTTCATAATTAATAAATGTATCAGCAAACAAAAGCATCTGCACCACAGGTGCATTTTTAATCCTTTTCTCTGACTGGAGTAGCTATAATGGGACCCTCCTTCCTCATTTTGACCTTATTACAGCACATTGCTAGTAGTATTTGTAAGACTTATACCCATTTAAAAAATAATACTCAGTTCCACATTGAGTCATACCAATTAAAACAGGAGCTGGTTTTTGAACTGACAAATAACCAGAGATATAAAGGGCATGCATGAACATTGCCAGGGACAGGAAGCCTGGTAGAGAAAACTTGAGCATTATCTGCCAGAAACTGTGAGTGTGGTATTCCACAAGGAAAAAATGGGCTGCAATTTACTACGTGTGGCACTTGGATCATTTCATCCGGCTTTTCACTAAGGTTAAGAATGGACGTGTTTCCCTGGCAAAAGCTGAGGAGCCATCCAGGCACTGACAGATAAAGCAGAAGGTTCACAACAACTACTCCCATAGGAAAATGATAGGCAACAATTCAGAAGTTGTCTATGCTGGAATCACAAGCTTTGTCAAAGGAAGATAAGGCCTGGGAAAAGGAAGCAGATTAAAAATATAAGCATTTTGAAGAATAGTTTCTCTATTTCTTCTCTGGAGAGCTAATATTTCCTGATCAAACTGCCATTCCTCAATTTATTGAAGACCAGGCAGGGACAGCACGAGTTATCCTAGAAAGTCTGAACACAAAGAGATAAATCTTCAAAAGTGAAAAAGAAATCAGAGGATGCTGTATCATGTAAAATCATTCTAAACATTCAAGATTCCTCCATTTGCACTGGGACTCTTCAAAGGACAAGAGTCCCTAGCACAGCTCCCAGAATAGTACATGTGCTCCCTCTGGTATGATTTAAGGTGTCTGAGTATCATTTATGGAAAACAGTTTTTCACTGAATCTAAATCTTCTATTATTGCAAACGTGTTCCTTAGAGTTAAATAAATTTTTAAAAAATTACAAACCCACTTTGGTTCCATATTTATATCAGAACATCCTTGCATATCTGAAAGTCATAAATTGCAAGCAGCTTTGTGTCTGAGGTTCAGAAGGAACTTAAAATAATAGAAAATACCTAGAAGTAGAAAAGTACAATGTGTTTTCCGGTGGTTACAAGGGGAAAAAAAATCTGTGAACTAGGATGCTTTGGTTTTATTCCTGATTTTATCAGAGACTGGCTTAAGATATATCCACCTTAGGTGTTTCAATAGCTAAAAGATGCTTGGCCACAGCTAGATGATTGACAGTGCAAGTTAGGAACCTTTCTCCTTAGCCATCCAGCAAAGGGATTTTTTGGGGGTAGGCATATCGCCAGGCTCCCAAAACATTCAATGGAGACTGACAGGCTGCTTTTGAGAATGAATCATGGCAAAAGCATCAGAGATTTATTCCTGTAATTGCACTCTGAAGGAGTGCAATTACAGAAAAACTTTTTCTCTAGTAGACATCTCTCACTGTCTACTAGAGAAAAAGTGCCTAAGAAATATCACTGAGTTTCTTGGCATCAGCTCAGTCCTGGGGTCACCAATCCCTCCTTGTGTCATGTGAAAGCTCAGCTGGCTGAGGACATTGTCACATCAGCCACAGGACCTGGGCTCCCATTCGAGGCCCAGCTGCCTTGGTCACTCCGGTGGCCTCTCTGCTGGCTGAGGCTGATGTGAGCCCGGGAAGAGCCAGCTGTCTCTGCACACAGAACCCTCTCCTGATACCAGCCTGGACCTCAGTTACATCTCCATGACTGCTGGGAGTATGACTGACACTGCGCAGGCTGGTACCATGGGGGCATAGAGACTAAACCAGAGAAAATTCTCTATCTCAGGTTTTATGCAACTCAGGAAAATAGGATTTCTGCTGGAGCAAGTTTCTGACATGAATATGGTTATATAAAATGTTCACAAGAACAGAAGCAAGCATTTCAAGACTAGATGGAGACTTGGTATAATTAACCTGACCTAGGGGTTACCTGGAGATGCTCTGGTTTGGGCCTCTCTGTGGTACTGATATTTATATTTCCAAGTAGTCACAGTTTTTGAAAAAAATCACTGAATAAACAGCAGGACCTAATGTAAAATAACACTTAGATATCAGAGTTTTTAGACTGCTTTTAAACTGTGTTTTTAATAGTCTAGATTCCTTCTCATTCAGAAGCACTTTTCTGGGCAGTGATACTTCTTTCTCTCCTCTTAGCTTACCTCCTGCAGTTCTAAATATTCCAAAATAAGGGTTTCAATCTCCCATCTCTTGTCCAAACTATGCACTTCAGTTTCTCAACTACTGCCATGTGAGGGGCTTGAAAAGCAGAATCACTACAGCTGCATCCACACTGCTCAACTTCTGCTCCATGAGCTGTGCTGCCTGAGCTGCACCATTACATGGGGATAGCAGCTTAATGGCCTCTATCGCTGCAGTGTCCTGCTTTCTCTGCATCTGGATATCATGGAAGAACATTTTATGTTGCCACATAATTAATCTTCAAAAGCTTCAGTGACTTGCATATAATATAATTCCAGTGCTCTGAATGTGTCTGAGGGACTTAATTCACTTGTTTTGGTTTCTAGAAGACAGCATTTCACAGTCCTATAGACTTAAGCATTTAAGAATCTTTGTATTTCCAGTTAATAAATCAGTAATTTTTTCATCTTTTCATATTAAGCGCCATAGATGTATAAGAGATTTTTAAATTAATTATCATCTTTTGCTGTTAAAAAGCTAAAGGTGAATTACAAAAACAAAACCACTTTCTGAGTAGTGAGTCCATCCAGACTGTTCAGAACTGAGTTCATACCAAAATAGCAGCACTGGTATTTAGATATATATACTGTATCTTCTGTGTAGTTAGACTACTGTCTGGAAAGTTCTCCATGTAGGCTCTTTCAAAGGTATCTACAAAAAAAAATGCATTGTGAAAAATCCTAATAAGAAAAATATCTGTTTTTCAATAAATTAGAAAAAGAAAAAACCAGAATTGGTTAAGAGTAAAGAGGGTAAGCTACTCTTGAACTGCTTGAACTCTTGAATCTACAAATTAATTATGGAAAATCTGACAGACGAACCTAGGTAAAATGACATAATTTAATTTCTGCTTCTGTGGGAGAAGAAAAAAGGGGGAAACTATTGTGGTTTTGAAATCACAACAGAATGAACTCACTCTCATTCTCTGACCTATTCATTTCTCAATACTTATTTTTATAGCTCATGTTACGAAGTTGCGTAATGATAATTTATAGGTCAGATCGACAGAACCAAGCAGACAGTAAGGATCAACATGATCCTTACTGTTCCTGTCCACAAATAAAACAGCCTATATTACTTCTCCTCTCCCCCAGACTATCTGAACTTTCCTCACAGAGGTGTGTAATAAAAGGAAATACATGTACAAAAATATAGAACAAAGGAGAGAAAGGGCAGACTTTTATATAATTCATCCAAAAACATTTCTAAAAGCCCAAAGAGCTAGCAACCAGCAAGGATGCCACATTCCAAAAGCAGTTCAGAGAATGCCTACAGATTTGGTGCCCACAACACAGACAGATATCTATTTTTTCTGGGTTTATGTCTAAGACTCTGGGTTCAGCATTTCAGCAGCTCATCATTACACCTCCAGTGCAGTTTGAGTGTGGCTTGCCATGAGTGCAGAACTGATAATTCATCCGTCACCAGCAGTCACATCCAAGCCTGTCCAGAAACAAACACACATGCCAGAGGCAAAATGTGGTTCCTATGTATAGGAAGTTCTATTTTCAGCTAATAGGTTACCTAAAAATAAACTCTTACTCAAATGCAAGGGTTTCCTTCAGTCCATTTTATTAGTAGCATTAAAATACAAAGTACAATTTTGATTTGAAAGAACTATTCGTACTTTAGCAGTGTCAGCTGGCTGGGTTCCAGTATTGTGTGAATACACTTTACATTCTTCTAAACAACTGAGCGTTTTTCAAAGGGACAGGACTTTATATTTTGAAAAATATCCCTCAATGATTTTCTGCCAGCTGAAGTATCCAAAGTGTCTGCCCTCAAGAAAGATTCAGTGCTTTTGGCAACATTTGCAAGCTAGTCTGTTTTTTCCAATCCAGATACATTTTCTTTGCCAGACAGTCATCTGAAATAATGTTCTTACACAGAAAGTACATGTTCGGCATGTTTTGCATTTATACACTGTAAAAGACAAGGAGTTTGGAGGTCCTAGAGGCTGGCACTGGATTACAAGGGCAGTTACTTTCAGATTGAAAATGAAGACACTGGAAGATGGCAAATGTTATAATAAAAAGTACTGGGATTTCTAAAATCATGGCTGCCAGGCTTGCAGGATCATGGGGCCATGATGCTGAAGAGTAATATAAGGTTTCCCAGTAGAGAAGGCTGAGGTAAAAGGTCAGCTCCTCACTGAGAGGAGGGGAAAAAGTCGGCATCAGGTTCCTGATGTTTGGCCGTGGGGCCCTGGCTGTGCAAGTGACACACACACCCCTCAGGTATTTCCAAGGTGAAAAAGCTGAAGGAATGTGAACAGGACAGCAATTCTCTTGGTGCAATAGAAAACTCCAAATGTTTTCCTCCTTGTTCTATGGGACTTTCATGATTCTTTGAACAATGGACTATCCTAACAATACAAATTACATTGTTATTTTTATGAACAGAAGTTCGCAAACAAAGTAGGATTCGGAATCTACCATGACTTCAGACTTTGAGGGATCTGTGGGAGCCTCTTACAAACCATAGCCTGTCTCCATTAGAAAAAGGGACAAATTTAGAGAATTTAAGCACGAGAAAACATTTTCAGATGTGAAGATTCTAAAGGCTTGATCAGACACAGCTGGATATTAGACAATGCCTGACAAATGTAGCTGTTTCCCCAGCTGCCTATTAGGTTCTCCTGACAGAGGTTATAAACTCTCAGCAGAGCAGGACTGGCAAGCATTCCTTATCTGCTTCTCCATAAATGTAGATAGTTCAAAGAACAAAGACAGTAGGCAGAGACCTATGCTGCTGTTCTACCCCTTCATTCCAGAGGATATTCAAATGCAGGGCCCAACAACTTGCAGACCAATCTGTCTATGGTCTAAAACCTCAACACATTACAATTTTAAAGAATGTGTCAGCATTATGACAACTCTAATATCCTTCAGGACTAATATTTTTTCTGGAGCAGCCTTTCCTTTTAAGTTTCATAATGACCTTGGTTTTTCCCTCCCTCTCTCTTTTGGGTAAAAAAATACAGTTTTCTGAGTACATAAAAATATGCATATAAATACACATACTTCCCACTGACAGTCTTCTAGAGTTCTTGTTGTTTGTTTGTTTTCTTTTTGGTGCCCTTTTTTTGCTTGTTTGGGGTTTTGGGGGTTTTTTAATTAAAATGTGGCCTGAGAGTTAAAGGACTCATTAATCAAGTTTTATGCACCACATTCTCACAGAAAGCCTAGACTTTTCTTTTTTATCTTCTCTAAATGTGTAGTACAAAATGTGACATAAACTGCCAATATGTGCATTTCAAGAAAATCACCTACTCACAGTTATTAAGAAAAATCCTTCTCTGTATATTTTTATGAACCACATAAGCCTTTTGTTTTTCTTCTCTGAAAATATCTATGTGAAATGCCATGGCATATATTATCTGTAAGAGCAGATGAACTAGGCTTTGTCCAGAAGGCAGTTCACAGAAAGGAGGTGTTTTTCACGTATATTCACAAGAACCGCTCAGCATCTAAGAGTGGCCAACCTGTCATTCTCAAGCCAAGGAGCAGATACAGAGCCTGTGCCAACCCAGTTCCAACACACAGTAACAAAGAGTCTCTGAGGTGATGGTGAACCATCAGCAGGCCCCTCCTGGGCCAAATATGTTTTTATCATCAGGCAACCAACAGAAAAGCCCAGCTTGCATTCAGCCTCAGAGAGGTCCTGCAAAGACTGTGGATGGCAACAGGGATGCTGAGGTCCCCAGTGCAGCTGTCCTGCTCCTGCAGAGCAGCTCCAGCACAGCCAGAACCCCAGCCCCAGCTGCAGAGGCTGTGTGAGTGAGGGTGGCTGCTAAGAGGGCACACGGTGCTCTGCCTTGCACCAGGCAGGGTGTGTGTGCAGCTGTCCAGCCAGGCAGCAGCCACCATCCCAAAGGCAGCCCACAAACAGGATCCTTGTCCTGCTTAGCTGCCACTGGCTGAGGGCACCTCCTGACAGAAGGCTGGCTACGAGGCACAGATCACCTGGAAAAGCAGGATGTGACAGCTCTGTATGAACACTACCCTTGTTGCCAGTGCACATTTGCAAGTACACAAAGCCACACTGAGGACCTGTGGAGTCCTTCCTAGGGAAACACTTGTTAGGATCTTGCAGCCTACCATCCATTTGTGCTTTTATTCCAGTTTCCCATTTTACACTGAAAACACTGGCCATCATAGCTTCTATTCCTCAGATTTCACCTACTTGTCAAACTTTTAGCAAGTTTGCTCTAGTGTCTTCCTAGTGTAAAACATTTCTCCATCTCAGAGTTTTCTTTCCACTGCTTTTTCCATCAATTTTTTCTCTCAGATTGCCCCAAGTAGACTCTTAAAATAGCCATTCTCATTTCTTTCTCTTTTAGCAATCACTAGATCTGAAAGAGTACTTCTGGGAGCTCCAGACATTTTCTATCATCTGCTAAGCCCTCCCTCCCTTCCTGATATCCTGCCAATGGCAGCAGAGTGGTCACAGAACTTAAAGGGTCAGTCGCAACGTACAAAGATTTTGTTAAATAAATTTTCCCTAAAAATAGGCTGCCCAGCTCTATTTGTGACATTGCCCTGATATTTTTAGGATCTAGACTTAATAAGAAAAACAAAGCTCAGATAAATTCGCTTTTTGATTTTTAAACCAGCAGTCTGAAGGATAATTTCGTTCTGATTTCCTTCTTAAGTGAGAGCTGAATTGAGCTCTGACTTTTGCTTAAGTTCTTTGGCTTCAATAGTTGGATAATGTTTTGTGTTTTATTGTTTACTAGGCAGCTTCTGCAAACACTCATCACTATACTCCTTCTTTCAGTGGTGTACACATGAGATGGCAGATTTACTAACTAATTAGAATATTTGACATCAACAAGAAAAATACCCACAGTCTCTTTTAACCAAAGAAAACTGAAAGTAGCCTAATGTGGCATTACCCAAGAATTAATGGTAAAAAAAAGGTTTAGTCCTTGGACCATAATATCTATGGCTGTGTGCTTCTTCATAAAAGTCTATCCATTGGATTGATTTACTGTAAAATAATACTGCTTCTTTGACACGCCAAACAGCTGACAGTCTTTAAAAAACAGAATTTTGTCACAGAACTAGCTCTTAACGCGATGGACCTGGGTTTCTTAGTTCTCTAATACATTCACACAGAAGCTCCTGGTCAGATTTAATTTCTGTTGTGACTAGACCTTGGGAGGCCACAGCTAAGATTTTCTTCAGTCCATGTAACCATATGACTTTATTCATAAGTGTTGTTTGAAATTAAACAATCTGTCTTTCTCCACATGTTGGAATATTTTAGCAGTAATTCTAAACTGCCTCAAATAGATGTTGTAAAATGTTCTGCATCTGTGTGGTTTTTATATTCCAAATTTTTGTTTCCATAATACAAATGTGCATGGCAGAATCTAATAAATCTAATGGTTATTGCAGTTTTGCCCATTAATATTGTGGCTGTAAGTCTAGGCAACAGGCAATAATTTATTAATTCTGAGTGTCACATTATATGCAACCATCACGATTGCAGAAAGAAATGTAGTGTAACAGATCAGTAAATTAACTCAAAGTACTGTGGAATCTGGGCCCAAAGTTATGGGCAACTGAGTCAGAGAGCTATAGACTGGCAGAAGGGGACCCCTTCAGGATCTGGGGAAAGACTCTGAGCTGTTTCTTCCGTTTTCCACCTCCCATGATAACAGGTTGGAGCACTGAGAGCAGTTGTAATGCAGTGTGCTGGGATATCAAGCGAAGGGGTATCTGGACAGGTGAGCTGGTCTGGCTGGGGTAGACAGGGGCTGGTACAGGGTTAGTTTTGGATTTCTGATGAACACAGAGTTGATAATTGTGTTGTTATTGCTGAGCAGGGCTTACACAGAGCCAAGGCCTTTTCTGCTTTTCATACAGCCACACTGGCAAAGAAGCTGGGGGTGCATGGGAGGCTGGGAGGGGACACATCCAGGACAGGTGACCCCAGCTGACCAAAGGGACATTCCTGACCATGTGACATCATGCTCAGTATATAAAGGGGGGGAGGGGAAGGGGAATGGGAGGATATTTGGAGTAATGGTGTTTGTCTTCCCAAGTCACCATTACAGATGATGGGGGCCTGCTCTCCTGGGGATAGCTGAACACCTGCCTGCCCATGGGAAGTGGTGAACTAATTCCTTGGTTTGCTTTGCATGTGTTCATGTCTTTTGCCTTTCCTATTAAACTTAATCTCAACCCATGGGTTTTCCACTTTTACCTTTTTAACTGCCTCCCTGATCCCACAGGTGACCAAGTGGCTGTGTGGTACTTGGTTGCTGGCTGGGGTTAAACCCCAAAGACAAGTCATAGCAGACAGTGCCACGGTACCAGTGAGTGTTAAAACAATTATCATGAGGTATTGTTATAGAACACCAGAGCCTTTACGTTTAACAACCCAAGCACTAAGCGAGGAAGGCAGCCAAATAGTTATATACCCCATCAAAACTGAGGTTACACATGGTGAAGGAAGGACAGGAGAAAGAGAGAAAAATGAAAGAAAAGGAGGGAAGGAATGAAGGTGGGAAGGAGGGAAGAAGGAAAGGAAAAGGTGAGGGTGAGAGAGAGAGAGGGAGGGAGGGAGGGAGAGGGAGACATTATGGAAATAGTTTTGAATTTAGAGAAAAGAAAATACTAAACAAGAACAGAAAAAGAACCAAAATAAGAAGAGAAGCTTAAAAATATAAGGCTAACTGCAGCACACAATATTTCCTGAGAATCCAAGCTCACATATCTAATTCACACACATGAAATATGGCTCTAACTAAGTCCTACCTAATACAATGCAGTTATTCAACTAAGTGCTTAAATGCTTCATGGAAAATTTCTAGGTCTAGGAAGCCACCTCAGAGCGTAGAATGGTAATGCTTCCATTCTTGAGAAGCAATTTGTCTACCCAGGAGATAATTTACAACTCCAAAAAAGCACATTTCACTGTGAAAATGAAAAGAAATATTTCTAGTTAGTTCAACAAACCAAATCAAAACATTTTTCTTTGTCAATATTGGGATACATAACTTCAGTTTGAAAATAAAAAACATGACAAGTTGTGGTTATTTTGCATATCTATTTTGAAATGTTTAATTGCAAACAAATTGTATTTTACTTACTTGATCTGATAAGAATTGAAATCAAGCAATGAAATGTTGACATTTCCTACTGAGTGGACATTCAAATTTGTATCAAGTTTAGAAGACAAGGGTTTCTTTTTTAAGGAAATATCTCATTCAGCTAAGCAAAGATTATTGAGGCTATCATCTCTGATGCAGAGATACTTAGCAGCAACTTGGTTCGTGAAAGAAGGAAATATTCTAAGTGAGTTTACATAAATCAATGAAGTGCAAATGCCAAAAACTTTGTTGTGCAATTATTCTTCTGTGCAAAAATAAAAGATTATTGGCCAGAATATTGGAAGACTTGTTATCTAAGTGTTTTGAAACACTAAAAAGCCACCCTGGAGCAGATAAAGTATGGCAGCAATCCCCACACCATTTCTCCACATGACATTGAATCATAAACATGCGGTTATTTACTTAATTTCTACTAAAATCTTTCATGTTTACTGCAGAATAAGACTGTGCAAGCAAGCGGAACAGCTGAGCCACAGTAATGTTTCCCAGCAGTGAATTTTTCATATGTCAAATTTCTCAAAAAGCAGTAACTACACAAAAAAAAGTTTGTTTTCTTTTCAGGTGCTGCTACCTCAAAGTTCATAGCTAATGTGCATTCAATGGCTGGTGAACAAATCCAAGTGCTGGCAGCCCTAATAAATAAGTACATAATTTTGTTATTGTTTTGCATTGAGAGGTGTGTGATGAGGGAAATATTTGGAGACAAGTGAGAGTGCATCAAGATACGAAGGAGCTTCTAGGAGGTTTTATTTAACTTGTTTATTAAGACTGGAATTTAGATCAGTACAAAACTTTCTGTGACTTTCTGGAAAAAGTTTTTAGTCAAATGTAGAACAGCTGTGTTCTCCTGCAGTTGCATTAAACAACATCTGTTACAGAATACTAGAAAAAAAAAAGAGTTTATTCATTTGAATGCAGTTCTGGGGATATCAGGAACCTGCAGAATGTATTTAAAGATGATGTCATTTTGGCATATTGTTAGTGAGTCAAGAAGGAAATTGTATTTCACTCCCCCCATGTACTCAAAAGACCCTATTGTGGGCAGGACGAGGCTGCCCAGCTGTAGTAACTGAGAAATAAGCCAGAGTGAGTTTTCCTAAGCCATGAAGATGTGCTCCTGCTTGCATGGTGAAAAGCACAGAGGAATACAACTGGCATGGTCAAATGCAACAGTAGCAGAAGCTTTGGACTGAATCCCAGCCTTATACAACATTAGGCTTAGTAGAACATATCCCAGGATTGCTTGAATGATAAGATGTGGAGCTACCTAATGTACCCCTTTGCTTGAGACTGCCATTGCTTGAATTTCCCAAAGCAGCTTCTGTGGTGTAAAGTAGTTTTACTAGCAGGTGATTCATTTTTCCTTACAGCAGGTCTTGTGAAGTCAAGGTCTGAATCTGTTCAAAACTGCTTTGAATTAAGCATTTTGCTTCAAGCAATCTGTTGAAAAAGGTGCCATGATCAACATAATTTACTCTGCTTCTCTGCCAGGTCTTATCATCCAAACAATATAAACAAACAAAGTGTATATGGAATTCTGAAATTTCTCCTTATGATGTTCATCATTGGTATCAAAGTTTTACAGACCAGACATAAGGTGTTTTATGTTTTAATTTATAGCCTGCATGCAAGAAATTAACAGATAAGCAAAATGGCTAAAACACCAGTCTGAGATACTAAAACCTGATGAGCTTTCATTAAATGCAGCACTGCCCTCATCCCTCTTACTCAGGGAAATAGCTCAGAGTTTATGCTTTCATCTGGCATCTTGAATTTAGAAATGCACAGTGGATCCTTTCTTTGCATGAACTGAGTTAACTCCTTGAACCTCTTTCTCCTTGGTGCATGTGCACATTTTAACCAGGATAAACAGGTAAACTCTTTGGTTACAGCCATTGCACCTTGTGATGAACTTTTCTGAAGCAGCGAAGAAAGAACTGAGGATGACTGCATACTGCCTTACTACCTTACAAGTCCTGGATCCTTTCATAAGCCTTAAAGATATAGGAAGACTCTAAAAGTATGACATTATTATCCTAAAAGTGTCCTGTTCCCAGATTTTAGACAGTTTCTTATGCTGGCTGTTAGAAAGGGATCTGCAGAGTCTTCAGGTTTACATTTTGTATTTAAAAATTCAAATAATACCTAAAACCATGCTCTATGGATTTCTGGAATATGCATGGGCATGAATCTAGATAAATTACTAGGTTTTGTTCCCCCTTTTCTTCTCCCTCCCCCACTGAAAAAGTTATAAGAGAATTAATATATAGGGAAAATTTAAAGACCAGAGAAATATGAAAAGAGACTGAGAGCAATCCTGTGATATCCTGTTAAAGAGGTACTTAGACACAGATTGTGATTATCTGTATTTGAATATAATTGTGACTGGAGGCCCTTTAGGCATAAATATGTTCCATAAAGATGCAAAATCTATCCAGTTACTTGAAACAGAACTAAAAAAATATTAGAACTCAGATTCTTATTAAGCAATGAGGATAAATACCTAGTGGATTATCTAAGGTTCTAGTAGATTTACTTTAACTGTAGATGCCTGTTTCTTTTCTTTTTTTAAACTAAAGGCTGCAACTCAAATGAGGATTAGTTAGGATTTTATCCACAAGAGTCCTCCTCGTTTTGTAATCTGTTCATCAGTCAGATATGACAAGGGCATTAATAAACAATTTTCAGTGAATTCATAAAGCATTTGTTTCAGAAATCAATCACAGTCCTTAATTTTATCACGTCTTTGTGTAGTTGTTAGTTTGGATACAGTAAGCACTGAATATGGTAGCTGTTATTCAGAGAATACCGAGAAAATTCTTCTTAGACGCAAGGAAATGCCAGCTGTTAATACAGTGGTGTGAGCAATGTGCACTAGGTGTTTTCATTCAGGAACAAGTCAACATGGAAGAGATGTGAAGATAGTTTCCTACCACATCTCTAGTGTCACTGTGCACAAAAGAAATGTCCACATTGGGTGACAGGCTCTTTCCCTGTAAGATATTTTTGGGGTTAGACAAATTCTTTGGGCACCAACACAAATGATGGAATCAATCCCAACTCCTCTTTTCAAGCTACCTTATGACCTTGTCAAAATAGACATGGAACTGATCTAAAAATCAGAAATAGCAGCACTAGTTAGTACTTTGAAAGAGAAGGGTTAGAGACATAAACCTACATTAGATTTTTTCCTGAATTCAGGCAATGTTATTTTAGGCATAGCTGCTTGATTTTTTCCAAAGATAGCTGTCCTCCTTTTCTTTTTTCCCTCATCTTAATTTTCCCTCCCTCCTCACGGTGTTTTTTTAACCATATTCTTATGCATACACATTTCAAATATACATTTGTTATACCATGGTCACTCTAATAGCCCATGCAACTTTCCAGTAACAAGAATGAAAGCGAAAACAGGGGAAATAAGGACACACCATTAAAAGCAGGATTCCTATAAAGCTCTGTCTTTCCCAGCTAGGTGTGACATTGTTTATGAAGCAGCAGGAGGATACTCCTTTTCTGGCCTCCAACATTCTGTCTGCCCTGGGAAACTTAATCTAGGTAACAGTAGGCAAAAACATTACACTTCAACCAGATTTCACATACTGTGAAGAGAAAAAGGGTTGGGACATATCTATTTTTAACCAAAAAGTTTCTAAAAATGATTCATTTTTGTGTTCCCTTTCAGTAAAGAAAATAAAAAAGTATTACTTTTTGTGGTAAGCCACACAAAAATAAAAATCTGTTGGACTTTGATTGGAAAGGAAAAACAACACAGGAATAATACACCCAGTAGCAGATTCAAAACATAATAAATCTTATTTTCTCTCTTTTATTTTTACTTTTTATTTTTGAACAGCAAGGAGTGTCAAATTCTAACCTTTTGCCTGAAGAAGCTCAATTGCCTTTCTCCCATGTATGGACATGCCAAGAGAAAGAATTAGCTAACAGAATAAGGGCAGTTTGACTTTACACTGCTTTGCCTCCATCAGTTGAGAAACATGATAAAGATGCCATTAGACACCCAGGTTCTCTCCAGCTTTTCAGCAGGCTTATGTATAAAACCAAGACATGGAATATAAGCTACAGTTCACTGCACTCAGTGTATGAGAGTCATCACAGAAGGGACTTCTAGAATTGCTAATAATTTATGATTAGATGTATATGAGTGACTTTTGTTTATTATATTGATGTATCCTAATTAGGTGGGTTTGATATGACTCCTACATTGATGGCCTTAAGTGCCTGTGTGGCTGTCTGCACATTGCATTGTCTGTTGTCCCTCCTGAGAAATAGAAAGCAAGTATCTTATTTCTATTGTTACTTGAATGCCTTCACAATATTTTCCTTGTCTGATCAAACATTTAGAGGCAGAACAGCCTAATAGACTTAACAAAGAACTGAAAAAACAAGAACTCATGTTCAATTTATCACTAAAGGAATACTCAACCCTTGGCAATAATAACATTTTGTGAACATTTCCCAGCTGTGTCAGACAGAGTTGTATCCAACAGTGTTAATATGAAGATTACTTAATAGGCCTCATTTTCTTTTTCCTCAGCTATTTAGATCAGACTACAATGCAATCTATTTCCTTATTTCATCTATACTTTATATAGATTAAAGTCTGATAAGTTTACATGAAACAATGCAGATACAAAGTTCCGTCTGAACTCCATGTATTTTTAATATCCTAAACAGGACTGACTTTGTTTGAAGAAAGAGCAGAGTTATGCTTTAAGGTCAGAAACACGACGAATAATTTGGAAGCTTGCAAGCCACAGTGGATCTTCCTTGGCAACATATTCTATAATTGTGACATACCACTAAAAGTCCAAAGAACCTGCAGCTTCTGTGCTAGATCCTACATGAAGTTATTCTTCCTGTCATTAAGATTTGTTTTCAAAAGTAGGTGTTACACCATATTGTGGCATTTGTGACAGCAGCAAGAAAGACATATGGTTTGTTCTCCTGATGTGGTGTGTTGCCCTACTTGTTCTATAAATATGTGTCTACAAAAATGAAGACTTAACCATAACCTATGAGGCTTAAGTGACTATATAACATTCAGCTTTGGAAAGCAACATCAAAAAGGCAAAGTCTTCAATAGGAAAGAAAGTGCAGTCTCTTCTAGTTATAGGCTACAGCAAATCTTTAGACAAAGAAGCAGAAATGCTATTCTGTCCTTATGAAGTTCCTACATTTATATATGCTGCCAGTTGCAGAAGACCTTCCAGAGCAGAAAGAAGAGTGATCTATGTTTAGCATTATGCATGACATTTCAAAATTCGATTACACAAATGTGAATTTTTAATAAAAATGCTAAAATTAGTCTGCAAACCTGACTTTTCCTACATGTTTAGCATATTCTAATGACAAAAATATCCTCAATACTTAGATTTCAGATATTTCTGAAGAAGTGATAGTTATTATGGCACAGCTTTTCAAAATTGAAAAAAAAATATTTCTACTTAATAGTAACTGATCTACAAATGCCTGCCTAAGACAAAAGTAACACTGCTGTATTATACATTTAGAAAGAAATTAGTTAATCCTCCTTTAAATTATTATATAGCAGATTGAACACACAAAATCTACATTTCCTGGCAAAATCAACCATTTTTTGGTCACTTCCAACCGTGTCTGACAAATGTCTAGGATTTCCGAGTACCTTCCAAAGTCAAGACCATGTTTTCTTCAGTTGATCCTAAGGCAGAACAACAATTCTATATCAACAGATGAGAAAGAGAAAAAAAGCCCTTTGGATGATAAAAGTGTAGTGCAACAGCTGGATAAAAATGCAAATATACTTGTTCAGATACTTGAACAGTACTTCCACTGATTACAGGTAAAGCACTGAATTTCAGAAAAGCATCACTTCTAAATGAACACTGATAGTCCTTCCAGCTTCTCTGTTAGCAGTACTGGAATACCCTCAAAATACTACAGTCAGTGTTATTGGGGTGTGCTGGCTAACATGGAGACAGATAGGGCTTCTGCTCGAAAGCAGAGACTTCTTAAACTTCTACCCAACCATGCGTTTTGGATGCAACAGTTATGACTAATAAAAGATTATGATGTTGCTTGATTTACTATTCATTATTATTTAACCCAAATAAATCAAGCCCCACAATTCCATTTTTAAAACTTTATTTTTTTATCTACAATTAGATGCCCTTGCAATGAAAAAACTCAGAAGTTCCAAAAGCTTATAAATTTTTTTTAAAATCCCTCTCATTTTTTCCTTTCTTCTAACCTAGTTCTCCATCCTTTAAATCTGTTCCAAAGAAAGTCTCCTACTCTAGAGACAAAAGTCATAAAATGTAATTCTTAGTTGTTTGTATGAGAGGATTTCACATTCCTCTGTAGGGTCAGACAAGTAGTCAGATGCAGCAATGAGTTGAACAATTCCATGCCATAGAAATCCGGAGTCCAACCAATGTGCCTTTTACATGGGATGTGAGGCAGTCTGCATCAGAATAGTTGGCAAAGTCTCAGTAACTATTGAAAATCACCATTTACTGAAATATTACTGGAGGCTGAGAGATGAAGTTCAGTCTGGCTCAGCTCAACTGACCAAGATGCATTACAATTGGAGTCATATCTGCTACTCCTGCCAGATCATTCATGGTGTTACACAAAGCCCTTTACTGTGCCTGACTGCATGGAAAGTGGGAATGACAGCTGTTTCACTGCCTGACTTTGTCTGAGAGCCATTTTATGTTCTAGAGCGTTAAACAGTAGATGTATTCTTATATATATCTGATTTTCTTAGAGGTTTAGAGGCCTAAAGCTGACCTCCCATGCACTGTATGCTGCAGTGCATGAATTCCAGCTACTGCCTGCCTCAGATGACTGAGTTAGACCCAGGCTAGATCTGGAAGACCAGAATTTTGAAAGGATGGGACTGCTAGATTTCTCTTCATTTGTCCAAGGGGAAAGATTGTATACGCTTTTGTTAGGAAAAAAAAATATATTTTTGGATAAGGCTATCTTTCATTTCCATTTTGCTTCACTAGTTCATGTAGCAGTTACTGAACATATCCAAATTCTCCCTTCATTTATATATCCATGCTTTGCCAGCAAGTAGCCAGCTCCAGGTTGCCTTGGTTCTTTGTAAGTAAGTAGTGAATTTGGCCAAGTTGTTTTAATTGGCCAATTAAAATTGGCCAATTAATTGGCCATTAATATGAAATTCATACAGACAAATTTCAATTATTGTAAACTTGACAGAGCTACTTGTGAATTTAGTTCTGGAATACCACAAAAGTATTGACTTCTAGTTCAAAGCAAATCCAGTACAAGAAGTCTTATAAATCCTATCTGACCAAGGAGAACAGCAGACCAAACTATCCTGAACCATACAGTTCAGAAAAACATGGGTTTTACTAGCACTTGGGCAATAGAGACATTACAAGCCTTATCTTATGATCTTTGAAACTGTCTGTAACATATTATTCCCTTTTACATTTCTGAAATGCAAATAACAAAGGCTTGCTCTTGCATTCCTTACTAAAGGGAAGTTTTACAAAGTCTGAGTGGGAAAAAAAGTGAGTGATGTGATTCTGGGTCTGATCATCATCTTTCTCAGTGCATTTTATGAGTAATTCCACAAAATGCAAACTGACTTAATACCTAAGAGGATTTCAGAATCAAGGTTATTAATGAAAAATTACAATCATTATGAATAATTGGTAATGAGTTGATATAAAAAGTCTCCTATACTAACTTTATTTGTGCATCTGTAAATGTTTTTCCTTAATATGTTCTAATTTTATTAGAAAGACAGCTAATAGGCAACCTAGTAAGGGAATAATATTCAGTGTATGGACTTGTACCAGAACAGTCACAACAGCTCAATAGACAAATACAACTCTAGGCCTGGATGACATGCTGTGTTGACCCTCTGTCCATTCTCAGGGAGGACTGACACAAATCAAACACAAATTCATGACTGAATCCTGAAATAAAGCATGTAAATAAATTTGGACAATGCTTTAGCTGCTATGGGACTGTAAAAAGGGCTTGTTTCATAAAGCTCTTCCTGTTAATCATTGTGCATTTCCAAAGAATGGGTTTTGACAATGTTTAACAGCATGATTGGTTAAAACAAGCCTAAGAAGTTTCCAAAAAAGACTGACTTATTCTAACATAAGCTTAAACCATCCTGTGTTTTTCCAACAAGCTTTTTTCTTAGTAGGAACATTTTCAATGTACTCAGAGAGAAACTCCCAATAATAAAGGAAAGCAAGAGATTTCCCCACTACATGAATAGGGAAAGCTTTCCCTCCTACATAAATAAAACTCACCATGCATGATGTGGTTAGGCAAAAAAATGAGGAAATTACTTGCCTCTAGAAAAAAGACAACATATAAGGAAGTGAATATCAGGCAATATCAGTAGCAAACAGCAAGTGATTATTCAGTTCAAATGCAAATATATCACTTCATAACTGGATCAGTTACAGATCTACACAGACATCCACGGCAGAAAGTTCATGATAGAAGGAGACATTACTCAGTCTCCTGAGCCGGAATCTACTTTATTGACTCAGAAGATCATTAGAGCCTGCAAAGTTTGAACAACTTCCAGATACAGGATTTTGGCAGGGGCCTCTGAACATACACTTGGAGAGCAGCTCCAGTTTTCAAGTCCTTCGGAGAAAGTTTACTGGACACATGCCGTTTCCCAGAAATATCATGGGTTTTCAATGGGAAATGGCATCCATGACTTCAGACTGTCTCACAGCCCTAAAAAAACCATCTATTCAACTGGAGGGTTTCCGGGTAGTTGCAGACTGCAACATGGATTCCCTATTTATGAGGGCCAAGGTTCCATCCTGCTCATAGATTGTGTAACAAAGAGGAAATGCACTTTCTCGTAGGGCTCCAGACACACAGCATTTCACCTTGGGATTTTAACTCTTCACTGATGTGAAAACATAGAGACAAATAGGCAGAGGAAGACTCTTCACATGAATCTGAAAAGAAATTGAGATAGAAGACTAACTGAAATAGATGTACATATCTATGTCCTTTTCTCTGCATCAGTTTTCCCACTAATCCAGAGATATTTAGGCTCTAATCAGAGTGAAGATGCCTATGATCCCTCTGCCCCTTGTATTTTTAGATATGACTCTCCTGTTCAGAGTTTACATGCTTTCATTTACCTTCCTTGATTTTATAGCTAAACTTTCCTTCCTCTTGCCATTATAATTAATCTTCCCATGTCCAAGCTACCTTATATTCCAAGACATGCAAACACATATTCTCCTAGAATTGTAAAGACATGGATCAACACATTGCTCTTATGCTGTTTCAGACTTTTCTACCTGAAAAGAAATTAAGGTTCCTCACATCTTTAGTCATTATATTGCCCCAATGTAATTCTGTCAAAGCAGTTGTCTATTTGCCCATGAAATTTTTTTTTTTTCACCCAGCAGAGGCATGCAGCAGCCAGACTTATTAAATGACTGACCCTAAATTGTCATATTCTTAAACTAGAATATTTAAAGAATGATCGGTGGAACTACTGTTACAGTCATACCATCTGCTTCTTTCTAGGTGGCTTTCTGTGGAGTGAATGCACTTCCTTTCAGTGTGGGCTACTGTGAGGAGGAGAGAGAAAAGTGCATTTCATGCTTACTTTAATTGCCTGTATTAGCTTTGCACGGCAAGGTTTTGGTAGTGGGAGGGCTGCAGGGGGGGCTTCTGTGAGAAGCTTCAAGAAACTTCCCCTACGATACATATTGCCAATCAGCTCCAAGATGGATCTGATGCTGAGCCCATAAGAAATGGCACTAGTGCCTCTGGGATAACATACTTAAGAAGGGAAGCCTGCTGGAACAGGCACCTGTAAGAAACTTTGAATCTGTTGGGAGAAGAGCCTATGCTGCGGCAGAATTTCTGGCAGGACTCATGACCCGAGTGGGGAATCCACTCTAGAGCAGCCTGTTCCTGAAGGACTGCACCACATGGGATACGGGAGGGACCCACACCGGAGCAGTTCATCAGGAACTACAGCCCCATGTTACGCCTCATTGGAGGACTCGTGTTAAGAAGTTCATGGAAAATTGTCTCCCATGGGAGGGACCCCATACTGGAGCAGGCGGACAAGAAAGACCATGAGTGATGAACTGACCTCAACCCCAATTCTCTGTCCCTTTGTGCAGGGGAGAAGGTTTAGAAATTATGACTGAAGTTGAGCCCAGGAAGAAGGGAGGGGTGGAGGAAAGGTGTGGAAGGAAAGTGTTTAAATTTTGGCTTTTATTATCTCAGTACTGTACACTTGTTTGATTGGCAATACATTCAATTCATCTTCCCCCACTTGAGCCAGTTTTGCCTGTGACAATAACTGGTGGGTGACATCTCAATGTCCTTATCTCAGCCCACAGGGATTTTGCTATATTTTCTTCTCCCCTGTGCAGCTGATGAGGGAAGTTATGGACTTTGTTGAGCACCTGGCATCTAGCCATGGTCAATTTGTCACATTCTCTTTTTTCTTTTTCACTGACGTGAAGGGACAGGGTATACAGTAAACTAGCTTAAAGCAGTCAGAAATGGATTTCAGAGGGGAAATTAACATAGCCATTTCCATGCTGGGAATATAGACTGAAATTCCCTTGAAAACTCTTAATATTTTTTAAATTTCTGAGCAAGTGTTTCAAAAATTTTGTGTTAATATATAAATAGAATTCAGTAACATAAAACTCATCAATAAAATTGTGCTTGTAAACTAGTCTGCATGAGCAATACGACAGAGGAAACACTTGGTACTGCATGTACTTCTGTTCAAAGCATCCAGGAAGATATTATGAAGAGACTGTACAAATTGTTAGCATATTTTCTAAGTAGAATAGGAACTGTCAAGGAATTACTCATAATATTTCTAGTTATGCATTCCTAAGATACAAATAAAAATTCTTCTGCACATAACTCAATTCAGTATGAATGCTTCCCGTTGAACGCAGAGATAGTTTTGGCCTTTTATGGACAGATAAAACCTGCACCTGCATTATTCTGCTTTATGTCATAAAAGCACATTAAAACTTTTTCCTGTAGTGAAACAGGAACAGCACATTTTTAAGGGCTTGAATGACAACTAAAGGCCAAGCCTGTCTTCTATTTCCGTATTTGCTTTTTTGGCATTTGTTTTGTAAATAACCTACTCCTAACAAATTGCAGTAGCAAGTTTATGTCTGTAAACCAAAAAAAGCAAAAAAGTCGAAAGTAGTGATTGTCAGCTAAATCCATTTCATTTATGAAAGTACTGCTGTTTCCACTAGTCAGTAGTCCCAGTTTTTCGTTCACTTACGTCAGTTATGCCATTCAAGCAAGTTTTCTGAAGACCTTGTTTGAATCTTGGTACAATATTATTCCTGTGAAACACACTCCTGACAAATGCTATCAAAATATAATTTGCCTCATTTGATGAGGACAGAAAGAAGCCTGAGACCACCAAAGTCAAGACTTTGGGGATATTAATATTTTTGTACCTAAATCAATTCACCAAAGCAGTATATTTCTACCACAGTAATTAACAGCATTCCTTGTAAGAAAAAAGAAGCATTTCAGTATTTCCTAGAGGAAGGATTTTAGTCTTGGATAATAATAACAATAATAATACGCTTTAGTTTGGGGTTATACTGAGGATGACATTAAGTGAATAAGCCATCCTATCTCCAAAAAGTAGCGTGGGAGGCAGCAAAGTCTGAAGGATACTCTCAGTAACCCAGTGAGTTGTGAATGTTGTTCTTTGTCCTCCACTGCAGTTCAGACATCTGGCATACCTCAGGCAAAACTGCTCTGCTGCACGACTAATCCCTTCCATTGCCTCTTCAGTTTCTCAGTGTTTGTGGAAGGCCATAACACCCTCTCACATTGCTTTCATTAGCCTTTAACTTTAGCAGTCCCCTACCTTTCCCTTTCTCTGCTTACAGCTCTCAGTCCTTTAGACAAAGTCAGACAGATTCTGGACACCATTAGTTGAGTAAGAGTGCTTTGAAAACAGAGTGAACATAGTCAGCTGGGAAAATGCACAATTTGTGTGCATTGTTTGCAGACAAGATTTCCCAAAGAAATCAGACCTACAAAAGTGCTAGTCTACCACCTATGCCTAAAACCACCAGTGTATGGACATTTTTTTGGCTAAATTAGTTCATGGTACAACAGAATATCTCTTTGCATTTGTGGCCTTGTACCAGACTGCAACAGACAACAAGCTGTTTGGCTATGTTCAGGATTTGAAGGAGTGTGAGGCAGGTAGAATAAGATGAGTCTGTGTCAATTTTAAACAGATATATGTCCTTGTGCCTAAAGAGCTATGAAACATAGCTGTGACCAACCTGTACTCACATACTTCCCTTCAGCAAGAGTGGCCACTATTCATTTGGACTAATTGGTTGAACACCAAGAATTTTCTATGTACTTCATGGAAGATATGAATGATCAGTCTACCAATATTCAAGCTATCCTACTTCCCAAAAAAGGGAGCTGTACAAGAGACAGTTCAGGAGAGAAGGATCCATGGGTTGGAGAAGAAAGGGAAGTACAGAGTCATGCTACTCAGGAATAAGAGGAAAATGAGAGAGACTGGAAGCATTAATTTCCATATTTCTGGTTCTGTGACTGCAGTGAATCATCAGAGCAAAAGTAACTCTCAGAAAATCTGAAGTTTCAGGCTTTTACTCTCAGAGTTTTTGCTAGTGGAGAGAAAAAAATATGATCTAATTTTCAAAAAATATAATCTAGTTTCTTTTACCTCTGAACATCATACATACTGTAAAGTTATACTAGCAAACTATTTGAGACATTTTTCATAAAAGCAAGAGAGACGAGCCCAAGTATGGTTAGCCAGTGTTTATAGGGCTATATTGTTTTAAACAATTTTTGGAAAAAGCGTTATAGCCAGCATTTCAAACGAGCTTCATGCTCAGTGTAAAAGAGGCTTTCCTGTATTAATTCAAAGTGTTCTGAAGCCCAGACACAACACTCAGCAGCTCATAAATTTGTCAATGGATGAATTTAGCTTAAGAAAAATAAGCTGCATGTATTATAGGTGTGGCAAGGAGCACCACCTATATTCTTCCAGTTGCTTTGACCCTTTCCAGTTGGTTGTAACTTGTTATAACTTTGCCAAATTCTAACTTCCAGTCCAGTTTTTTTTCTAATTATAGTTACAAGCCTTCAATGCAGTTACCTGCTATTTGAACTATTTGGGGAATTTTCAGTCAAAACAGTTCAGCAATTTCTGAGGGCAAGTGAGGGGAGAAAACTGAAAAAACTTTTCATGTCCAAAGAGATAAATTCCTTCACTATTTAAGATGCTGAAGTGTAGCCTTGCTTTGATGGAGGATGTCCCATTCCTAACTCTGTTCAAAATACATAACTTGTCCAAAAGACAAAAAATGTCAGAAGGCACAATTAGTACATGAAACTAAGTAGATATTTGCTAGTTGGGAAATGTTTCCTAAAAGCTCTGCCTACAGTGAGTGCAGCAGCTGTGGGCTGAAAAAATGTTAGCCTTTTAAATGGGGTTCCCATGACACCCCTTTGGGGAAATCAGTTCTGCTGGGATGCAATGGGTACAGCAGCTCCATCGGGGCGGGAGCTGCAGATGCCCAAGGCAGGGCTGGGTGCAGGCTGGTCTCAGCCCTAGCACCAGGCACCTCTCTGGGGCCATGCCGGGATGTGGGGCTGTGCACGGGCACAGCTCAGGGCATGTGGCCAGGCAGAACAGACCCTGGGGAGCTGGGGATGGGCTCTGCTGTGGCATTGTTGGGGCAGGGTCTGACAAGTGATGGATGGGCTGACACGGTGCCCTGGGCCTTGGGCAGGGACAGCAGGGCCCACTGGTGCCCTCATGGCTGGCAAACATGGTTTGACAAAGGCAGCCTCACCTATACACCCAGGCCACGGCTGGAATAGGTGTGAGCTGACCAGAGAGGGGAGTTTTATGTGGAAAAGACACATAGAAACTGTGAAGGATGAAGGTGAGAAGGATAAGCATGAGGAAAATAGCTGAGTCAGAGTAAGAAAAATGGGCAATTGGGACAGTAAGACAGAGATAGAGATGAGTCCGTGACACGACCTGCTGGACAGGCAGCATATAAGAGGTTTGGCTCAGCTGGCTCATGTCTCTTTGCAAAAAATGGAAATAAATAAAATATTGCTGAACCTAAAGATGCTTTGACTCCCAATAAATGCATGAAGAATTCATGCCTCAACTGCTACGGTACAAATGCAATGATATCCTAGTACTTTGATCAGGCACTCAGTATTTGAGTGGTGGAGTTCTACATAGAGAATCTAAATCCACCATCCTGACAGCAATCAGGAGGTCTCAGGACAATACCACACAAAATGTTTCTGGCTGTTTCAGGTCCCCTTTCAAATGCCTGGTATTTTCGTAGCAGGGTGGAAGACAATTAGTTTGTGTGGTCCTGGATTCCTTCAAAACCATCTGCTCATCCTGAGTACAATAAGCCCACCTTGGGATTCAAACAAGTCTTTTGTCTGTACTCCTAATAGATTTCAGCAGAGCATACATTTTCCACGTTACTAACATCAATTTAAAAATGCCATTCTGTTAAAGTCATACTGAGAAGTTTAGTATTAATACCTGAGGTGTGGCCACCATAGTAATAGCTGGATATGTGACCCTGAAAATGAATGGCAAATGGAAGAAAATAAAACCACAACAAAATTTGGAGCTATATGATCCAAAGTCATTAACAGCAATGAACATAATGAAAAAAAACCCAACTGAATATGGGAATCAAATATGTAATAGGTACCTCAGAAATTGCTAGATAATAAAAAGACAGCTGTATCTGTGCCTTTTTTGAGCACTCAAAATGCAGTCAACATTAATTTTAAATTGGTTTATTTTTCTTTTATTGCTATGTCTGTGTGGGGCTGTAATTCACAAAGATTCAGAAGTATTTTGAAGTGATGAAATTCAGTTTTCACCTGAAATATTGCCACTTTTGGCACAAAAAGACCCTCCCAAATAGGTTTTCCACAACAGAGAAATTCTGTAATTAAATTAAAAAGGAAGTGAAGAATAACTTTTGCCAATTGAAAACATGTAAGTAATTTAGTTGGGTTAATGCAATGACCAGAACTGGAATTTTTAAGGCAAACAAAGATTAAAAACTATGCTGCTACCAAACATTCTTTGGATTCTTTTGAAGCCACAAGGGACAGTTCGTCAGTTTTCCATCTCCTCCGTTTTACTGGGTCATGTCTACAAGAGGACTGGTTGCTTCCATGACAGGAAGGACCCAAAAGCTTAACCACTTTTTTTCAGCTATAAATGACAGTAGATTGGTTCTCAGCTTTTTGCCAGCGTTTCTTCCTTTGGCACCTATGTTTTTCTGCATGTCTCTTCTCCATCACTGTCAATGATCCACTCTGGGATTATGCCTCACACTTCCAGATTTATCATCAGTTTCCTGCCATTTATTCACTCTGTTTGAGATACAAGGATTTCTCATCTTGAATCAGCCCTTCAGATCTCATAAACAGAGTTAGACTTATTTACTAGAGAAGATAGATTACTTTTGACTTCACTTATTCAAAATGGAAAATGTTTCCTGATTTTGGGCAATGCATCTGGACTAAAACCTCTCTCGTATATTTCACTAAGTTTTAAGTTTAAGAAAAGTCAAACATTCTTAGGTCAAAATATTAAAATTTTGAAGAAAACTATCACAGGAACATAATAGTAGATAGAATTTCATATTTTGTAACTGAAAATATAAACATGCAAAAATTTGCATCATAAGACAATGGTCCAGTTGTATGGATTGTGTAGAAATGGAAAATTGGTAAGGAGAAGTTGTTCATCAATTGGTGTGGTCAAATGTGTTCTTCCATTAAGCTATACTGCAAAGTGTGATACTCTCTTCTTTCTTGCATTGCCTGATTGTTAAATGATGATTTCAATAGCAGCTCTAACACCTTTTACAAGGATTTTTGATCTGTAGTGTCCAAAGTAGCTCACCAGTTGCAGTGATTCATAGATGCATGAATGTTTAGTCTGTGCAGTTTGCTTATACCCAAGCTGTTCACATAGCTCTCAATTAGTTTTTGATGCCACTTAAAGGTTTTACTCCTTTTATAAAATCAATGAGAAGAAAAAGTATCAAGGCAAAATGTGGGAATTAAAGTATGATTAACAGAAAGAGTATAACAATATCAGTCATTTCCCTGACATATTGTGCACCTTAATGCCCAATAGTCGTTCCTATTTCTTCTGCTGGTACTGGGTCTTGATTATTCCTCATACCATTCATCTGAATCACAGAGCAAATTGTTCAGAACTTATTTTTCATTGAGTGCTACCATTTCTCCTTCCACTTTCACAACTAAGCAACTAAAATTTTCAGTTATGGAAAATGGAAGAAACAGTGTTTCATGGATGTTAGAACAAATAAGACCCTTACACTCAGATTTCCTGATCATTATCACACAATTTTGTGGCACTAAACTGAACAAAACAAGTAGGCAGAATGAAATTTTCAAATTAAAAACCAAAAAGGAATATTGTCCTAGAAAGCTCAGTCTATCTACATGTATATGAAGAGCTATGTCAGATTTCTATATTCTGAATGTCCCATTGAATACAAATGAAGTGAAACACTTCTATGAAACATCTGAGAGGGCCACATGTTAGTACCTGTTAATAAAACTCTCCCACAGTGGCTTTTTCGGAAACTGAAAATCAAAATTGCACATATGCTTGCACACATGTATGCATTCATGACTGTGAATTGGTCACACAAATGGGATATACCCTCATATATATAAAAATGTGTGGATTATGTATAAATTGCATGCATTCATTATATTTTTGGTTGGATGTTTTTATGCATATGATAGCAAAAACATTCCTTCAGGCTGTACTGCTATGCTAGTAGGCACTGTGTCAAAACCAAACAAAGAGCCAGTTGAGTAGGTTTGCTCTATAAGCTGGACTGTACAGAAGTTTCCCCATTTTTCTCCACAGGTGAGTTTTGTAGATCTACCCTCCCTCTGCGTTCTGTGAGTCCTTATTAGTTACAGAATCGAGGACTCACTCTTAAATGATTGCCATTTTACCCTAGGAGATCATGGAAACCTGGCAGTGAGAGGCTTGGCTAGCTGTGCCACAGAAAAAGCAAAACATACTGCTGTGTTATAGAAACTCAGTGTTATTATTCAGCAACTATAGCATAGGGCTTTTTTTCACTTATTTCCAAATTCTACACTGTGTTTCACATTGGCATGATAAATATATCTGAAAAGCCAAGGTTTGAAAAGTCCTTTCCCGGTGCCAGTTTTCTGTTTGAAGGATGTACAGACCACCTTGGCAGGGACAGAAGCACTTATATGCCCTCCATTTTTGCTCCTCTCATTCAGCAAATGGATGTCCCTCTATACAGTTATAGTTCAGAAACTCTTTTAGCTGCATTCAGCCAAAAACGCATTCAAGAATATCTTCACCAGGATTTGATCAGGTAGCAAGGTCATGTCTTCAGACAAACAGTCCTCTAGTGACAACCCTTGGAGTAGCAATATGTTTCCATCCTATCTTTCACAGAATAATTATAATGACACTACTGTATATGCTAGAGGAAATCTCAGAGACAGTTCCACAATACTGACTACTGTACATAATGACTACTTATTTTTCTTGGTCTTTCTTCTTGAGTGTAAAATCTTCTTTACATTTTGTATTAAGGAAGAACAGGAACTGGACCTGTCTGGCTACAACGCATTAATAGTTGTCACTGTCCATATATTGTCCATTAATTGAACAAACAATTAATCTACTTGCTATTTTCATTAATATTTAACTGCCCAAAATTCAAGTAAGATACTTGAAATGGTAAAGTAATTATTTCATCTGTCATTCTACCTGATCATTTATAAATAACATATTAGAAATTGTCTTTCACGTGTCCCTTTTTTTGCTGAGTTTGTACTAGCCTGTGTTACATTCCTCCAAAGCCTCTGTGTTGTAAATGTTGGAGGGTATTTTCCTTGTTTAGACAGCAGTATACAGAGAAAAGGCTGTTGAGTAGTTGCTGATTTTTTCAGTATGGCCACTTCCTATTTCACAGACACAAAGTAGCCCTGTTTGCAGCAGGGCATTTCTGGTGGACCAAATGATGGCTTGTAAGAGACCTAGCTTTTGGCAGTAAGAGAATATTATTCCTAATGCTTGCTCTTCTTTCAAATGGCAATCATACACATAAATATGTATGTATTTCAAACAGAATTTCTATATGCAGACTAAGCTCTTGGGGGATTTATTTCAAATATCTAAATAGACCATATTTTTAAATGCAAATATCCTGCTTTAAAATCTAAATTTCAGAGAACTCCACAAAGCTGTCAAAGTACTTTAATTTTCATTTCAAAAATCCAGTGTCTAAGCCATCATTTGGTCCAGATTCAGATTCTTTAACTTTTTTTAATGCATTAGATATCAACACAAATAATTCAGATTCAGTTGAATCTGAAGGTCTACTTCAGTAAAGCATTCAAGTACTAGCAGTTTGCTAGTATTCAGCAGAATACTTAAAGACATGACCAATCATGAGGTTTAGAATAAGCCAGGTGCTTACAACCCATTATTAAAGAAAAATGCTTTGCTTTCTGAGCAACATCTCAGAATGGTCAGTCCAGCTGGTATAAAATAAACTGAATTACATTGGTTCCTGCTGGAATTGTAAATTGTTAGTGACAATCTTTTTTCTATATAAATCCATGAAGTAATTAAAACATTATTAGTCTCTAAAAAGAGGGACTGTCATACATATGAACAATTACAGTGCAAATTTTTATAAACATGCTATCAGAACATGTTATGTAGACACCACAACTGAGCATGTATGTGCTTAAAGTTTTGATAAATAGTCTCTGAAAACTTCCCAGCAGCACTTACCCTCATATATTCTGAATGCTGATTATTTTTCTCCATGGTTCAGACATTTTTGGTTAATGTGACATCTTAGGCTCCCATTAGATCTCATCCTGATTGAAACTGAAAGAATACAATTAACATTAACAATGCTTTTCTTGAAACATTCCTGCTGAGATCTGAAAGGGAGATGACAAACCACATGCAACAAAAAATTTTCCTCTGCTGTTTGAAGTACAGTTTTACTGTCGTGCTGTTTAATACACATTTTCTTGACCTTCTATAATCCAAAAGCAGAAACTTTGCAAACCAAAACGAAAGGAGACTTGTGCACTGCTGGTGCTAGCCCCACACATCAACAGACAATTTGTAATATTTAAGTAGACATGTCACATACTGGTTTAAGTCTTTTATTATTCTCGTCCATACCAGGGTCAGGGACTTTTAAAATTACTACTACTATACTAGTAGAAGTAGTAGCAGTATTCATATTATTAGTATTTTAACTCTAGGATCACAGATTGAAAATCCAGCTAATTTCTACTTCAGTAACTGTTACTGTTACAGAGAGACCAGCTAGCATAAGTAGGACTCTACCCCGCTGCAGTAAAAGAGGCAGGGCTGACCACAGTTTCCTAGACTAACTGGTGTCAGGAAATCAATTATTTATTTGCATGCATGAGAAAGACTGAGTGTGTTTTTGCAGATTCGTGTACAGCCATGAGGGTGCATATTTTCTTTAGGGCTGCTATTTGTTTTCTCATTATTAGGTAAGATGTTGGAGAGCAAAGAGAAGCCAAATAGCAAAGGGGAAATTAAAGAAATCTGTGCAGAATATTCGGCCCTGCCCAGAACAAGTTGCTGAAAGCATTTGTTTTCGATCTTATATCAATAGTGTTCTGTTTAGCTTTTCAAGTGTTCTCTCCATAGTTGTGTATGAGCCAGCCTTCTGTGCAGAGCTAAAGTTATTTTTGCAATTTTTTTCACTCGTCTTTATTTTTAAAAGATGTTACTCCTATGTGATTAAACTGTGGGTGACAGACATTGAGTGGATCAGAAAGGAATCAGTGTCATAACCTGAGATTTCCTGACGTTTTAGTCTCCGTTAGTCAGGAATTGTAAACAACATGAAATATATGGTAACACTTCTATTTTGAGAGGGTTCTCAATAATTCCAAGTAAATTTAAAGTGAGGATAACAAGGAATTCTTACTACAATTTTCTATTTTTCCCCCTAGATACTGTCACTCCTTTCATATGGCTATATCATTATACTAAAATTATTTTCTTGTTCATAGCAAAATGCTCCGTCTTTACAGCAAAGTGTATTCATCAAATTAGCTTACTGTCATTTTATATACTTTGATGAATAGGAAAGAGAAATGGAAACATGAAGTCTTTTGTAACTTTAAATGAACCTAAGCTCTATTGCAGTTGTTATCACCAGTACTTAATGATAGACAGATCAGAGGTTCAGTATTAAAGCAGAAAAGTTCAAAAGAATTTTGGAGAATAGTAATTAATTTTCAAAATGTTTTGTTCCTGGAAAAAGGTAGCCCTTCAGCAAAATCTGAGAAAAAATCAACTTAAACTACAACATAAGGATTATTTGCAAATTAGGGGGAAAATACCTTGTGCATTTTTAAAAGAAAAGCAAAACATTTCTACAGATTTTACCTGGTATTTTCTAAAGTTTTAACTGGGTAATAAAGAAAAAAATCCACACTATAGTAAGGCTATGTAATGCCTTAGATTAAAAAAAAAATATACCAAATCTGGCACAAGAAACAAGACAAACAGGTTTTTCTCATGTTTTTCTGGCCTATCCCTAGATTTATTTTTACATAGACTTTTCAGTTACTAGCTAAATTAGACTGTAAACCTTTAGAAGAAGTCATAATTTTAGCTCACTGCTGAAGTTTCCAGAATTATTTGTAATCCTGCAACAACAATAAAGCATGGGCATAATTTTCGTTTTCTAAAATGTTGTGTGGAAATTTGACGGAAAGAATCCATTCTGACATTTCTGAAATTCTTAGTTTGAACCAGAGGCAGTTATTTTCTATTTGAATTTTTTTGTCACTGCTGAAAAAAAAAAAAAAAACACCAAAAAAACAGATTAATGAAAATTTTGTAACAATCCAAAGTAACAAAGATGTCAGGGCTTTTATGAACTCTGATTGAGTTTTGCATTGTTTCAGCTCTCTAAATTTTTTTCTTACCACTGTATCTGCAACTGCTGGCAAGAAGGATTCATAGTACTTAGTTTGCATACAAGTATTGAATACATTGGAACAAATTCAATATATTGGCTTTTCAACACTTTCTGTGTATGCTCTAGTTTTGGACCATATATATTTTAACCACCTTGACTTGACTTTTAGCAAAATTGAAGTGTACTGTCAAATCAGTTTTTATTTGAGTTTGAAAAATTTTCACTTAAATTCATAAAATTCCAACTTTAACCCCAAACCACTTTTGACTCTGTTCAGGTTCTTAGAAGTTTACAAAATAAACCTATACCAGAGAAGAACCTGTTCCATTTTTTCAAATTAAGAAAGAACCTTGACTTTGGGCTTTCCTGTTATAAAATCCTTCCTTACAGCTTTTTAATTTCAGAGTCCAGTTCTAAACTGCAACCACACTGAGAACAAGTTTACAGGTCTCAGTAACTGAAGATACTAACTTTCACGTTTATAATCTGGCTCAAAATCACAAAAACTTAGTCAAGAAGAGAAAGACATGTTAAGCATATGCTCCATCTTATGCCAAAATGTTTTTGTTTCTACATTATATTTTCCAGAGCTTTATGGAAGTTCTTTTTAAATTACTCAGACAACATGCTTCCTGTTTACCCCTTAGGAAGCTGTCCCACAGTCTAATATATTGCTGTAATTAAGTGATGTTTTCCTTATAAGAGTCTAAATTTGTTTGCTTTCCTTCATCAAGTTACACTGATTACTTGCCCTGTGAATATACATATGAATATATCAGGTGCAAGGGTCTTTATGAAATGTTACCATTCCTTCTGCCTGTTACCTTATTGTATGTCCACATGCCAAGAATGCCACATACTACAAATAATGAATAGCATAATAGCTGGCAACCCTACATATAAATCTGTGGTATATGCTCCCACATTATTCTCATACAAAGCCTCAGCTTTAAGATTTTCTTAATGAAAGACAAGGGATTTAGCTCTGCACTTCAGTAATTCTGAAAACAAAACAGACCAAAATAAGCAAACAAAACCAAAACAAAACCATAAGAAGCAATCTGTCAAGTTGGAGTGAGGAATTAGATCTGACCTACTACTTTTACAGCTTCCCATGGGACAGTGTAGAGTGCAACTGCTATCACACTTAATTCTCTGTGGCCTATACCACCCCTTGAATTAAGGGCACAGGCTATTTCTGAAACAGGGCTTTTCATCAGACTGCTGTTTATATGGATGTGATACAGGTGAGCTCCAGAAGATGACATTAAAGCAGTTTAAGAAGTTACTTTCCTCAATTCTTCAGTGTTTCTCTACTGTGAAACCTCTTCCCTGACTTTTTAACCAATTTCAGTGCATCCTTATTTAAAGCACTGCTATCTGACACCACAGCTGATTACATTCAGGTCAACAAATGGTTTATAAATATGTAGGACTTTGGTTGACGGAAAATTTTATGCCTGCAAACAGCAGACTCCAAACCAACTTTCTCTCAAAAGTTGGGAGTGGGTAGGAGCAGGTAATATATCTTCTCAGAGATGCACCCTAGAATTAAATACAGAAGGGCTCAGGGGCTAGAATTCTTGACTGTTCAGGTTTGTTGACAATATTATTACTTACACATCCCTCTCAAATTAACAGAGAATTCTGCAGAGAAACAATAAAACTGGCAAGGAAGGAGTTGCTGACGTATTGCAGCACCATTTGTTTAACTTTTGGTCCTGGGGATTTGATTAAACTATTAAGGCATCACTCCTAAACCCTTTGTGAAGAAGAATCATACTTTACACTAGTTCTGTCAGGCCGGATGTTTTCATCCAGCTCTCAAGAGGCTGAATGGCACCTGCCATTGTCAGCTCAGTGGACATGAGATGTTTCTTGTGGGAAAAGGCAGTTGTTCCTCACTAGAAAGAGTTAATACATATCACAACTGTTTTCTTATGCTTCAGGAACAATTGAAGGAATAAATAGGTACAAGAGCAATGCTGAAGAAGTTGTTTATGACTCATTCTAGCATTTCCTTTAATACTTTTTTGTCTGGTACAGTTCAACGAATGAAGAGCGTGGCCCTTAGTGATAAGCAACAAAATGATATCAGTCCAGGAAACAACCATACTAAGTGTGATAAATTTCAGTTCAGTATGCAGACAAACCTGTCACATATATGAAAGTTCATCTAAGGCAGAGCTAAGCATAGAGGGAAGGCCCCTGGGAAAGAACATGCTAAAGGCCTTGTACTTGGATTGGCTGACTCTATCCAAAAGCTTTGCTGCTCCCATAGTCTGCAGCAACATGTGGGAACAGAGATGCTAAACTCTGCACAATTCTCTGCACCATGCCCAAGGCATAGGCTGAGAATTTTGTCATATTGTAGCTATTGGTCAACAGAGAAATATATAAATTCCTGGCTATTTCACTATAATGAAGGCAATCACTAAAAAGTTGCTGAGATACCTGTGTTCAAATTTCTCTTTGACTCTGACATCAAAGAAAGCATGTGCTCATGCAAAGGAAGACATACCTCAAGTAAAGCCCATGATGCATGAGAAATCCATGAAGCTATTCTGGCTGTGTGTTCACTTGTAAAGATGGAAATTAGCTCATTAAGACACTGGGCCAGAATTATTAATACATATAGCTGCAAAAACTGGCAAGTACTATGTCACATAAAAAACCTACATAGAAGAGGGAGCAAGTGAAGGAAAGAGAAAAAACAGAGAAGGGCAAATATTTCTGATGGCATAACAACAAAATATTTAGTTGCAGACTTGAGCCATCGATTGGCCTGGACTTTAAACAAATATCTCTGCCAGCTGAATACTGGCCAAATGGCAAGTGGCAACCTCTCCACAGCCTGATATACACCAAATGAAAAGGTTCTGGGTGCCAGACACCAAGAAGCCAGTGCTTTTAACACTACCACCCTGTAATTTATAGCAACTTGGTTTGTGCTACTGCAGTTAAGGGTCTGTTAATGTTTGTCTTATGAATTCTAATTCTCAAGGGCTTATAATTTGGCCATTAACATGCTCTCAGTATCAAAACCTCGGCACACATAATGGCTAGCCAAGAACAGTTTTTAGGTAATTTTTTTAGGAAGAATGTTAGTTGGTTTCCAAAATATGAGAAAGGAAGGAAAGAAGGCAGGAAGGAATGACTAGTTAAAATAGTTAAAGATTATAATTTTGTGTTCTCAATTACTTGAAATGTCTTGCATTTTAAAAGATGAATTATTGCTATGAGGTGATATTATTTTTCTTGCTTTAAAACTTTTTAAGCTGAAGTCTTTTGCAGTAACCTAGGATTTTATGTGATTTTTGAATGGCAATTATTTATAAAAATCTCAGCCACTCAAAGTGCCATAGATTCACAAGGATGAAGAAGTACATTACTAAATCCCACCACAATAATTTTTAAGATGCAAATAGTAAGAAAAGAAAGGAAAACATACACTTAGGTTTTATCAATTTACAGTCCACACTGTTAAAGCACTTTGAGTTTTAAAGAATGCACTTTCTCCCAATCCTTCAGAGGCTGGATTAAATAAAGGAGTTTTAGCATAGACAGTTCCTGTTCAGCTACAATGAAATCACATCCTTCCACTTTTTCACTAAGATACAGAGCAATTAACATCTATGGATATCCAGGAGTGCCATGGTGGCCTGTACAACTTACTGTAGGTCTTTGTGCCTCACTGTACTGTAAGGGATGCAGATGGGAAGTGAGAAACAGAAATCCTATACTAAAAATCAATCAAAAAAACTACAGTGGTTCTTTACTTTATACTTGAGAAAAGTAAAAACTGCAGGAACAATTTCAACTTGCAATTGGCTTCAGGGTGATAAATCTTGATTAGCCATACGTTTTAGCAAAATTTTGGTTAAGATGACCCTTAAAATTTCTCAGCATGAAGTCCATACTCCTGAAATCTGAAGCTGTTATTGTCCTTTGAAAAAAGGACATGCTGTTTAATTCCTTTTTAATTCTACCATATCTACCTACAAAATGCCCAGCATAACATGCATGAAAAAACTCCCTAAAATATTCTATTACATAAATATGTACAAGTACTATTTTCTAAAAACCAAGTACTTAAAAATGTTCTATATAAGGGGATAACTTCTTAGTCTCAAACTGAAGGCTTACTCTTGTCTACCAGCTTGTTGTCCACCAGCGCCCCCAGGTCCTTCTCCTCAAAGCTGCTTTCCAGTTTTCTGTACTGGTGGAGGGGCTTATTCTGCACGTTTACCCTCTACTGAATCATTATGTCTAGGGAGCAGATATCTTACAGCTGCAAAACACAGAAAATGTTCCCATGTCATATGCACTACATAAAAATATTTTTATTGATCTAATAGGTTGAATGAATTAAATATGCTTTCAGCATTACATTTAGTGAATTAGCAGTGGTGGAATCCTTGAAAATCGTGGACTTGTCCTTTACTGTGCATGCCCCTGCTAATCTGCTCTGGGCTGCACAGACTGGCATATGTGAGAACAAGAGTGTGAGAATAAAACAGTGACCATGGTAAGAGAGATCAGATACTGCTATAAAACAATGCATTTTCTTTAACATTTACAGGTACTATGAGTTGAGGGCCAAAATATAAGTTGAGCAAATGTGGAGAAAGGATTTTATATTCTGTTTTCATTAATGTTTGGTTTTGGGGGGTATTTGTATTTTGTTTTTTTCTTCCTTGCCCACATTATGAAAGCGCCTTATAGTTGGCTTTCACATTTGGGCTACGATCTGGATCAAAGCAGTCAGCCAGACAGGATGGTGTAGGAAATATATTGGCCCAAAGATCATGACTTAGCAACATAGGCTAACTGCATTCCCTGATGCTTTTACTTTAATGTTCTGATAATAATTTTATCACGATTCAATCACCAATAATTTATGACCGGTATCAACTCTAGAAGCTGACTTGATGGCTTGCTTTTTTTCTTCTGTTTTTTTTAATAGAAGTTGACAATTACATTGCTAATTTTGGATATTATACATGAATACTTTTATTTACATTTTACTTGACTGGAGTTCACTGTGATTTAGGGTAAATGGTAAAACAAGGTATTCCAAGAGTGGTGACTGTGAAATTTTTATAATTGTTCCACATCCAGACCACATAAAATTTGCAGATAGAGATAATATATTTTGACAGATAGCTAAAAAATATGGACAAACTAGTGTCTCTCTAGCCTGAAGAAGATTTTATATGCTTGGAAGCCTGTTTATTTTACCCAGCTATAACATTTTATCTAGTAAATGATTTTACTGCAAACCTGGATGAACCAGCACTCTTTGACCATGAACACAAACAAGAGACAGCATCATGACCACTGGCTCTCTGGGAAGGGTCCCAGAGGACCCAAAAGGAAGCACTGTACCCCATAGAAACTTTGTGAGATGGATTCACCAGTTAGGACCCAGAAGTCTCTTCCAGTGGCTCAGGACTATGTGCAGGAAGGCAAAGAGAGGATGACTGAGTCTAGAAGTTCTCTTTGAACAGCAAAAGGTGAGACATAGCTCAAACTACATTTGTCAGTTATATCCAGTTGTATTGCAGAGTACACGGGCAGTGGACTGCAGTTTAGATTCACACCAAGCGAACAATACTGATTTAAGATGTGTAAAGAAACATTCAGGAAATCAGGCAGAACATGGGAATAGGAAAAGACTAAAAATGTTGTGTTTCAATTTAAACAAGAAGGTAATGTATTCTTCATGAGACAAACCACAGGTTTTGACAAAATGTCTTTCTCAGACTGCCTTTCAAGGCAACAGTCATTCTGGTCTCATGAAATTGCTCCTAAGTGAACGCCCAGATGTATGTTTATCATTTTAATTTAAAACCAGACTTCCTTGAAAATGAAAAGATAGTTTTACAGTTAGCTATTTTTTCTGACCGAACATTGGTAGTAAAGTTTTAAATAAGTTTTAAAGGGGGAAAAAAAAAAGGATTATTAAACAATTTGCTCAAAGTTTTGTTTGCAACACTTTTACTTTCGAAATGTACATTTGAATTCTCTGCAAACTATCATTTTTATAAAGGCCTTATAAAATTCAATTGAATCTTTTAAGGGAAGATAATTAGCTGGCAAAGCAACTGTGTTAGGCAGCCACAAAATGCAAAGACTACAGAACACAACCTGTCAGATGACTATCATTGTCCAACACAATTCTAGTCAGGACTTGGCTGGAGAGCAGATATCTCAAATGTCTAGCCAAAAAGGATGCACATTATTCTGCTTTAGAGCTGCTGCAGTGTAAACATATAACTTTAGTTTCTGTTTAGAGCAAGGTCTGTACAGAAACAGCTGGCATACATGTGTTTCTCTGCACAGCATGGATCTCCACTGCCCAGGGCTGCTCAGAGAGAGGGAATCTCCTCTTATTGCTGACAACCAGTACTAAGAACTTGAAGTACTTTTTGCTCTACAGCCCACTTTTCTGGGCTAAGTACCAAGGTTTGTCCCTTCACATTCAAGAAATACTCTGAAATGATTTTCAATAGAGAAAATAAAGATACTTTTAAGGATCCTTTTATATTTCTTTAATTATTAGCTTGTTCTTCATCACTGCAGTGACGTCAAAACTACATTTGTACTTAGCAAGCCTGTGCAAACTTTTAAAAAATTCAATATGTTTTTATATTCTATTGACATTTACACACCGTTTTACTAGCAAGCATGCATTTTTCAGTCATATTTATTAAAATAAATCAATCTATGGACCTGAAGTCATGCAGAGGAGGTTTTTTGGTGATTAAGGTTTTTTTGTTAAATTTATAATTCAAGCCCATAGAAAGGAGCAAATCCAATGCAATATTAGGATGAGAAATGAATGGGACACATACATAACAGCATATTTTTGTTATGCTGACCTGTCAGGGCTTATAGATGCTACACTAGAAAAGTAAATTCCACTTGTTCCACAGGTTATCCAGAGAGCAGACAGATTTTTATTTCTTTACATTCGTTATAGTGAGGCCATCTTATTTAAAATGTTTCTTGTACCCGTTTTAAAATTTTCAGAAGAAAAGGCTCAGAAGACATTTCAAATGGAACAGCGGTGTTTTGCCGGGGATTGTACAAATGGAGAGAGATTCATGTGAGGTTTCCTATGTGTCTTCATACATGACATTGTTATGATGTCCTTCAGCAACAGAACTAAAGGGGCTAATTTCATCCTATTTCAAAAGTATTCAAAGGTCCAGTTAAATATATTTGATCTGATGCAAGTGTAATGTGTGTAAGGAATCTTCTCTGGAGTATGGCCTGCAAACAATTACCAAAGGAAAGTCTAGTCATACCCGATTTGTCTCAGGGATGATGATTCTTACATACATGCTGAGAAAACATTTTATCCGAGATATTGAAACTGGAATTCAGATCATGCAATCTTTTTACAAAGATAATTTTTAAGGTTAAACCAAGACTTTAAAACAAAAGACTTCCCCTTTGTGTCGAGTTTCCTGAAAGGAATACAAATTCTGAATAGTAGTATACATGGGTGGGGCATCCATGCTTAATTGAAAGCTATATGAAACTAATGACACCCATGTGACTAATCTTCAGTAAAAACAATGAACACTGTAAAATAATTCAGCAAGCCTGTAAAGACACAGGGTGTCCCTTTATTGAATGTACAGATTACATTCCTTGGCACTAGAGTTAAAGGAGTGGTTATTTCATTCCTATGTATTTTATCCTGCTGTAAGATAAATAGAAAACTACAGCATGCAAGAATAATAAATCTAATGGTGAAAATAAATCTGATGTTTTAAAGCAGTTATAGTTCATTTTTGGTTTGAACAAAAGCTGTCTCGAGGTCCTACATGCTGTGAAGTTCTGCCAAATAATACCAATCATGAGACTTAACCCCCATGTCTTCCAGTTTATTTTCATTTATGTTTCTATAATAAACTGCAGCCACCTCAAGAAAGAGACTCTAATGCACATCCTCAGGAGATGACAATCACAGACTATCATAGCTGGGTATTAATCCTTCCTCTGTGTACTTTGTTCATCTGTTCTTATACACCTACCAAGTGTCTGAACTTTAACAAGAGCCAACACTTCACTACATTAGCTAGTAAAATTGTCAGACTTCTTTCGAAGTTATTTCAGCCATAAAGAATTCCTGGAGTGGCTCATATTTTTAAAATCCTTTGGGTGAGATCTAAAAACATCTGACAGAGCAATTCAGCACAAGACAGCACTCCCAAGTAGAGCACAGAGCTGGGAGGGTGTATGTACATACTTGGTACAGCTTCAGCTCCCCACCTTGTTATGCCTCGGATTCTTCAGAGCACCTCTCTTGGTAATAACAGGAGAATCCAGTGTGGCAAGCATCACTTTATAGATTTAATTGTGCCACTCCCTCAACAGAAGCATGGTATCCAACTGAGTATACAGGTTCTGTATAGTAGATCCAGTACTGTAATACTGAATTCAGTGGTGATCAAGTCCTTCAGACTGAGAGTGGAATCTATATCTATATATTTATTTTCTTTTTCTGAAGGTTCATTTTGCCCACATGAACATTACCATATGATGTGGTAATTGTTTATCATGTAATTATATATTTCAGGTTTAACACATTTTTACTTGATATTTAGGTACATTTCAGAGCAATATTGCAAATTAAAACAATTTCTTGTAATTGGTATGATTTGTATTTAAAATTTGGTACGGTGTATCTTTTAAGCTTGTATTGATGAGAAACAAAACTTGGAATACTCTGAAACTGGTGGAAACCTTACAAGACAAGAAGAATGAGGAACTGTTGAATTGGTTGAGATTGAACGAAGTTTTACTCACCCCTTGGACTAAACATTTTTTTCCTGTTTTTTCATCTGTACCTATTTCTGGGACACCAGAAGATGAAAACATCAGAAACCTCTTTTCATTACAACATGAGCTGTTTTTCATTTCCTTATGAAAGCGTAACCTGGAAAGAGCAGCTCATTGCCTAAAGCAATATTTTGAGTCAAAGAAATTAATTCAGAGAAAAGAGCTGTTTCTCATGATAAATGCAGCTACTAAGGACACAAATCTTTGCTAAAAGCACATGAAATTTGTGTTTAAGTGCAACGGGACAGTCACTCCCTGGTGGTGACTAGGGGTAGCACATTCAGCAGGTATTGAGTATTCCTTTGCTGGACCTATTTGACACACTTCTATCAATGAGGGGATTTATCACAGTGTATATGACTCCTGGGAGTATATTTTGAGTTTACAGAGTGTGTGATTTTTCCACCAATGTTTTTCAAAATTTGCCTTTTCAGTTGCTTGGATATATCCATTTCTATTTTGCAAAATAGAAGCTGAAGTGAATAATTAAAGATAAATAACTTCTTACCTCAATATTTTTGCTAGTCGTCTGCTAAAGATACAGGTTAGATTTTTTTGGGATAATTTTTTATTCCAATCAAATTTCATGCCTTGTTCCTGGTTTTATTTTGTTCCTTTGAAAATGTGTGCCCAAGTACTGTGGAAATCATAAACAAAGAACATTCCCATTGGTTACCACAAAACTATCACAAATATATGTCCCATTCTAATTGCAGGGGAAACAGACGTGATCTCAGATGTGGTAACTGTTGGCAAATGGGAATGCTTAATGGTAACCATAGTATATTTATTTCAAGTCACTTGCTTAAGTATAATGTGCTCTGTGCAGATAAGTTTTGAAGTAAAATTCCAGCTACAAGCTCTTTTAGTATATAATTTAAATGTATTTTCAGTAAATACTATTTTTTGCCTTGCAAACAGAGACAATGCTTCCTTCTTGTGTTAAAATCTTATTTTTTGTTTGACTTTTAAATTATTTGGCTAATGCTGCAAAATCTAACAGACAAGTAACAGACATTTTCCATGTTTAAATAGCATATAAGAGTCAAATTCCTCAGAGAAATACAGATCTTCCCCGAAATAATGCTCATTTCTTAAAACATGTGGTATAACATTTTGCTAGTATAATTAATTGTTTAGGGGTTTGGGGTCTCTGGGATATATTATTCTTTTAAATATACCCAGATATTCACTGGTAAAATGGAGAGTTACTCTCATCCTAATGAGTTCTGGTCTTTGAAGACTTTGAGCAACTGCTGCATGATATAACCTATATCAAAACTATAATCTGCATGTTACATTGAAAGGAAAAATGCAATTTACTTACTATTTTGAAAAAAACCAGCATGCTAAAAACACTACCAAAAGTTTGTTACAGATATACACTGAAATATCTGACAGATATAACAAACTGACTGTCAAATACTTGAATGCAGAGTACCTATAAAATTTTGTTGCATATTCATCCACATTGTTCTAAGGAAATAGAGTAAATGCACCACATGGAGCTGATTATTGTCATTCACTATGCACCAATGTTAAGATGGCCAAAACACTTAAAATATGGACCAACTTTATGTCAGGACTTCCTTTGACTTCAGTGGGATGAAAATTTCTGCCTACCTCTATATATAATCTACAGGTAGCGTCTTGACAACTGCTCCAAAACAAAACTAGCAAGCTAAAAGCTGCAGCTCCAAACCACGGGCAGAATGAGGCATGAATAATATTGTGTCTTTTTCAAATAAGCCCGGAGGGGAAGTTTATGAACACAGAATTGTTTTTTCTAGATTAGTTTTTAGGCAATGTATTGAAATTAAGACCCATTTATTTTCAAAAACTAACCACCAGATCTTTATTTGGTCCCACTGATAAAGATATTCAGTGTTACTGCTGTATAAATGCAAACCTGCTTGTAGATTCTTTTCCTGATGTGGTCTGCTGGAATATTGGTTTATGTTTATTTAGAGGTAAGAGTGCTTGATGCTGAATCATCCAAAATTTCCCTTAGCAACATAGTGTTCAATGGAAGTCTTTCACCTATATCCCCATGTATCTGAATTAGAGCTCTCTTAACTTCTTTTCACCATTTCATGAAGACCCAGGGAGTGGAGTGAAATGTAGCTGATACAGACACAACTGACCTTCATAGGGGCAAAGCAGCTGCTGTGAAAAACTGAACTTTTCATTAACTTCTCTGGAGGAAGGGGGAGATATGCAAAGCATTCACTACACACTGAGACCGATCCCTAACTTCTCTTTAACCTTTCACTTTTTTCCTAACAGTCTTTCAGGAGATGATGAAAACAAGCTGAGAGACAGAGTCTAATAATCACATAAAGTTACATGGAATTTCCTCTTGGACAACCACAAGGTTATACTATCCAGGGACCTAGCTGTATTTATGGAATACAGGAAACCTATATCTCCTTTCCTTCAGGCTTTAAAAATAAACAGTCTTACATAAAAATACACAACTGCCACACTGTGTCTCACACCATTTTAAGGCACCTTACCTTGTGGTGTGTGCAGCCAAAGACATCAGCGATGAGGAAGGGAGCCTTCTGTTTCCCTTAATGTACCTCCTCAGGCACTGTCACCTACAGAGCACAGAACTCTGTATGTATGAAGTGTTGACTGCTGGACTGTGAGACTTCTGGCAATATACAGTGTTTGACTGGTCATTTCACGGGTTTATTTCACAGAAGAAATTTACAAATTACATAAATCTTTTCAGTAACAAGCTCATACACTTTTTAAAGAGAAGTGAAAGGTACCTGAATTAATTCTGGTATAGGTCAAAAATTGCCAATCAAGACACGTGAAATATACAGTTTCTGTGGGGAAAAAAATTTAAAGGATTCTATAAATCTTAATTTTCTAGATGTGAAGTGTCTCTAAGGGACTGCTTACTCCATTTATTTTCAGGAGTCAGGACGTTAAGAGATCATATCAGGACAATTTTGCTAGCATCTGTGAGTGGGAATTAAAATAGGCCTAACTTCATGAATATGCAATCCAAGCAGTCTGAATTTTAAATATAAGACATAAATAATAGACTAGTAGAGACCAAGCTAAAGTTGATTATTATTCCAAAATCACATTCGATTACTTGCTTCATGAGAATTGCAAACCGATCACTGACAATATAAAAATGGTTAATATTAGAGTGCATCTGTATAATTAAATCATAACAGTAAACTGTTTGGAAAAAAAACCACTATTACTCCAGACTTCAAAGAGGTGTGATATAAGAGTGGTCTTACAGTTACATATCTACCATCATTCCATCTGAGGCATCTTCTGAGAGTGCCAGTTACTATTAAACATAACAATAATAACAATAATTATTATATCTCTCTCTATTAGGAAATAGGTGATAATTACCTTAGAGTTTAATGGGCTGCTAAACCGTTGAAATACCATAATGCTAAATATTTTGTCCCTGAATAGATGCCTGGCTATAATAGTTGGAAGTCCATTTACAGCTCCTAGAATAATTCCAATTAATGGTAGAAGACCCCCAATACTTTGGATGCAACATCTAAAGCTAACGGTAATACTTCGGCAATGAACTTGGGTTTTTTCTTTCTTGACATTTACAGAAAACAATGTCCTCATAGTTCAGGGACACAAATGAAAACCAAAGACTAAATCCAGGCTGCAGTTTTAGCACCACCCTGACCACTATGTGGTTCTTTCGAAACCTTTAACTCACTGGAGGCCACATTATCCTGGGTAAGATTTAGCTTCCAAGAGGTAAGCAAGAATTTCTGACATTCATTGAAAACTATGCTGACTTTCCCAAAACCAAACACCATCACTTGGTATTCTTAAGCCAAAATAGTAAACTTGAAATATCATGACAGACCTGAGGATGATGGATAACGTGCCTTCAACTCCTATGGCAACGAGGAAGGCCACATCTACATTACCTATTCCTTCCAATAACAGGGTGAGAAGGTGAAGCAGCAGGACTGCTTTACTGGTTTTCCTAGGAGCATTCTCTCATTACCACTGCACTGTATTTTCTGCTGCTGGCCACCAACAGATGACTTTCTATCAAGCCATGAACCATGGAGTTTTAATCCAGATCTGAAAGAGAACCTGCCCAGAATTTGAATAGGGATATCTTCACTAATTTGCTCTTTCTATACAAGTATATGCCTTTTTCTGTATGCAAAACTTACTTCTTTTTGCTACGAGTTTTAGCAAAGGAGCAAAGGAGCACACAGGAAGATACACTCGAAATCCCAAACAGTTTACAGTAAACAAGTAAGCTGCAATGAGTCCACATGCAAGGAATCATAAAGGAAAGAAGTGAGGTGAAGCATAAGGATATACTCAGAGTATGAAACATCCCTGTACTGCTCACAATGGTCCTTGGATTCTCTTGAGATCCTAATAACAACACCTCCCTAGCATTCTGCCTATTTTTGCTGTTCTCTGTTCCCCACACCCTCTTTCTATAATTTTGTGCAAAACAAATTTATTAATTCTATTCAGGTTTTGACCATAGAGTCACTTGATGCTATTGCTTGACAGAAAGAGTAAATAAAAAGGAATCAAATTATTAGTTTATGCTTCAGAACAAAGACATTCCAAAACACTCTTTAGGGGCAGTATATTAAAGACAGTAACAGATGAAGTTGATGGAGTCACAGTGCCACTATAGCATTCTTTATGCTTGCATACAGTGTCAAATGTAACAGGAACAGTATCTGATATTTTGAAAATCAGCCATTGTGATAAGGAAGACTATGGTGAATAAGTAAATTCACCAATATACTCTATTTTGCCATTTCTTGATATTTCTACACTTACAGCTGAACATTCACCTGTAAAAGAAGTTTTTTGTTCTCTGTCTGTAAAAGCAAATGAAATGCACTGAAAACATATGGCTAATCTTTTCAGTATGTTTTGAAAAGTATTCTTGTTTTAATTCCTCAGTCATGGTTAGAGAGGTGTCCTTTCAGCCTAAACTCTCCCCTCCAAGCAGATGTGCAAACATGCCTCTCAGACAGCAAAATTGCTGGAATGAAAAGGGAGAAGTTTAAAATCCACCACTTTCAGTATCTCATCACTACCTTTTCAATGTCATACATTTGGAGATGTATTTGTGTATACAGCCTGGGTATTTAGTAAACTCCCACCCTCCCACTTTACTGAAATTGCCTTTTAACCAAAGTCCCCAGAACAAATCACTTCCACAGTTGTTTATAATATGTCCAAACTTCTTTGCAGTTTCTGCAATAATTTAAGAATTTATGGTAATTTATGAGCACATGCACAATATATTCATACTAATACCCAGTAGTCAGATGTGTTTTTTTCCAAACTACTTTCAAGGCAAGAAGCAACTTAGTATCTCACTTTTTGAGCTGCATGAACAGTGTTGAGCAACCCTTTTTTTTTTCTATTATGTTTTTAATATAAATATCTCAAATTATATACTGATTAATTTTTTAAATCAGAAAAACCAAAGTCAAATGGAACACTAAAATTTTCACTGCCCACAGTCAATGTTTCTGATTTAAAATAAACTTAATAATTTTGCTTCATCTGAGCATTAAATGCATTTTACCCCACAAAATAGTCCATTACCAGTAGTAACATAAATATATAGAATGAGGATAATAAAAAATATGCTGCACCTCCAGTTTGTAATAACTTTAGCCTGTTCGTAATATGGGGATGGACTCTGGACTCATATAGATGCTCCACTTCTCTTTTTTTTTCCAGTATTGCCTTCAAGTTGTTAAAATAAATATAGACATTTAATAAATGCTATATAAAGGAAGACTTTGTTAGCAAAACAAACAGGATAAGAATTAAAAGTCTTATTCCAAAACTCTAAAATCAGTTGGAATGTGGCCACTGGAATGGACACATTCCCCTTCTCTATGAAGGATAGTGATGGTAGAATAAGATTGTTTTATAGACTTAAAGTAACTTTCAAAGTCAATATATTTTAAATATAATCTACATGTCTTCTGTGCATTACAAAAGTCTCTTTCATCAGGGTTCCTTGAAGCTAAACCAATGTCATTGAAGCAGAGGAAAATGCTGGAGGAGATTTAGCAAGGGAATTGTGCAGAAACTAAAAGGCGGTTCACTGAAACTTTTCTTGTCCTTCTATCTGAGCAACATCAACAATGGGTGAGTTCAAAATAGATCTTTTCTGTCTGCAGATCCCACCTCCCCAAACACTGAAGTCAAACAGCACCTTTAGATTGCACAAGACCTTCAAATTTGGCCTGTCTCTGACCACTAGTCTTCTATCTCCACTGAGACAAGAAAAAAGGATGCAAATCAGTTCCAGCAGATATTATCCTTTCTGCATTATTGTCATCTGCATTGACAGGGGAAAGCTCCCGTATCATGAGCTCCACGCTGTGTTAACTTTAGGCTGTGCTGTTGAAGGTAGAGGCTATACATTCCCCGAAGAAGAATCAAGCAGTGACTCTTCAAAGTCCAAAAACATCAGAATTCATAGGGCAACCTTAAAAACCCTGGAAATCTACTACATAAATCAAAAACCCAGGATGTGGAGATCCTGTGAAATCCAATGGTTGCAAATGTATTGCAAGGCTGATAAAGGACTGTTCAGATGCCATTTCTGCGCTGCACATTCAGCTGATTTCAGTGAGACTATCTCATGAGAGCAAGCAGATTTCACAGGATTCTTTAATTAGTGATTTATGCAATTAATATAATTTATAATTTTATATAATCATTATAATTTCTAACACTTTTAATCTTCCAAAAGCATCCATTTTATCAGCTGTAGCAGAATTACTGAAGCAAAACAGATGTGCATATATAAAGTTTTATAAAACAAGGTTTATATAAAACAAAATTTACCTAAGGAGTTTAAACCATGTCTGTACAGCCCATAAATCTCAGTTGTCCGATACAAAAGTCCAAAATATATGTTGCCACCAATGTATGATACATAAAATCACCCAAGAGTAAGCAGAGATGTACCAATGATGCAAAGAGCAGGGTCACTTAGCTGGAAACAGATACATCCTTTCAGAAAGAGTGCATTTCCAAGCTTGTAAATTGGGCTCCATGTTTAGCTGGTGCTTTGAAGTACCTAGGAGCATTGCTATGGCCTCTCTTTTAACCAGTCCAAATCTAAAATCCACAGACATTCTCTGCTAGAAAGAAATTAAAGAGACAGCATCCCCTTCTGGTGGGGAGCTTCAGGACAGTGTACAGGTAAAATCCCTCACTATTTGAAAGAAATAATTCAATAAAATCATAATTTTTAATTTATATTTGAAATTATTTTGCATCATTCATCTGTGGTTTTGCTACATTCTGTATCTATTAGAATTTGTAAGATAAAATGATGCATGTTTTTTTTAAAAATAAACTGTCATGGCTGGTAAAATGTCCAAAGTAAATATTTTTTCCTATAATAGCTAGTTAACAAAGTCAGTGACTTCTCCCTACAGATCTAGATTCATTTTTATCAATAAATACTCATGGTGACAGCAACTATTTGGTTACTTGTCTCAAAACAAGGGAACAGGATTTATTTTCAGAAATTACAATCTAATTAAGCAAATGAATGCATTTCTCTATTTCATCATGGAACACACTTTGTAAAGTTTGTCTTGTGATCAGGCTAACCTTTTTTAAAATGGTGAACATTTTTGCATGAAGAAGAGAAATTAGTGTAAATTGCTAGAAGGATTCTAAAGTAAAAACATCATTTCTGTTCTGCTGATCTAAACTCTAATACTCATGCAAGTTATCTGTACATGAATGAGGTGACTAGAAGGAAAAGAAAAAAAAACCCCCAACAAAGTCAGGCCAAACTTCATTGTCTCAGACTATCTTAATTAAAGATGCAGAACTGAGAGATGTTGGCCTCAAATACCTGGAGCATGAGGCCTCATTTTGAATATTGCCTGCAGTTTTGGTCACAACAATATAAGAAAGATATTAAACTATTACAGAGCATCCAAAGAAGGGACACAAAGATGGTTAAGGGCCTTGAGGAGAAGTTGTGTGAGGAGTGTCTGGGGTCACTTGGTGTGTACAGCCTGGAGAAGAGGAAATTGAGGGGAGGCCTCATCACAATCTACAGCTTCCTCATTAGAGGAAGCAGAGGGGAAGGCACTGTTCTCTTCTCTGTGGTAACTATTGATAGGACCCAAGAGAATGGCCTGAAGTTTTGACAGTGTGGTTTAGGTAGGATATCAGAAAAAAGTTTTTCAACAGAGGGTGATTAGGCATGGGAACAGGCTCCCCAGGGAGCACTAAGCTTGACAGAGTTCAAGAAATGTTTGGACAATGCTTAGGCACATGGTGTGACTCTTGGGCTACCCTGTGAGTTGGACTCAATGGTCCTTATGGATGTCTTCCAACTCAGCATACTCTGTGATTCAGTGATTTGCCTTCAGTTATTGAAAGACAGTACTTTTTCCAAAGCGGAACCATGAGCCTCAATACTCAGATAATGTCATAGCAAAAGACTAAGTCAAATATTTCCTGTGGAATATATTCAGATGATATACACTACTACAGAGCACTCAAAATACTCAGAAGGTCAGGCACAAGCAGCATTAACTGGTTCAGAGTGAATTTGGTTTGCCTGTGACCACAGCATCACTGACACACGGCTCACAGCCCCAGCCAAATGCAGCAGGCAATCCGCCTACCCAGTCCTCAACATAAGGAACAGGAGGAGCCCACAGCTCAAGAATTAATGAAACTAAATACAAAATCTGTACAAATTGTTCTTACACATAACACCAGCAGATATGGGCTCCTGTTGAAATCAGTGACTCATCTGGATTTCTAATTTGCTGTGAAATATTCTTGGATTATATCACATACTCAGAAAAGAAATGATAGATGGGAGCACGTGTACTTCTCTGTAAATATGAATCTGGAAACCAGGACATAGTTGAGGAATGTTTTGGCTAGCAAATCCAAGCTGAAAGAGAAGGAAAGACAGAGGTCATGGCTCTTTCCTTGGTTAAAAAATAAGTAAATAAATAATTGGCTAGTAATAAGATAAAGCAATTCTGTAGTTATTGTCGCACAGAGGCTACGTTATCCTCACACATTCCCAAGAAGGCCTAGACTCCATTCATGTTCTGCATTTTTCTTGGAGAGGGATGGGTAACTTCATAAAGTAATTTCTTAGTCTTAGTCTTATTTCTTGAGTTGTTCAATTTTCATTGCACTGCACTGCAAAAAGGTCACCACAAATGAAATAAAGGACTCAAGTCAGTCAGCAGCATTTGTCTTACTATTTGGCAGAATTCACATCCCCAAGCTGAATGCCTGCATGGAGCCATGGAAGAAATGGGTACCTCCACATGGCACAGGGGAAGCCATTGTGCTGGGAAGGGTCACTGAGAGATAACCAGTCCCTCTGCAAAGGGACTGAAGTCCCCGAACCACGTGTCCAGAATGTATTCCAGCACTGCCAGAAACAACAGGGCTCCACAGGAGATGTAGCCACTGGAAATGCTGTATTGGTGGAAACCTAACTGTTGGGGAAATTTATGCTCCTACAATTCTGAGCAGCAGCTGCCTGACAGCTTTGTGACTAAAAGAGGGACCTTCCTGCTAAATTTACACTCACACATGTCCTGGTGAGTCCAGTGCCTGATGGTTAAATTTTCAGCCTTTTGGCTGAATAATTTATTTATAACAGTGTAGCCAACACAATCCTTCTGGAACTAGTGAATTATACATTATAAATAAATTCAATTAAACTAAAGCTTCTTTATACCTAACAAGAAATAGCTGAGCTCTTAAATAACAGACTGAAGTGGACACTTAAACTAATAGTTCTCCCAGTCAATGGGACCATGTGTATATTTTGTTTCACACAATCTCTTTGGCTTCCAAGAAAAGACAAACTACACGCTAAGAAATCCCTTAATTAGGTCAGTGATAGAGAAAGCAGCTCCAGTGCATTTCTGTAAGCAGCAATGTGTGAATTTTCTATTCAACACAGCAACAGTGGGCTATTTATTCGACTTATGCGCATAATTAGTAGTAAAATTACAGGTTTTTTTTTTCTTTTAACATACAGTAGTTATTCTTTATGGGTCTGGATTCTGAACAAAAATATTTCCTTTAGACTTTGAGTAATGCTTTCTTCAGGTGAGCTCTGGCAAATACCATTAAAAAATATAAATCTGGAAACCTAGGAAGTATAGAAAGCGGAAGGAAATTACTTCAGCTTGGCATGAGGTACAATATTACTTTCTTTAAATAAAATGTATCCTCTGTCCTTATGAACCCCTTACAGGTTAATTTAACATTTCATTGTACTCTGTCACTTGCCCTTGGCTTGCCAGAAATGCACCAGGCAGCTGATATTACAGTATTTAGAGTTACAAAGACCTTATGTTTACATATACTGTTTTTCACTTATTTCTGAATACATGGTTGATTGGCACCTTTCTGATTCATTCATAAATTATTTTTTTTTACATATTAAAGAGAAATAGCACATAGTGGCATGTGCATTAGTAACAAGATTGTAGGTAAATTTAGAGGGTATCTACACTTGTCACCAAAATTGCAATGTACCCCATGTTGGCTACTTTTTTTGCACTCAGCTATACTTATCTAAGCAAGCAGAAAAACACAATATTAGAAAAAAATCTGCATGAGAACTTGAAAAAGATGTATGGATGATACATGTGACATTCTTAAAAGTGCATTTTAATGTATCATAGGAGCCATATAGATAAAAAGTGTCAAAGATAATAGCACAGTTAATGCCATTACTATAACTCTACTTAAAACATAGAGCTACATGCTGTGAGTTTGGTATAAAATTTAAATCTTCTAAGTGGAATGTAGAATCAATAATGTACATGTTAAATCAGTTAAAATGCACTTAACTAATTGCTCTCAGATTGCATTCATTCTCCAGGGCAGATATTTCTAAGATACTGAATGGGGATAGATCCTTGCCAAATACTATTAAATCTCTTTCATAAATTATCTGAACAAAAGGCAAAATGATGTCCAGGAAAGTTCAACAAATAAAGATACAAAGACTTATTAATTGCTGAGTACAAGATAAGGGACAGCTTATAGGGAGTAATCTTCATGAATTTCTCAGCTTACTTTATGGGACCTGCATGTTTTAAAACACAGCCAAATGGAAGCACTCAGCAATAGTACAGAAGGAGCAGCCTCACAGAACAGGGACTGTGACCTGGAATGTTTACTGAAATGGTCATTTTAGATAGCATGACCATGGGGAAAGACAATCATATTTTTGTATGAATAATGAAATATGCAGCAATAGAAGAATTACTCTGAAGTTTATTAACTAGGACTCTTCTTGACTTTTCCAAGTGGATAATTGAGGAGGATTCTCATGCTTTGGCACCTCAGAGCTCATGCACTGTGAAAGGCTATAGACAACTCACCTGAGACTAAGTAATCTTTAAAGCATCTATTTTACAGACCTCTTCTTTACTGGCAATACATCAACACATCAATTTAATAGTAAGAAAAATGGATCTACTACTCTTTAAGAAGATTCAGAGAAAATCTTTAAATCAGGATGGAAACAAATTAACTATTTCCATTCTTCTGATTAGGGTCACATTCCCTAGTAATATTTAGTTTCCTAAGAAGAAAAAGTCACCTTTCTCTGAACTCCTTACTCTTCTATGCCAGCAACTAATCAGTCAAAAGCACCCAGGTGTAAAGCTGATCTGACAAACTCTGTTGAGAGTATATGTGGTGTAATTTCACTGAATCCTCAGTGCAGGGCAGAGTGCTGGCTAAACCCAAAGGTTTATCAAAACACGGCGATAAATCCCAGATGTAACCTCAGCTTTTCATGCTTTCTATTTTGTTAAAACCACTCATGGGATTTTTGTTGGGTGTTTTCTTTTTTCCCCTCCCTTCCACAAACCAAAGTAAATTGGTCTGGCTTCTGGTACTGGCACACTGGCACACCTCCTCTTAACAGCTATAAGCCCTTCTGCAAAACAGAACGGCATCTTTGAGATGGGGTGTTTATATGGGCAACATTCAGCCACTGTACTGAATGTGGCCACACCTTCAAAGAAACTCCTGAGCACTGTTCCCCCAATGAAAGCATTAACTGGTTTTAGTTGACTTGATTTACATGGAAGCAGACAGTTCATTAACTAAGCTGAACCTGAAGAAGCAAATGTAACTCACATGCAGATGTTTTCCCAGATACCTGATGTCAATGCTGCTGCAGCTTTCCTAAGCATAAGAATACAAAAACAGCAGTGATAAGGCTTTGCAGAATCTCCCAGCAGCTAAAGGTGAGCAAACTGTTGAAAAAATCTGTATCAGGGCTACTTAGGTCAAAGAATTTAAGTTAATGTAACCAAATCAATGTGTTTAATATATAGGATGCACTGCACAGAGAACTGCATTATTCACAGAAACAATAATTTAATATGGCCAAGGGGTAAATGGAGGGCCTGGAACTCACATACCAATCTCTAAGAAATCTACACTTAAAAGAAAAAAAATTTTAAGTTTCTAAGCTTCAGGTAAAATTATACCTAACAATTTATATTATTAAAGCACCTCCTCTAGGAGCAGTCTTTCAAATGTTAAGCTCGGGTAAGCTCAATTTCTCTGGTCGCTAAAAAGGAGTTCTTCCTGCTCAGTTGGTTTTCAGACATCATTCCTTCCTTGAGTAAGAGAGTTTAAAATAATAGTCTTGTGAATATACAAAAAGGTGTACACAGTATGCAAAAAAAATATTTCAAACACAAAATTAAAATAGATAAACTTTAATGAGCAATACGGAAAGTGTTTCATACTCATCAGTTCTTAAATGTCAAAGCTACTTTCTGCTGTCTTTCACTCAGAATCCTAATTAAAATTACACCTCAGCACCATTTCTCAGCTAGTAAGCTCAGTACTACCTCCCTATTATGGTTGCTTTTCTTGGCTTGTTATCAAATCCTCACCACAGTCATAACAGCTACAGATTAATCAACCTGCTTTTCCTCAGTTCATTAATTTAGCTACTTTGCTAATATAATCTGTCTGTGTGGAATCTGAGGGTCTTTTATTCCTATTGCAAAAGATCCTGTAATTTGATCCTTAGTTCAACATACGTTATACAGAATGCCTCAATTATCACTTAACTTCTGCTTCTTACACTCTTACAGTCTTTGTGTCATTCTTTTTTCTTTTCTAATGAAAAATTTGTCTCATATAGTTGGACACTGACTTTCTTTATTCTCCTCCTTGGCATCTATCTAAACACCTTTCTATCTTTCTGTCTCCTAGATTAGTATTATGTTTATCTTAGATTTTTAAATCAATTTTCCCACCATTGTAGTTTATTGACTTAGAAGACAATAAAATGAACAAGAAATAAAGTGAAAAAGGCAATGTGAATGGTATTTGTGTATGCTTAAGTATATTTAGTATTAACCATGCACTAAAATCAATGGCTTCTCCTTCTGTCTGGAGATCCTAAGAAGCTTGTTTTCTTATAAAGTTAGACAGTGAAAGAGAATTTTGCTTGCAAAATTCATCACTTTGCAGAACAATTTCCATCTACGAATATCCAGCATTAACAAAACAAAAATCAGAATGCGTAGATGTTAAAAGAAGGAGACAGAAATCTCAATAAAACAAAGAACAGAGCATGTCTGTGATTTTGGTAAGCAGTGTATACCCAAAGGCCTTGTTTTCCCACTGTAAAGACAAGCAATTTTTCAAAAGTCAATGTTGTTTATTCATATCCAGTGGCAGGAGTATACGGTGCCCAGGCAAAAAACAATTTAGACCCCAAATTTCAATTCCCAAATTGGCTATTCAACTGTAGCCTGTAATCACCTTTCAGATTTTACATTCACTACATTTAGTCAGTGTTCTGATGGTCATAATAGGCTACTGTGCAGCCCTGTGTGAGAAACCATATGCTTTTTCCTGACAAATGCTCTCCCAGTCGTGGATGCACAACATAAGAATTTTACATTATCAAATCCAAGAAAGAAAATTTCATTTTCCAGTGCTCATAAATAATAATTGTGCTTTGTCTCTTAGCACACTGAAGACTCTTTCATTTCTGGATGATATCTTATTCAGGGTCTAACCTGTAGACATATATTCCTCAATTTTAGAAAAATAAGTCAATGCATATAGTAAGGTGAATAATCTTTCCATGAGTTACTTATTCCAGGCAGTAGTAAGAAATATCCATGTCTTCACCTTCACACTCCAGCTTGAATTTGTAAGTACATTATTTAATGACCCGTTTCAATGTGTCATGGAATCTTTTGTACTGAGATTCATATGATGAAGCCAAAAATAACTTCTTAACTCAGTTTATAGTGATTATTATCTTATTACTATTATCTACGGTCTCACAGTATCCTTCTGCATAAAATATCCAGCACACAACTGGATTAATACATCTTATGACAGGTGAGCAATTGCCTCACAAGTTGGACACTAAAGATGGAAGTGAATGGGGTGACATCAGTCTGATGACTGGTCACTAGAGGAGTTCCCAGGGCTCCATCCTCATCCCTGTGCTCATTAATTCTTCATAAATTACTTGGATGCAGAACTTGAAGGTGTGTTAGGTAAACTTGATGATGGTACTAAATTGGGAGGAGCTGTTGACTCCCTCAAGATACGGAAGCCCTGCAGAAAGACCTTGATAAGTCAGAGGGCTTTGCAGTCACCAAACACATGAACTTCAACAGGGAAAGTGCCAGATTCTGCACCTGGGATGGGGCAACCCTGGATGCACAGACAGACTGGGGAATGAGAGGCTGGGAAGCAGGACTGAGAAAAGGGACCTGGGGGTCCTGGTCAGTGGCAAGTTGAACACAACTCAGCACTGCCCTGGCAGCCAGGAGGGCCACCCGTGTCCTGGGTGGCATCAGGGACAGCATCGCCAGCTGAGCAAGGGAGGGGATTGTCCCGAGATGCTCTGAGCTGGGGCAGCCTGACCTCGAGTGCTGAGGGCAGTTCTGAGAGCCACTGTGTAAGAAGGATATAAAGTGATAGAAAGCATCCAAAGAAGACAGGGAAGGGTCTAGGGAGGAAGACATGTGTGGAGCAGCTGAGGTCACTTGGTCTGTTCATCCAAGAGGAGACTGAGGGAAGACCTCATAGTTATCTCCAGCTTCCTCATGAGGGGAAGCAGAGGGGCCAACACTGATTTCTCCTCCTGGGTGACAGATGAATGGCATGAAGCTGTGTCAGTGTGGGGACAAGTTCTAATATGGATGGATCAAAGCTACTATATGTGCACAGCAGACATACTCTGCAGGTGTGTAGAGGATTTCTAGGTTGCATGCATATTTGCTGAAGAGTCTCTCTAGGCCATGTCTCATGGCATTGCAGAAGCCATCAGTTAATGCCACACTGTTTGGCAAGGACAACACTCTGTCTTTGTGTATGGGTGCTGACCAAACCAGCCTTCTATTTCTCAGCATCTGATGTAAGAGATCTGAAAACAGGAATCTCTGGCATTTCTCTAGTGTAGAGATCATGTACCTCTTCAAGAAGAGATACAAGAACCTTCTCCAAGGTCACTCAGTCTGCAGTAAAACCAAAGAAAAACAATTGCTACAATTTTATCTAAATGTGAAAGATATTAATTCTATTATTCCAAATGTTAATGTATTTGCAAAGTTAGTTAAGGCTCTTCCAAGTTGGTCCTCCATATCTTATGTGTACCTATATAGACAATGTTTTCCAAAACATTTAGGAAGCCCTAAAAATGCAGGTGAGGCTACCAAAAGTGTGCTTTAGTAATTTTTAAAACCTTCATTTTGCAGCTGGAGTCCTTTCTGGCAAATGAAATTAAAATCATCTCATTATAGCAACTTAGATATGGATTACTAGTCTCTTAATATGTGTCTGATAGATGCTGAAATGCTCAGACAAACCAAATGCTTTGTCCACGTCTGGAAGTACTTTTTTTTAACCTGGGGATTTAGGAAATTACATGGGTAGCTTAAGAACTTTATAAGCAGTGACTAAGTGAAGACCTGGAAATCACTTTCTTGCATTTAATTATTACATTCTTCTTAAACTCCAATCCCAGTGACTAAGCTTTTGTATTTACTAAAATGTACTGTGATTAAATACAATACTAAGAATGCAAGATTGATCACAATAAAGTATTTTAAGGGGAAAAACCCCCCAAAACTAGAAAGATTTGACCATTCTTAAAGCAGAATTTGGTCAAAATGAGTTTTCAATCTGCTACAGAGTTAGGTCACTGGAATCTAAATAATTTTTTAAAACCGGAGGGCCTACGCCTAATATTATCTTCTGTGTTTTGGTCTGGCAATTCAATGATTTTTACAGTAATACTCAAGATTATTGCAAATTACCAGGACTTAATCAAATGGAGACACACATCCTATTTCCTTCTTTCCTTAGCCTATAGTTTTCTACAGTGTCACTTGTTTTTGCTCAGAAGAAACCAAAATATGCTTGGAATCGTAATTTGGAAAAAAAGTGTAGATTTGTGGTAGCAGTGGCATTGACTACCTGCCATAAAGCTTTTTAATGAGCTTCACCATCTCCATATCAAGTTCAGCAATGAATGCAATTTGATCCCAAAAGAGCCCTTTTCAGAAACCATGTAGCATTTAAAGGACCACGTATAATATAGTAACTCTATTTTCATGAAAAAAAAAATCTGCTAGATACTTAACAGACTTCATCCTGAAGGAAAAGCTGGTATATGATGTTGTTCTTGGCTAAACAGCCTCAACCTCCTTAGAAGCTGTGATTTTCTATTACCACCCCTTTTAAATAATGAACCTAGGGTAATCAAAAATGTTACATGCAGGAAAATACAGTATATGCAGAAGATATGTTATTTTTGTCAAGTATGAGGACCAGATGCCTGTCTCAATAAATCAAATCAGCACCACTTTGTTCTATGGAACTATCCAAATTTATAGCCATTCTGGTCTTGCAACTGCATTCTGCTTCCTAGAACTAGAGGAAATTGTGACTGGTTATGGCACGTGCTGTACCTTACCTTTTTGAACAAGACATTTGCTCGTTTGCTCCTATGATGACCTATGCTTTAACAAAAGGATGAACCATCATTAACAACGCTGAAACTAAGTAACATAAACTGAACACTTTCACATTTCAAAGATGGCATAACAAAGAGACAGGACTGACAAGTGAAAACCATAAAAGTAGATGGGAGATCTATATTTCCAGCACTGACATTTCAAAGTTTAGAAGCATTGTTTGTTTTTTTCAGAGAGAGAGATTATTTTAAAAAATGTGGCCATTCATCTAGTTTTAGATCATTGTCTCCACCCACTTCCTTTCACATAGAGTTTAAGATAGTCAGGTCCAGGCTCAGGGCCATCTTTAGTAGAAACTGTCATTCTTATAGAATATATTGAATATACTTCATTAAGAAAGATTCATATAGAAGTTAGTAATGACAATAAATATAATAATTTTCGTTTTCCTTGTTTTGGGCATTGGAGAGAGCTCTGTGTGCAGCAGTTATCACTGATCCTTTTAAATTTCATTTGCTTCTCTCTGGGATGTTTCTTAATCAAAGACCAGATTGTTATTGTATGGAACAAGCAAGTGGAAAAAGGTAACTTGCCATCCCCGTTTCTCAATCAGGAGAGCTGTCTGTATGTAGGATCCCATGCCATTAGAGCACTGTAATTATATGAGGGCTCTGTGTGCAGGAAGAGGCTCACTAAGAATGTCCCCATGACAATCATTATGGAACAAGACTGACATTTCAAGTTGAGTTACAACTGTGCACAGTAGACACCCTGACCAACTATGCCTGCATCCCTGGGCTTTGGAATATTGTAAATCCTTATTTCTTCTATAGCAGAAAATCCAATTGTAAGCTTTGGTGACTCAATATTATGCACTTTTTGCTGTAATAGGGTCTTGTTCTTCTACAAAGCAACTTGTGTCCCTCATACAGCAAGTGTACTGCAGGTAGAAAGGCCTTCATATACTATCATCTCATCTTTTCTCCTTTTTCCTGTATAACAACAGCCAATTTCTTTTTCCTCAGATAAAGATCAATACAAATAAAGCAAGTTTAAATGGACAGTGACCATTGCACCCTTGAACTTAATTTTCCTTTCTTCAAGTCAACCAAATGGAGAATTCCACGCTAAGGGGAATCAGGTCAAAGAAGACAATTACTCACCACAAATATTATTTAATCAAAACATAAATACTGAACTAGAGCATAAACAATAACAAAATCTTCCTTTTGGACATACATTTTTGAATAGTACAGCAGTTGGGCAAGGGACAACAGGGTCAAATTTAAATACAGCAAGTTCCATCCGAATAGGAAGAAAACTTCTTTTCTTCAAGGGTGACAGAGCACTGGAATAGGCTGCTTGGAGAGGTTGTGGAGACTCCTCTGGAGATATGCTGTTCCTGGATGTGATCCTGCGCAAGCTGCTCTGTGTGAGCCTGCCTTAGCAGGAGGGTTGGACTGGATGTTCTCCAGAAATCCCTTCCACTCTCAAACATTCTGTGACACTGTGTCATTCTCTGATTCTGAATTGTACACACTCCCCTTTTCCTTCACTCCCTGATCTCTCACTCTTGGAGCTTGTCGCACCCAGCTTCCATTTTGAGCTTTTCTTTTCCCATTCTCATGCTGCCCTGCTGGCTTTCATCCAACGTGTTCCTTTTGCCCTTTATTTTTTAGGTGACTCAAGTTCTCTCTCTGCTCATGCAACCAAAACCTTTTGCACATTTTTGCTGATTTACAGGGGCCACCTCAGGTCACTACCTCTTATGCCTATAAAAACATTTCTCTTTCTTGCACCCCCATTTTGAGTGTAGGTCTCCACATATCCCCCGAAGGCCACAAGAGTGTGTGGAGAGGTCCAAACTGACAGAAGAGATCCCAGAAAAGCACTCACTCTCAGGTTCAAGTCTCTAGCAAATACCTCACTGTATTTCTGAAGTTTAGTTTTTACATGGAATTTATAATAACAGGAAAGAGAAATATACAGACTTTCAGTACTTGGAATGGCAATATGTCATGTGGCTAGGAAAGGTATGTCTGGGAGTATCATATAGCTGTTACTCAGCCTAGAGACAGAGGAGCTTTTTGTGGTGTGCTGAGGCTTCTTGAGCAAGTCAGACCAAAATACAAACACATGGCTGAGACTGTTCTGGCTTAGACTGACACGGACAAGTTTCACACCCAAAAATAAGTAGCTATTTTTTATTATGACAACAAAAATTTGTAAAGGTAAAAAAATTAGACCCATCTGACTCCATTTTCCCAACAGGGCAACCTCTCTCTCCCTGCAATCCTCATTCAGGCAAGGACCAAAACAGTTTCATTTCAAAGCAAACTAAAGAGGAGTTTATGGATCATGCTCCATCAAGCAGAGGACAATTGCACTCTCTGGAGACTTTACAAGGGAGAAGCTTGCTTCTTTATCTTGAAAATCAGCCATTCTGAATTACTCAAGAAAATTCCATATATTATTAGATTTCTAGTCATGAATACTTCTATTTTTAAAAAAGTTTCAACCACTCAGATTTCCAGCAGTAACATAGGAATAAAAATATTTAGAAAATGCAAAAAAATATTTGTTTCTTAAGAGTTTTTTAATATCCCAGCTTCCAATGTTCTAAAAGATAAAAAACAGAAGTGGAATTTTTCTCTTCAAAATTATAAGTTACAGAAGGTCCTTTTGGAGTAGGATACTCTAGTGTTTGTTCATGCATTAAAAAAAATAAGGACAACCTCTAGGGGTAGGAGAGCAGTGATTGTTTGGGAATACCTGCCTGTTTAATACAGGGCAATCAATATTGTCATTGAAAGGGAACAGATGGAAAGATCTCAATCATAAAGATTAATATAGGACCTCCTGTAAGTTGCCTTAGTAGGAGTTAGGCATTTTCAAAGCCAACTTGGCAATAGTGTGCTTATTTGGTGAAATTTATGGTCAGAAAACATCACTCTAGAGGAAGGAAATAGGCCAGTTTCTTCTTTCCATGCAGTACAGAAAAACCCCACAAGTCACCAGTGGCATAGGTCCCTTTGATATATGTTTAGGCAAAACCAGTTGCAATTGGATATACAAGCAGCACATAAAACATATTTCTGGCAGCAGAAAACACAGTGTCTTACAGAAATTACATGCACATCAAAGAGTTTGGAAAGAGATCTTCATGGTGATGAGAATGGATCCCATATGATAACCAGTAACACTCACTTCATGTTGCACATGATGAAGCTAAAGCAAAAAAAAATGTATGCCACACACAGTGAAATTAAATATTCCACAAAAAAGCCACCCTAAATCCAAGTAAATTTATACTAGAAGCTTGATTTTATTACTGGCATATTACTGACTACATTACACTGTAGGATTCTACAGTGATTTCTCCTCAGTGTGTTGTAATGTGGGCTAACTACATACAAATGGCAAAGCAATTGCAGAAGTGAAGCTCAGTGGGTTCAAAATTTGTCTTTTGGAAACAGTGTTCAAGAATTCTCTGAATTCAGGCTCTACTCAAGCACAAACATTTACCAAACCATCTGTTAAACAACCAGAACAGCATATGCAATAACACTATTGAGAACAACAGAGCCGAGATAGCAACGATACTTCCTTTCCTTTAGGAAATCCATGATTTCTGTATATTGTCAATTTCTACACAGTTCTCAGCTCATAAAGGGCATTTTCTTTCTTTTGGTTCTTCTTATTGCATGGAGTTACCTTGCCACTCATTCTAGGCTTTCAGAGATATCTCTCAAACTCAGGATGTGTCATGACTCCTGTTATCATACCCAATTATTCCTCTGTCACCAAAAAGATATCAGCACCTTCATTAAGTCCACTTTCTGAGTTAATGTAGATATCCTGGGGGAGTCACATGTAGGGGCATACAACTGTGGGAAACAATGAAAAGTAAATAAAAATATGTAAATAAAAAACATCCACCAAGACCTGGTTGATTTGAAATATTAGGGAGAACAGATTTTGTGTTTCTTCTTGTCCAGAAATCCTGTGTTTTAGTCAAGTTTTGAAATAATTACATTCTTTCAAAATTCATTCTCTGTTGTATTGTTGCAAAACCACCAAATTGATTCGAATAATATAGTGACCCTGTGCATAGACTTGAAAAGAAATTAGCCCACAATCATTCACTAATTTGATAGTGGCCAACCAGCAATATTACCTATAACTACTGTTTAATATAAGATCAAGTTTCTGCACAAGGACCTGGAAAGTCAGTGTGCTGATATTTTATGCATAAGCATTTGATATCCTTTATCTGGTAATGGTGTACAAATTCTTTTGTCTAAGATGTACTCCATTTTTGTTATTATTGTATTCTTATTTCCCTCTATTAGCATGTTGCTTATCTCCTGGTCTATTTTTTTCTTGAATAACCTCAGGATATCTCTTAAATCAGACAAGCAGACATTCCAAGAGAAATGCAATCCATTACTTATCTGTAAGTGCATCTAAATATTTTCAAGAAAAATAAATTTGTTATAGAGAAAAAATGTCATAACATGAAAAATCCTTTAAACATCTTTAGCCAAATTCTTTTGAGAAAATGGTTTTCATAGCCTTTTCAGCTTCTTGTGGACTCAAAGTTCTAGAGAGTCTTCCATCTATGTAAAATCATAATTATTTCAGAACTAACTCCCACTCAGCTCCCACAATAGCTCTAATTCCAACTATGGTGCTGTAAGGGCTGAAGCAAGTAATGCTGGCTCACAGAGGGATTTGAAACCCAGTGTCACCTGTGTTTAGAACAGCAGCCTCCAATTAGAGCTTTTCAGAAAAACTCAAAAAATTCTCACTGGAAGATGAGATTGAAGCTTTTTGAGCCAAAGATCTCTATCTTCCAGCTCCACAACACAAAAGGCTGCTTATTTTTTACCACTTCTTTTAAATTCTGCATACATATGTATCAACAGACAAGTAAGCAACGTTTGTTTGCAATGTTTGTTCTTAGTCTCTAGGCAGCCCTGACTAAAAAAATGCAAAAAATAATAACCACATGGGCTACAAAAACTTTCTTAATCCATTACACTGAAAAATCTTAAATAATGTGCAAATTTTTAGAAATACCTATTTAGGGAACCTGAAGCACAAATGGCAGAGCTGTCTTCAGAGATGGATTTTGTTTTCATAGTAATATTCAAGCTTTCAACCTTTTTTTTTTTTTAAACAAAAGGAATTGGGTGGCAAGAGCCAAACTCTCCCATTCAAAAAGCATCTGGTGACTGTTGAAACAAGGGATCTGAGAGTTATAATGCAATTTGTCATCCCAGAGCATTCTGAAACAGGTGCAAGACAAACTGAATAGTATCTGTCATCATTCCAGCCCAACTACTGCTCACAAAAGGAAGCATTTAGCAAGATAAGGGCATTCACCTTAGGAAGATAAGGGCATTAACTAGCCATTGTGTAAGATGAAAAGTCTGTCTAGTTCTGTCTCTTTCAAAGTTCTGTAGCAGAAAATAAAAGAAGTCATTAAGAAAAAACAAAAGATGTATAGAACAATATACTTATGCATTTACATAATTCTCACCTTTCAATTTAAAAAAAATCAAAAAACCTCAAATATTTTAAAGCTCTTTCTGTAGAAAGGTCTACTGATAATTCTTTCTGTCTACACAAGTTCATGGAATAAATTCATGGCTGTTTCCAGGAAAAATACTAACAAGTTTCAAAGAAAGGGACAACAATCTGTTTCAGACTTGATAACATGCTTAATTAATATCCAAGCACGAACACTGAATTCTTTTCAGCAGGACATGGTACAGATTTTCCAGGCTCTGGATCAGAATTCCCATCTATAAATATCAAATAAATGAGACTAATTTTTTGTCAGAATTACATCATTGCAACTCTGCTGTAACTACAGTGCAAGCACAGCAATATACTATCATTGCTGTTTAATCCTAGCTAGTCTCACTTATGCAAAAGAGTGACTATAGCTAATTTTTAAAACCTGTGACTCTGAGCTCTGCTGTGAACTACTCAGTTACAGCCAAGATCTGGCTTCATTACTACTGCATTTCCTGACACCTGTTCCCCCACAGCTCCAGTTCATCACTCTTGACTTTTTAGACAAGAATCTTGACTTTTTAGACTAGATTCTCATTAGATCTCCTCTAGCAATGCAAATATTAAGGGGGCGGGAGGAAGCTATTTGCACATTACTCTGCTTTTTCTTTTTGAGGCTAACCATTGTGAGATTTGAGACTCTATTTTAGAGTATTGTGATTTTTTTACTGATCATTTTGAGTCTTATTTATGCCTGTAGCTAAATTTGGCCAGTGAACTGAGGAGACCACAAGAAGAATTGAACTTCAAGGCTCCTGCTTTTCATCAGCTCCTTTTTCTTGACAAGCTAAACCTTCAGAGAATGTTAGCTACAATCACATTTTGCTAAATTAGCTCCCTGCTGTTATTCTCCCTGAGGTTCACTGTGGATATGTCAATGTCTTCCCACTGCAGCATTCTTCATTCAAATTTCACCTGTGATAATATGTGGCTACTGGAGGAAGTTTCACCAATTTCTTAGGGCATGTTAAATGTCTGGGAGTTAGCCACCAGCTAAAAAAATTAGAAACTAACTTCAAAGACAGCGAAAGAATTATTACCAGATTTCTTTGGATGAGCATAAAAATACTGTGTGATCCTTGCAGAGAGCTCATCCTCAGTCCCTTCAATCAGCAGAGTGAATACCACTGGCTGGAGACCACTAAACCCAAACTCCTTCACATCAGCTGACGTGTGACACCTCCTAGGCAGCAGGCTTTACAGCTTATCTTATTACAAATATATCTATTTACTTATTTATTGACTTGAAAATATATTTAAGTCTGGCAAATGAATATGCAGATGAGGCATATAAAGCCTGCTATTAACATTTGCATTGACAAGCTTTGCTGCTTTGTGCTGTTGATACCTTCATTCATTTAATTTAATTGCTTGCTGGTCTCTATGGCTTGTGGAGTATCTTCTCAGAACCCTACTACTTTCATTCGATCTTTATCAGCTAGAAGTAAAACAAGGAAATGAGATATAAACAGAGCAGTAAATGTAGCTGAGTCAGTGAGTGATCTGCATGAAGAATGCTTACCCTTGCAGCAAAGACAGAATGTTTACTAGTGATGAGAAATGTTACTGGAGATAATGATGAATGCAGTTTTTATCAGTTTTCTCTATAAGAGAAATCACTTTCCAGTATTTTTCACTCCTTATTTTACTCTTCAATTATCCTCATGTCTAAAGGACCCTTTAAATAATATTGCTTGCAAAGCCAGCCAAAAAGTGGCTCTTGGCTCAGAAGAACCCTGAAGACTTTATAAGCTGTTTTCACTCCTATCCTTGGAGCTACTCCCAGTAGAAGCCAAATCCATAAATCTGCAACTCAACACCAGGAATGACAAGTTAATCTTATCAGTGTTGTCAAGGTCTAATCCAAGACCACAGACACAGGATGTCTGACAGATGCTGAACCACAATAGCTAATTCTATTTCAATTTCAATGAAAGTCGTTTTAGATTATTGTTGTCTTATATGTTGTTAAAGTGAGATATAGTTCCAAAGACCCAGTGAGAACTTTCAGTCCAGACATAAATTCAAGTCCCTACAAAGCCCCTGGTAAGAATCAGAGTTCAACCAAAGAGGTGCTAGAAAAGCCTTCAGAGACGCAGGGATTTGTTTCAGGTAATCAGTATCCAAAAGCTGAGATGCTGATGTAATCTGCAAGTGCACTCTCTAAATATCTCAGTTCTAGACACCTTTTCAGAAATTACTTCTACTGAGCCTAGGGACTATCTAGGAAACATATTTCATATAATATATCAGTCCCTCTGCTTCTGGACAGAAACAGGAGATAGCACAGCTAAATTCATTATGAAAGTCAAAGAAAAAACTGCCAAATACTTGCAAACCTTGCTGAATGTTCAAGACACTTCAATCCAGTTGGCCAGTCTTGATTGAAATGATTCATATATTTCTACCAAAAACACAGAAGGCAAATAGGATCTCAGAAGCACTATGAGGATGAATGTTTGGTCCCTGGCACATGCTCTCAGACATACTGCTCCACATTTCATGTCACGTATGAGGAAAACCTCAGATCAAACACTGTGGAAGCAAAACAACACTTCTTTCTTTCCATGGTGCTATCTGGAAGAGACTACAAAATGAGTTTCAGGTTTATGATGTGAAATCCTGGACATGCTGAAATTAAAGGCCTATCCCCTTCTGACTCTAAAGGAGCCAACACTTTATCTATGAAGAGCTAAGACAGAGCTGGAGAACCTGAGAGGAGGAAGGAGCCAGGCTCTCAGCCTACCTGCAGGTGGCTACCACGTGTCCTAAATTTATCTGTGGGTCCTTGCTGCTTATTGAAAAACATGGCAGTGGCCTTCTTATCTCTAAGGAAAATTAATATCTTGCTTGGAAAATGCTAGCTCTGTCAAGAATCATGGTCCTGATCATGATAAGACACGGCTTGCCTGATCATATAGCAGAGGAGAGTCTTTCCATAGCAGCTGCAATACATAAACAAAAAATGCAATTGGTAATCATGTCTTATTGCATATGCATCAAGAATAGCTCTGGATGGCTGTGACTAAGAATATAGTTACAGCCAAGTACACTGAGACTACCTTGTTGTCTTGTCTATTGCAAAGTGAATCTTCTTTAATGCTTCCCTAGATCCTGTTAATGTTTCAGAAGATAAAACTTAGTTTTTAGTTATTTCAGTGAAAAGTGTTCAATTTGAAATTGAATTTGAAAGCACAGTACTTTCTTATACTTGAATAACAGAATCAGAGAATGGTTTGGGTTGAAAGCACTTCTAAAGACCATCTAGCCAACCCCCCCTGCCATAGGCATAATCATGGGTACCGTCTTCCCATTATCCAGTTTATTTGATTTTAAAATATATTACTGTATAGAATACTGAAAGTAAACAATTTTAAATTTAATTGCATATTCTAAGGGTGAGGGGATAAACTTAGGACACTAGCTGCAATAGACAAACATAAAGTTCCAGCAAAGTATGTCACTTGCCCAGAAAATTACCAGAATTATTTTGGAAAACAGAGAAAAGTTTCTTTTATTTTCATGTCTTGATACATGATTGTGTAACAATAACTGGTTTTTAGGATGCTATTTATAAAAGTTTAAATAGGTACAAGTAACTTAGATGTATTACAAGAGGAACAATATACTCAAAACATATCTGTTTATCCTATTCCAGTCACATTGACTTAATAAAGAAGTTTTGAAGGACCTCGCAATCCCCCTGGGCTCTCAATTCATTCACTTAGCATTGTAACTTGCCTAGAGTGCATTTTTATATCCAGGGGAGAAATCACTAAGGATAGAAGACTATTTCTTCCCACCAGAGAACATTTGTGCCTATGCTAGATTTAAAGTGAAGGAATTAATTTTGGTATTTCCAGCATCAGCAAGCAATTGCCATCTAAATAATTATTTCCTATTACCAGAGCCTCTCATATCTAACTATCTGAGGAAAAAACATAAAAGTAGAATTTGCATATGTCAATCCTTTATGAAAACTGGAACTTGGACAGTTTAAAGCAATATGACTATTTCAGTGCAAAATTGTATCTCATTTGGAAGAAAAAAGTCAGGAAAAGAGGAGGGGAAGAGAAAGGTGCAATGGTAATGGATTAATTTCCGCTGAACTGAGAGACAGGATATGTGCTCAGGAAAAAGCAGTAAGTTCAGCAGAAGCAGTGGTATGTAGAACAGAACTGAAAAAAAAAAGTGTTTCAAAAAAAGGCTTGCTGCATTCATCTGTCCTGCCAGAGAGTTCTTGTATGATCCTGAGATCAATGTGTGTTAAGAGCTCCTTTCTGGGCTAGGTTGCTTAGATATTATGTTTAGCCAGTGCAAACCTAAACTTCTGAAGTTACTCTGCAAGCTAACAACAAAAGCTATCATTGGACATACTTTTGGCATTTTTTATTTTCCATATAAAAGGAACAAAAACATCAGTGGTGGATAAGCAACCCTTTATCAGGTATTTGCATTGATGAAAAAGCCATGATAAGGGCAGCCAGTATCAGCTTCAAGTTCATGAGCTGTTCTACCTACATCTTATTCCTTCACAATATCATACAAATGTGGGGTGTGACAAAAAGACTGCATATCTGTGTCCTGTTGCAATGCTAAGGAGTCATCCAAAAAATCACTTTTGTTTAATACTAGGCAATAAGTTTAGCATCAGATTTGGAAAAATAATCTCAGCCCTAAATTTAGCCCATCTCTTTCTCTGCTTTTCTGCAGCACTTCAGCTTCTCCAGTTGAGCCAAGCCATCTCTAGCTCTGAATGAGTAGATAAGCAGCTGTCATATTTCCTTCTGCCATTCACAAGAAACAGGTGCATCCACAACTGAAGCAGAATCTAAGTGCCAGATTTTATCTCCCTTTGGGTACATATTCATTGCTGTAAAAGTGCCACCCACCACTACTGACTGTGTTTATTACAGTAATGTCCTGACACATCAAGAGGAGCCCTTCATTGTGCTAAGCCCAACTTCCCATTTGCTACATGTCAGTCAGAATTTTATCAACCCTACTTTTATTGTGATCTCTTGATGCTGTGCTATTAACAGGAGTTAACAAGTAATGGAAAACTATTATGACCATTAAAGTATGCAGAGGAATAGTGGCCAACTTGCATGCTTATGCATATGCCAGAAACCAGAATACACATTTTTTCCAGTTCGCAAACACTTGAGAAAGGAATTTTGGCCCTGGCATTCTTGGGAAAAATCAGATGCCTGAAGAACACTTAGTTCCAGCAACGGTGAAGTTTTTTCTTGGTTTCAGAAGGCAAACCAGGAAAAAATTTTGAAAGATGTAATTTTAAAGGTAAAAAAAATCAACACATTTTATTGATGTTTTGAAAAACACACACATTTTAGGTGACTTATTTTCAGCCAAATACTGAAGCCATTTTTCTAAACTTGCTCAGGAAAACTTATTGAAGTCAATAGAAGTTTTGCTCAGTGAGGACTGCAGGATTTGTTTCTAAGAGTCATTAAAATAATGTGTTTATTACTGAAGCAGTAGCAAAATAAGCAGTCACTATGAATCATCCAAAATAACTGTTTCCTTTAAAGACTAGACATTTGGGCAGATAATTCCATCAAATCTTTGTGGACTTGGATAGAATGGTCTTTGGCAGACATTTGGATAACCTACAAGAAGCATATGGGCATCTTAGAAAAAAAAAAGAGGCAAAGAATGAACTTCTCATTTGAGGTAAGACCTGTGATGTAATTCTAAGTGTGAGGGGATATTAAGGACAGTGGGAAGTTTCTGCCAGGATAAAGGCAGAGTGGATTTCTGGAAGGAAACATGTTTTCACCAAAAGAAAAGGGAAAAAATAAACAAGGTGGAAAAAGAAGCCAACACTTTCCACTGAAAGAAAGAAAAACTATTAAAGGGAAAGAAGAGGTAAAAGAAGAGCTGCTTTGCAGGCTTGTCACTTCCTATTGCCCTTTTTGTTTGATGGACTCAAAATCATGGATTTACTTTTTACTTCTGTGTTTAAAGGTTATATTAATTTGCTCTTCATGTGCCTGCGTTTAAATTCTGCTTGCTTTCACATTTCCATTGCCTTTCCTCCTATTAAAAGAGCATGAATGGATATGGATTTCATATAGAAGAAATCTTAAAACACTTCTTTTACTTTACAGCCTTCTCAAAAGACTGGGTATAAAGGTGAGTTTTAGAAGAAAATCATATTCTAGCAAATAGTCTACTTTAATTTTTGGTGTCTGACATCTGGCAGTTTAAAGGTGCATTTGAGGAAAGCATGAAACTCCCATTCCTTGACAACCTGCCTAGAGGAAAACACATTTTCTAATATTTGTTTATTTACCAAAGTTGTTCTTTCCTCTGATTCATTCCTTATACTGGCATGTGTTAACTTTTCCTCTTTATTTGCTGATTACCTGATTTATGACTAGAGTTGTTAGACTTCATCACCATACAGTACAGATAGTCTGGCAATACTTTGCCCTATTTCATGTGTCTCCTACATCCCGTGTTTAGGAAAGCATCAAAATTCTGGGCCACATGTGTTCTATTGTAAACAGGCAACATTCAAAAACACTCCTTTGCCAAGTTAATTTAAAATAAATATATAAATATGAAAATATTGGAAAAAAGTAACTTATAGAAGTCAAAACAGCTACCAAAATTTAAAAAGCAAATATAAAAAGTGCATTTGTTTTCATAGACTCAGCACTTGAGAATCATAGATTATTCTAAGTTGGAAGGGACCCACAATAATCATCAAGTCCAACCCTTGAACTCTCAGGTTATTTTTTAAATATTATTGAAAGCACCTCAGGTTTCTTCCAAAACCTCGCGTGTGATACCTAACAGCAATTGCATTTTAGATTATAAATTCAGAAAATGTGTCTGCACTATATTGTCATGAAGAAAGATTCATCAAATTTTATATGCAGAGTCTATCAACCTGTTTTCAATCACTGACATCTAAATGATAGATCTGACACATTCCCGAGAAATTTAATCTGGGCAAGTTTTTCTAGAACTGAGACAAGTGCAGAAGCCAGAGCACTGAACTCAAAGCCTCTCTGAGGACCTATCTGCCCTTTAAGCAATATATTAACAGGGTGCATGCTCATTGAAGCAACCCTGAGATAGAAGGTGTGTCAAAATATGGAATATTACATTTCAGACATTCTAGGTACAGTCAAAGTAATCAGTTTAGGTTACATAGCCCTTCACTGACAAATTAGGATCATAATTTCAGAGTGTTTTTAAGGCATACAGTGTGCTTCTCTGGAAGCCCCACTCTCAGCAGAACATTGTTTTTGGAATTTTTCCTACCTGAACTTCATTACCAGTCAGAAGGAAACAGAGAAAAAAAGTTCTTGTTTTTAGACAATCACCAGGCTTTTGGCTAAACCCAGAGTACCAGGGAGCTACACAAGATTTGTGACAACTGTGCTTATTATGGGGATTTGCCCTCATACTATTCTGTGTGCATGTATCAAGGTGCTACAAAGATGACCTTGTGCATTATCTCATGAATACTTACAAAGCTCAGCTTTGAAACAAAATTTGTGTCCTGGAAAGACTTATTATTTTCCAGTAGAGGCAGATTTCAGTGACGAATACTACAGCTGGCTCAGAAAAGGGATATGGGTCATCAGACACAAACTGACTATAGTATCTTCCTAAAAGAAGCTCTCAGTACAGTTATATCCTGTCTAGAATTCCCTATAATTTGTCCACATCAAGAAAAACAGTTTCAAGGTGGTGAATGGCTTTTCTGTCCATACCACAACTTTCTTTTCAATAACTATTTTATCATGACCAGTGAGAGGCATTCTCAAGCTAAATGTGGGCTGTTCTTGAGCAAATGGAAATGTTTATTTCTTAGATACAGGATGTAAATCAGACAGTCCTCACACAAGAAACTCCAATTGTTCTGTGACTGCAACATTCATCTGACACTAAAGTGTTCTGTCCTTGCATCAAATCATGCAAACAAGGACTCCACTTCTATTTTCCACTTCCTAGTATTGTCTATTGACTTATTGACTGTACCAAGTAAGATCTGTCACTCCTTGGAGCACTTACACTCCTTCACTGAATTTCCTTCTCTCAAAATATATCAAAGTCCAAATAAAAGGACAACTGCAAATACTTGCCTCATAAAGAGTAGAAATATTCAGAAAAACTCAGTAGCTTCCATTACACAGAACATTTCCCAAGCAGCTCTTTTCACAGAACAATACCAGCCTTCAAAAAGACTTAGCTTAAGGCAGGGTGAATAGAAAATGTATCAATGTATACAATGGTCAATTGTATCAGTTCCTCCACAGCGTCACTATCAGTTCTTCAGTGTAAAATGAGTACAAGAGGACCCAGAAGGGAAGTCAGATCTGCCAAAAAATGAAGGAAGTTGAGTCAAGTATCATCAATCTCACAACTATAACTTGTTTACTGGGGGAGCTTGAGGATTGAGCACAAATATTAATTTCTTTCCAAAAGTGCAACACCCAAATAACTGAAAAATAAAAGGAGTCCCTTTCAGGCCTTCACACTCCTGACTTGCTCTGAAGAGCTGAGAAGAAGGAGAGCACTCTGTCCTGGTCCTTTTCTGATGACAGCTTTCTAACGCCTTTTTTATTGGTATAAGTTTTGCCACCTGGAAAAATCACCACTGTGTAAATGTTGGGCAGAAAAGGGGCAAATGTTTGATAGCTTTATTGGTGCTGTGAACTGTCATTATTACAGCTCCAAATAATAGTTTCAAATTATTCACAAAATTATTTCTTATATAATAATCATGAAAATGTGGATTGATTTTGAGCCAGTCCTGGGGAATAATAGCCAGTCATTATTAAATGCAATCTGCATTCCTTGAAGACCAATGGTGTGTAGATCCAGGATTCTTTGAATAAACGCAAGATTAAAATAAAGTGTATTAAATATTCATAATTTCAAATTAGAGAAGATTTGTTTTAAATTTACTTTAGTTGCAAAATTATTGGTGATATTTCAAGTAGCAGAAATTTCAATGCAAAGGGAGCACAAAACTTTAATTTGAAATGTAAGCTATGACATCACAGAGTTACTTCTGGAATCGGAGTTGAGCTACTGCATCCAAATTCAGTTGAATATTTGTAAGTCCAGCATCTGAAAATTTTAAACCAAGCATTTTGGGAATGGTATGTTTTAAAGATTTGGGTCAGTCGTTACATAATGATCAGAATTAGGGTTTTTAAACACTTTCACCAAAAAAACCCAAACAAACAAACAAACAAAAAATACCACAAGAAAACCCTACAATTTTGGGGCCCAGTTATTTTGATTTTGTTTGCATTTTAAATTAAATCAGTGCTTGTTTGCATAAAGTCTTGTGTTCACTCCCTTTAGCATTACAATTTAATATCCACTGGTAGCACCAAACTGATAAAAACCTACCCTGACACTACCTCATCCCATTCAAATGACAGGCAGTGATCTGGACTCCATTCTCCTAAGGAATCTGAGCCAATTTTGAATCATGAAATCCCATGGCAGCTTTTCAAAACACTTCCAAAGAGATAAATAAATCCCAATTGAATATCACTTCAATTCTACAACTTTAATGCTTTGTGCTGCCTATCTAACCTGTAAGCAGAACAGAAGTTCTGGAAGCCATTAAGAGAGTAACTATGCAGCAAAGGCACAGAGTATTACTGAGATTTAAGGGCAACTTCTGTCTGCTACTTAGCTGGTTTTCCAGGGACGAGATGGCCAACATGAAGAATGCTCAGCATCATCACTGGCTATTTTGATTTGAGGACATAAAGGCTGTACAATAAGACACCCTCTCCTAACCACTGTTGGGATATATTTATTTGCAGCTGGAATGATAATTACATGGATGATTCTTTTAAGATGAAATATGATTCCTCCTTTTCACTTTAAAGTAAGGGTGATCATACTAAATCTGTTATTACAAGTGGTGTTTTCTTTTTGTGATACTATATAAGACTGCCAGCCTGCCAACTCAGCAAAGACATCAACAAGCACTTGTTTTGTTGACCAGAAAAATACAAGTGCATTTCAGTTTAAAAACTTCAGCATTTTAAAAACATCCTTTTCAAGCAAAAGAAAATACTATTCCAAAGGAAAGAATGCTGCTTGAGTGAGTTTTGATGCTCCTTCCTCAACTTCAGAGGATGCTGGAACTTTGTCAGAGGAAAGGTCTACTGTGACATAGTCTGGTCCAACCTGTTCTTCAGGGATGGAGCATGTGATTTTCTATAAAGTAGCTTTTAAAAAATTATTCTATAATTTACTACAGACTCTCAGTGCTATAGTTCCGGATGCACTCTAGAAATATATTGGTCTCGGTAATAAAAAGGTTTTGTTTGCATCTCTAAACATTTATACAAAATATGAAAATAAACCCCCCTTCTATTAATTTTCGAGAATGCTTTTGCCATGAATTTAAAAAATCATATCTATATTGAAAAAATCAAAAACATCTAAATCAGAAAAGTTCTAGTATCTGATATTTGGTAGAAGCCTGGCTAGAAGACTTAACTTTACCGTCTAGCTTTCCAACATTATTTTTGCGCACTAAACCCAGATCTATTAATATAAACCAGGAATTACTTCCATGTGTTTCCATACAAAATATTTTCTCTTCTCCTGTTTAATAAATTTCCTGTTTCAAGAGATGTAAACTCCTTGCTTCCCCTTTCTTTTTTTCATTTCCACTTTCCTTTCCCACATTTTCATCCTTTTTTCCTTCCCGCTTTCTTTCTAACTTTCTTTTTATCATCTACGTCTCATTTTCTTCTTTTCACTTTCTTCTATACTACGCCCTTTGTCCTCTCTTCCATTAAAAAAAATACTATGCAAGGACATAAGTATATGCATAAACTAAAAATTTAATGAACACATTATTTCTGGAGGATTCATTCTTTTAGAATTTCTTCTTTAGAACACATTGCTGCTGTTCACCATGGTTTAAGAAAGCTGAGGAGTAAAATTAGAAGAATTGTATTAGTAAAACATAGAGATATGAACGCTCAAGTTAACATGCAAAGAAATAGATACACTAAATAAAATCCTAGTCTACGTAACTCCAAGATCACCACAAATCTTTGCACACTCGTCCTGGAGAATAGATGAAAGTTGACATTCAGCAGTGATGGATCTCTACGCTGCTTTAGATTTGAGTCTTGAAGATATTTGTGGTTTAAAATTTTCTTTTGTCTTATATCTTGTAGATGTTACAACAGACCAGTAGGCCTACTGGTAACACAGCCCCTAGGGCTGTGTTATCCTCCACAGTTTGGGTGATCCAAAGCTGTCCCCCAAGCCACCCCAAGGCCTTATATACATTTATTTTCATTCCATTCTCCCAGTTGGCTCCTTGGCCTTCCCATTCCTTTTGTCCTTATCTGGAATTTCTCTGGAATGTTCTCCCCAGTTCGATGCCCCATTGGCCCCTTCTCCTTGGTCCCTCCTCCTGCCCCTCCTCATTGGTTCCCCAACCCATCCATCAGCCTTGTCCCGCCCCAGCCCGCTCCCTATTGGTTGTTGTAAACCCCGCCCCCTTCGGTACTTAAAGGCCTTTTTGGGGTCTTTGTCACTGGATCCCTCCAGGCTGCGGAATAAACCGGACCTGGAACCCGCACAGAGCCCCCTGTGTGCTCCTTGTGCCGCTGGGATCGCTTCTCCCCCGTGCCCGTGTGTGCTGGGCACTGTGAGTGTGAGCTCCTGCATCGTCCTGCTGCCCCAGGCTGTGTGTGCTGCTCACTGTGAGTGTGAGCTCCTGCATCGTCCTGCTGCCCCAGGCTGTGGAGACGCTCTCGGCTGGGCACAGCCCTGCCCAGCCAGACACCACCAGGGCCTCGATATTTGTAGGACTAAACTCTGAAATTTGAGGAGAAAACAAACCAGCAGTTAGCTACGGTGTGACAGAGTCACTGTTACTTAAATGCTTAAATAGCATGCTGTGGTGCTGCTGGTCAGTGGCATCTGAATGGCACCCTGCACTGAACCAAGGGCACCTCTGAGAGGGGAAACACTGTAAGGAGGCGCCACCAGTAAAGAACAAATATTAAATGAAGACATAAAATTCACCTTCTTCAAGATATAAGGGATATTTCTATACAAGAAAACAGTTTATTTGTAAACTATAAACCCTGTGGCCGCTCAGGAGTGAGTATAGTCACATTCAGATCAATGCCATAAGAAATGCAGGAGCAAGTTGACTTAACTGTTCAGTTAAAATCAAAATAAAACATTTAATGTGACATCAAGATACTGCATGAGACGGTTTCATTTTCTAGGGCTCTCTGAAGTGTATTGTGTGTGTTGCTGTTCCTCACTAAAACTTACCTGTCAGTTTTCTTACACATTTTCTCCACAAATCTGATACCTAGATTTAACAACAAAAACAACAACAAAAAAAAAATCGCATGAAATAGCTAGATAATATTTCAAGCATACAAAACTCTTCACTTCAGGGACATGGAGGAGTTCTCTTTTGTCTGCTGGTCAGGTTGGAACTTCAGGATATGTATTGTCACTACATTTCTCCTTTAGGACTCCAGTAATCACTTCAATTTTGTGTCAGACAGACATATTTAGTGATTCTATACAATGCTTGCCAGAAGTAAAATAACACAACACACCAAGATATGAGGGAAAAAATATATAGATCCTTTCACTAATAAATAAGAGGAATGCAGCCATTTAAAACCTACTGCTATCAAACATCATTTCCATGTAGGATTACTCCTAACACATCTTTGGGGAAAATAAAAAATAACAAAAATTACATATTTAGAAATTGTCATGGAAACAAACCCACTGTAAAAGAAACATCCCAAAAAACCTTCTGAACATGGAGACCAAATATTGAAAACCAGCTAAACGATTTTATCCATAAACACAAATAATTTTCCTGATGTGTTTGCCATGTGCAAGTCTGAAGATCAGTCCTCCTATACAAGCTTAAACAAAAGGACTCAGAGGGAGGCATCAAGCCACCTCTCTGCTTCATTGCCTGAGGCCAAACCTGTGCCTGGCCAAACTTTGTACAAATTTTAACATCCTGAAGATTGCTCTAATTTATACCAGTTGGTGAGATTCCAAAGGAGCTGTCTTTGGGGCCATAGCTGACAGGGGCTTAGAAAAGCATCAGTCATGGCTCCAAGCTGACACTGGCACCAAGACAGAACACAGCTTTTCCTGGCTCTTTGCTAGAAGGCATCCCACCCACAATTTTAGAAAAATATCAGGTACCAGAGTGGTGAAAATTATTCCTGATGGCAGTATTTCTGGAGTTTTGTATTTTACCTTGTTTATAAACCTATACAAGCACTTATACTCTGCATTAAATATGTACATTAGCATGCATATAGGTAAAATGTACACCGTTTAAAAAAAGGCTGGATCCTGAGACAATAGAAAGTCTAAAAATACTTTTGTATTTTTCCTTCACAATGTGCAATATTGAAATTTCAGTTTGCTCTTTATTTTACTTTCCTTTTTTTCTCATCATCTGACATCTATGAAAGTGATGTCTATGTAGCATTAAATGGATCTTCCTTTTTCCACGGAGATGTAAATATAAGATATAATTATAGGATTTCTTCTGTTGAAAACAGTCATAGTTTACACCTTTTTTACTCATGCCCACTAGGTAGTGATTTTCTCTCTTACCCATGGATTACTCTCTTTCAAATCCATTATTCCCAACTACTCATTTGGTGGAGCACAGAAAGCTTTTTCAATCACTTCTTTTTGCTGACCATGCACATGAGGTTGTGGAGCTCAGTTCTGTCATCACAAGAGATTTGTTTTGGTACAGTTTTATTGTAAATTTGAAATAATGCAGTTACGACCTTAAATGCAGATGTTTTGCTTTCAATACCACAAAACTTTTTAAAGTTTGTTTGCATCACATGGGAAGAGCTCTAAGTTAAAGTAAGCAAATGCTTCTTCTCTAATAAAAGTGTTCATGTAGGAGTTTATATCCATACAGCATTTCAAATTATTTGTCTCCTGTCCAGATAAAGTCCTAGACAATGACGTGTTCTGTGTAGTTATAGAACCATCCACATGTCAGGTCTCCATGCTGCTTTAATTGGTTCAAATAACATGGTTTTCTTTTAAATAGCATGTCTCCATTTTTTGGTCAATTTTTAAAAGCAAATACAGCATATCAGATGAAATCTTACTGTGACTATAAGTCATTGAGTGGCTAAGAACCTTCAAAAACTTGTTATAAAGACCCTGTAAGCCCCCGACTCCCATGAAATATATTTAGTAAATAATTTCTTATATTGTGTTTCCCAAATGCATAGCATAGTCTTTGTATTTTCAGTCATCTAAGGAACAATAGCATCACATGCCATGGTACTCAGTTAACAGTTCAAAGAACCACTCCTGCAAAGACTGCTCAGAAAGGTACTTGGAGATGAGATTCATGTCGTAGAAAATGAAAGAAAAGCTTCCTAGGGGAAAATTCAGATCAGAAGAATCGGATTTTCCCACTCAACAGGGAAAAGAAGCCATTTGTCCAAAAAGTGCAAATTAATTTTATGATCTGAAAAAATTTATTTCCCTAGGATTTCAGTGACAGAATTATAACTCAAGTCACAGAGTCCGAGAAGGAGTCATGGATGGGTTATTTTCATGAACATTGAGGAGTTTTGACTAAAAATGCTTCTGGTTCTCTAAATAATAAAGAGAGTTTGCCAGTTTCCTTCATTAACATAAGCAGAATAACTCTTTTAGTAGTTGAATTTTCCTAGTACAGCGATCATCTAAGCAAAAATGATCACTAAATAAATAAATTGTGCCTCTTCCCCTTCATCTGCATGTTGCTCCTAAATGTCATATTTTTTTACATCATTGATCAGTGTTATTTGGATGAATATGTTTGCACAGCTTTAGCAAGCCAATGTGGGTTTTTTTCCTTCTCATGCTGGAGGGAACCATTTACTTCAAAGAGTTAAACAGCCACAGGGACCCTTGAGATGTTCCACATCCTCTAGCTGTGGTATGCACTCTGCTAAGCTTTGAAAGGTACCCTATGCAGCAGTCCCTTTGAGGATATGGCTATGTAAACCATTCAGACTCTTTTCCTACCCATACTAAAGGCCTAGTGTCTCCAGGAAAAAAAAACCCTAATGATTCCTGTAATTGGAAAAAATTACTGTTAGAAAGAGTCAACAACAGGAAACGACTGAAATGGATAGGTAATCCAAACACGTGCCTGGAATTCCATCATTCATAACATAATTGGTGCAAATATTCTCAACAAAGCTCCACTGTTAGTCACACATACCATTGTTTATATTGTTGTGATGCTTAGATTAACACAGATAAAACTGTACCTTAAATCTGGGGCATTTGTGGTATGACATGTCACCCCCTGTCACACATCTGCTTATCTTGCTGCCTTTTAAAACAGAACAGGGAGTCAGCCACAAAGATGCAGATCCCATATGTCCTGAAGTCCCAGAACTGCATGGGTTTCTTCTGGAAGCTGGGACCATTAAGTGAAAAAGGCTGTGAAATAAGCTCTTTAAACACAATAGCCAAATTATTTTCTCAGTCACTAACTGTAGCTCAGGAATCTTTACTCTGGCATCATTCCTGTTTCTCAGAAAATAGAAATTAATAACATCCCTCATGTCACCATATGTAATGGCTCTCTATAACTTAACCTTGTGATCTCTCCCATTCAGTATACACATGCAGCCACTTAGACACAGCAAAATATTTAGTTAAGTGTGTGCAGGAAGGATCTAATTTGGACCAGGTATATGAAACCTCACATTTCCATAACTGATTTACATGGTATTTCACTTCTGAAAATTATGACTTGTCAGGCTTCTTCATTTAAAGATAGACAACATTTCATGACTCCACTTCACTAACAAAAACACATCAGAAAATTTCACCCACTTCTAAAAGGCTCCATGGAAAGTTATCCACTTTATCTTGACAGAGGGTACTTTTAAATCTTCTAGTTCAGACTCCTTTCTTAACAGTCATTTGGTTCACTGTAAATTCTGATACTCATTTTTTGTTGTTCTCATAATTATTATATCACTGTAACAGAGTGGGGACAGAGAAAAAGTGAGTCAGGGAAGGAAAACCAATCAAGGATGAAGGTAAACAGCATGGGAAAAACAGATTCCTAAAAGGTTTTTTCCTGGCAAGGAAATGCAGGCACAGGTTGGGTGAAGGGTAGTGGGAATCAAGGAATTGAGGGCGCTATCTGCTTCAACTGAAGAAAAGATTTCTGGACGTAAGACATTTGCTGTTATTGGAAGATGAACAGAAGAGACAGAACACAGAACCTCTGTAAAATGAATAGTTCCAAAGGAGACTGAAACACAGCATTCCAAATAATTTAGAAAAAACAACACTGAGGGCAAACATTTCCTTTATATAACTTGGCAGGCCAGTGCTAAAAAAATGAAATGTGGATCTCTAGCATTTGGCAATACCAGATGGCCAAAAACGGCCTTGTGTGAATAATATGCAAAGCAACTGTGAGTTTTAATTCTGTTTATCACAAAAATTATGAAAAAAAAAGATCTTTTATTCTGCCAGATTTTAAACTGGTTTTCCCATCTGTTTTCTTAGGGGTTTTGTTACTGTTGTCAAATCTTTCTAATTTTAGTGAATATTGCATATCAAACACTGGCAGTCATTTTTCTGTTTCAAAGTGCCATTCAAGTAACATAGAATTAATAGCAAAATGCTCAGACTGTTCCCGAAAGTCTTTTAGCAATTTTGTTAAAAAGGTAACTTATTGATACTGGAACAATCCTGGAGCAGCATGACTTGGAGAAAGCAATCTATCCATCCATATCAATAACTACCCATTCTTTGTCACACAGGCAAAGTTCAGCCAATGATCTTACTATTTATCAAGCCACTACTATTTATCATGGCCTTTTTTCCTAATCGAGAAGTTTGCTGAGTGTGCTACCTCAACACCAGTTGTGGAGATATTCCTTATGAAAGAAAATACTTTCTGAGACCTAATTTATGCCACTTGTCTAAGAATTAAAGCTGTGATCCATTTTCCTAGAGAATGCATCTTTCTGAGTCCGAAATAATGAAGATTTTGAGCAGTCACAAGACCTTCTTCATGTACCCAAAGGTTTAGCTCTAATGTGAAACAATGTGAAATAGAGCACCTTAATGCCACTGCCATGAAGATAAGATACTCTCAGGTTCACAGATAAATGGTAAAGTTAAAGCTGACTAAAGCAATGAATCCGATGAACAGGAACTGGCCTAATTCACCTAATAAATCAAACCATATCTGGAATTTGGGGGGGTGGGGGGGAAGGTGAATTCTAGGTGGAGCAGATCAATTCCATGACACAGATCCTTTTGACAGTTTGACAGGATTGACTATCATGAGACTTTAGTCCAAGCCTTGACCTTAGCACTGCTTAGTTTCTTAGCTTGTTGTGAGGGGTCAACAGTAACCCAGACAGAGTCACCTTCAAATGACTTCTTTGTTTATTTATTCTTTGTGATGATAATGCTTTACAAATGACTTGCAAGAACAAAGGAAGATGTCGAACCAAGTTTGTCAGAGGAGAAGACGCTGTAGGCTCCCCATTGCTGCAGAGAGAATGGCCAGGCCTTCACACAGAATTTGAAGAAAGGACGACAGTGGACCTGAGGCAGAAGAAGAGCGGCTTTTGGGGCATGTGTGACAAGACAAGAGTGAATGCTTTTTCCCTTTCCAGGAGTTTTCTAATCCCTTTATATAGTAGAACCTAAATTTGATTTTAAAATATTGTAGTCACTCTATTATAATAACAATTCCAAGAACAGGATAAATCAAAGTGTTTTCTCTTTGAGCAGCAGGCAGAACACAGTACTAGAATACTATCACATATTTTTTCTGCATGTTCTGAATTTTTCCATTTCATCATCTGTCATATAACGTTCTCCATTTCATCCTCTGTAATATGAATATTACAGAAATCAATAACCTCATGCCATAATATGGACAGTCAAGGCACAATTTTTTTTTTTTTGGCGGAAAGAGTACATCATTGTATTCTTTTCCTTGAAGTTCATCATGCACCTAATGCACTTTGAAAAACAACAGTTAGGGGAAAAGGTTACTATTAAGACTTGATATAGAAATCTATAAGCGCATTTTTAAGAAAATACCATGGTGTCCACCAATGAGCAACTCAAAATTTGTAATGCACAATATTTTCTTCTTTATTTGGGCTTTTCTTGGTAAAAGAGGAGTTTGTAAAAGATTAAAAAAGATTATTATTTGAGAAATTACTGGAAAAGAAAATGACATGTTGAACAATCTTCTACATTAATTGATGAGCAAACTTCTACCTTCATTTTCACCACATGTTTCTCCAGAATGCTCATTTCAATTTTTAGTTTAGTCAAAGGAGCTTTACAAGGTTTATGCTTTTTTTATGATGAACAAATATGAAAGAGGGATGAGTCAAAAATGCTATTTCTGCCTCTGTTCTGAATGGTGTTTTATCTAAAAATCTTCTTTTCAACTGCAAGTATTATTCCATTATGAAAATGAAAGACCATAGATTTCGACAGAGCACAAAGTTGGCAGATTTTATGATCTGGGACATGCAGGTTTCTGAAGAAGCACCAATTTTCATTAAAAAAATCTAGGAATTTGTGTCGTCCTACTAGGCTTAATTGGTTCATCATCCATCATCTTGTTTATCTGTGTTCCCTTCACCATTCCATTGGACCAGATGATTGCATTGAAGCTACCAAGAGTTATCAGCTAAAGGTAGCAAATCATGAAAAATGTTAACCCTAAAGGAAGTTTGATAGGAAATTCTGAATTTTGCAACTCAAAGAAACTAAAGAAACACAGGCTGCAAAGAATTGAAAGTGTGTCAAGTCACCAAAATAAAGTGATTTTAGGGCCTACTGATCAGGAAACTGTAGACTTATTCCTGCAGCTTTGTGCCACTGGTGGGGAAAGCCTTGGAAAAGAGCAAATGGAGGAACAGTCAGTAAACCATGCCTTGAATCAAGGATAGCCAACATGGTGTCAGGAAGGGAAGGGCATGCATGCCTCACTTACTTGCTGGAATTATTTGAACCTGTGCCTGCCAATACAAACATGGGGAATGCTGTGGATACTGTGCACCTGGATTTTCAGAAAGCACTTGCCAGAATTCCTAACTGAGATTACTGTCTAATGTGCAAAGCCATAGTTTAAGTCCAAAGGTGCCCTCACAGAAGTAAAAGGCTGTCACTTGAACAGGAAACAAGACAAGCTCCTCTAAATTGTAGGGAGGTTTCTGATGTTAAGACTTGGCCTTATTAATAAGCTTATAAATGCCCTGTGAGATGAAATTAATAGGTACCTGCACTTGGAGAGAATGAGTTATGATACATCTTGAAGCACAAACAGAACATCATGTTAGTTAATATGAAGGCTTATTAATAATAAAATAGTCATTTTGCTAATTTTATAAAAGCCTAAAGTAAATTTCAGCATTAAAGAAGAGCACCTCAAGGGGCACAGCTATAATATCACACACAAAGCCACCACAAAACTTGCTAGAAATACAGGCTTGAAGACAGCAACAAAATTTTACGCCCAAGAGCATCTGGGAAAAAATTGTTAAGAATAACTGTGAAGCTGCAAATAACTAAACTGACAATTTAGCTACAGAATTTAATGGAAAAATCCAAATTTGGGTTGATCTGAAATGAAAGTGGAAAAAAAATTTAAGATGAAAAACATATTGAGGACTAGGAAAACAAACTGGCTCAATTCTTCCTAAATGTTGTGTTTCCAAATACTAGCAAAAAAAGTGAGGGCACAAAGATCTGAAATAAGAAATTGGCAAAAAATCTCTTTTACTTACTGTGCAATTGAAAGCACTCACTCAGAATAAAGAAAACACATATCCCCTGCCATTTTCCTAGTTCCCAAGAGTTTGACTTGAACAAATATAGTAGAAGGGGTTTCTTCTATACCACTGAATGTATTTTTTCTTCCATTGAAATTATTCTCCCTGAAAAACATGCATTTACATATTTATTTAGTTGGGGGAGGGGGGTAAAGTAGTTTCCTAATCAGTAGAGAAACATCCCAGATCCTGATTTAATTACTATTTTATACCAAGCAAATTTAGTTACTTTAACACTGACACCTTTAGATTGTACTAGAAGTCTTTCTTTCAACCAGAAACATGTGAGGATTCTGTGCAAACCTCTTTAACAGGGAGGATATTCCATGGTCTAGTGAACATCAGCCTTGGAGCACTCAGCATTTTAAGTATCATAACCCTTATGGGATAGACGCTGCTGTCTGTTAGGGAAGATGAAACAGGAAAGCCTTATAGATATGATTACCTTGTAAAAGATGTTGAAAATATGGAAAGTATAATCGAAATTGAGATGCAGACAAGGTTTGAGTTGAAGAGTAACTAAGAAACAATGGTATAGCTGGTTGAAGGTAATCCTCCTTCTTGATAGAACAATACCCTCTGCCTAGGTAGGTCCAAAGGTCAGAGTAAACCCTACCTGCCTGGTAGAAGATGCCAAAAAGCAGTTTTTTAAGGTTTAAAATATAACCCCTGATGGTAATGTGATGATTCTTATAGGTTACATATAAATGTTGTAGGGTTTGTAGTTTTTCTCAGATTGGTTGAAGAGAATTAGACTATTCAACAGAGACAATGATTTATTGTAGTGTAAACGGCAAATCGCCCCTTCTTTTGCTCTCTCTTTTTGCCTCTTTCTCTCTCTTTCTCTGGCCTGCTTTGAGCTGTGTCTTGCAGCCCAGCAAGCCTTTCACACCCATGCTCTTTCACAATAAATTCCCATGCTCTAAACCCATCTTTAGAGATCTCTCGTTTCTATTTTACCCTCATAACCAAATCCCACAGAGTTAAATCCTACAGGTAGCCACTTAAATTCCAGGCAAATCGGGGAACCACTTCCCAGTGAATCACTTCACAGATTTCATCTGTCTGGTTATCATAAAGATCTACTCTCATATTCCCAATAAAGAGAATGTGTAAATCAAAGTGTCAAGTATTAGTATAAGTATTAGACAGAAAGATCTAGAGGTATGGATTTCAAAGATGAATCATAGAAGTTGTTGCTTGATTTTTTTTCAAAATCATAATAAATATTTGCTTTATCAGTCTCTAAAATGAAGAAAAAAGACATGGTATCATGGTGATAGCTAGAGACAGCTGCATAATAAAAGAAGTAACTTTTGTTTTGTAATACTTTTGGAGATAATTAATTGCATTGTCCTGTAATCATTTTTGTAGGTTAAAACGTCTCTTTGATTAATCCAAGAAATAAGATACTTCTATTTCTAAAATGAAGTCCTTTCTTAAAAAAAAACCAAACCAACAACACTTGTTAGGCTTGATCCTGAATAAATAAAGGTAACACAGGGGAGACACAGCTCTCCTTGGATTAGGAGGATTATGCTGCCATCCAGTAGGACTTCTTTACAAGGCAGGAACACTTCCACTCCAGCTGTCACTACTAATAAGCAAAGAAAGTACCCACATTTCACCAAATCTGCAGCCTGATAATGAGATACCTCAAAATATCAGACAGAGGAAGGAAGTCTGTGGCAGGTGATTCTGTGTTATGAGAGTTTATTCAGTAGCAACTCAGATCTTCACATTTACACAACAGAATTAAAAGAAAGAGGAATTTTTATCAGTAATTCATTTGCATGTTGAGGATTTCCTTGAAATCATTCTCTCTCCTGTTGACATCCAGCCCTCTCCTTCAATGTCTGCAGAAAGAAATAAGGCTATATCCACAAAAGCTCATGGCTTACATTGAGAACAATGC
>JAHLSL010000007.1:28561249-28592001 GCA_025920805.1 Petroica traversi | reverse complement strand
ATGGCCGTGCGCACTGCTGCGCCCCTGCGTTTTTTAACACTGCAGTGACAAAAGACTAGCAGGAAAAAATACATGTTTTTCTTTCAGATGAAAGGGTAAAGCTGTTGCAAATGAGAGCTGAGAATGCCACTGCAGTGTTAAAAAACGCAGGGGCGCAGCAGTGCGCACGGCCATCCTTGTGGCCGCTCGGCGGTTCCGCCGGGGCGGCCCCTCAGCGCCGGAGCTGCGGCACGGCTGGCTCTGCTCCCTTACCTTGCAGGTGAGTGCATCCGCCTCAAAACATGACATTCGAACAGTAAAAATATTCAAGCAATCAGGTCTTCTAGGTCTTCTCCCTCCTCCGTACCAGAAAGCAGCCTAAGGGAATACAAGACACATTTCTCCTTAGCCGGGGCCAAGGCAGCTCCGGGCCGGCGGGGCAGCTCCTGCACGTCCCTGGCTGCCAGAGACTCTTGGCTTTCTCCCTGCCCGCGGCCCGGCCGGTCAGCCGGGGCAATGCCAGCACCCGAGTTCGGGCACTCCGTGCTTTTGATGATTTCTTCTTTTCTTAATCTTGATAAAGGGACCAGACAAGCAGAATGCTTATAGTAAATACATTTTTGTTTATATCTCTGTCTGCTGCAGTGAGGTGGAGATAGTAGGTGGGCAGTATCCTGTGTTAAATGAGAATAGAATGCAAATAAACAGCCTACAACCTGCGATCCAGTTTTAAGAACAAGAATATTTACAAGAATATGACATTTATGAACCTAAAGAATATTTATGAGATTACCCAAAATCAACCAACAGATTGATTAAGAGGGCTGTATCTGGGCAGTGAAAATCCTGGAGCTTTTCAAAAAGAGAAACAAATTCTTTCATTGTATCAATTGTCTTAAATAAACAGTATAATAAAATGAGGCCTCATATTAAACACCATCATTTTAATGGTTTTCAACAGAAGGAAATGGAAAACATTGGTGAAATTAACCTGACAGATGAGGTAGCAGAGCTGCAATTTTAAAAGTAATATCCTTCCACAAGATCCAAGAAAAATGAAACAGTCCTGTGTTTTTCTGTAGGCTTCTTATTTTATTTTCTGTTGCTTTGACTGGCAAGGCCAAATATTTTAGCATGAATTTTATTACTGAGGAAAACAACATGATTATTTAATGAAGATTACGTCAAAGATGCATCTCATACCTCTAATAGCATAATATTAACTTAAGAAAAAAGTTTATCCAGCTGTTCTTATTAAAAACTCAGTAGATCAACAAGAAAATTATGGAGTTTTTTCCCAGTGTTTTTCTGAAATGAGCACTCACAGAAATTAGAATTTCTGCAAAGTGTTTTTCCTTTATTAATCTAACATTTCTGGTGAATTTTCCAGTGGAAAAATGTAGACACTAGTCAAAAATTTATTCTGCTTCCTTAGAACTGTATCGGTGTCGCTACTTTACCATTTTCCCTGTTGATGGTTATTGTGATGTGAAATGTCATTGGATCCATGAACTGAATACTGATGACAAAAAGGAAAGGAAATTGCAGCAATGTGTATTTTTGATTCATTTGGGGTTTTGAAAATATTTTCCTTCACACACTTGTTCTTTACAGTCCAAGTGTCTTTACTTACATTTCAGTCTACCAGAAGGACTGAAATGCAAAGTTAGTCCACACCTCTGAATAACTCTTTTTAAAATACCAGTCTGCTGAACAGTGTCACAGACTTGCCTGGAGGTTGCCATCAAGGATAGCAAATCTCTTGGGAAGCCTGAAATGCAGGACACTTGCCAGAGTAAACACTATCTAAGATTTTTCTGATTTGTGTAAATGTAATGATCATTAGAGCAGTTTCAGGGATAGTTATTTAAAAAGAAGGAGTGAGCACTAACGGGACCCTACTTGTTCCCTGACAGCATTACCTGGAGTTACCTAAACACCAGAGCATGGTTCCATCAATAACTTGATTGTTACAGACAGGGACAAAAAAGACTTGGTTTTCTTTCTTATGTAGTCATAGCATAGAAAGGAATTTGATTATTTCTTCATAGTGGATGCAGTACTTTACCCCGACTAAAATGTGCAGTGCAAATTTTGCTGCAACAGGAGATGTGTTATGGGGTTTTATAATAGCTGCCCGCTTCTAATTTAACAGAAATAAAATTACAGTTCAATGTACACACCCTTTCAGTCATATGTCCTATTCTAGTTCGGGCTGACCAGTCCAGAATTTGATCTGTGAGAAGAGTCCAATGTAACTGGCAGAATTTTCCCAAAGATAATCAGTAAGGATTTATGCTAAAAAATAAATGGTGTAGATGTCATCTGCTGGGAAACACAACTGAGAAAAAGTAAGAACAGGAAATACCTGAACTGCAGGTCCCATGTGACAAAAGAGCAACATTACAGAATGTTTTCCTTGGCCTTCACTAAACACATGCTTTCTCCAAAAGATGTTCCTTAATGAAAAGAAAAATACCAGTATTCCCTTATTTAAAAGAAAATAAATCATAACTGATGCACTATAGATTGCTTGTTTTCAAGTTTGAATCATTTATTTCTTGCATGTAGACAATATGATCCTCTTAACTGCTCTTCTAAAGCCCCTTAGCATCGAGAGTATGGCATCAAAGAGCAACTTCAGTAACCTCAGAGGCTTTTTGGTCCATGTTTCTGATTTAGGCTGAAGTTGTTTAGTGAAGATTGAAATTTTGTGGGCTCTGCTCAAAGAGAACATAACATTATGCATCCCACACACAGGGATCCATGCAAAAATAGATATGGTTACTTCAAACTGCAAGAAATATAAATACTTCAATTCCAAACATTAGACAATAAAATTAAGTACTTATGCTCACACTTTCAACAGGAAAAGAAGAAATAATCACAGTTTACAGGAGGGTCTCTTTGCACCTGCAGTTCAGTTGCTGCAGTCCATCATCTCCATTACCTTCAAAAGTATTCTATTTAAAATATGTTGAGCCACACTTACGGAGAATTCTGAGTGCTTCCTGTGCTGTCTCCTTGCCTCAGTCTCAACCAGGGCTGGAATCTAATAACTCGGAACTAGTGATTTCCTGGCAGAATATTGTATTTCAGCTTACAATCATTCTTTCTGGGAATTGAGGTAGTGCTGTGGAGAGCGCTGAATCCCTAACTGTGCAGGCTGGATTAGATTTACTCTAATCCAATGTTTAAAAACAATATTTACCTTACTTTAGTGGAATTTTAGCCATTTCCTTATTACTTTGATAATACTTCAGAGATAGTTCTAAACCCGGATGGGAAGGAAAAAAAAGTCCCGGGGAAAATTAGAGAAGTCTATATAAACATTACTTTTTCCATCATTCAGAAGTATGTGTGTTTATCATGTGTATATAAAATACAGTCTATTATGAAGAAATAGTTTACTGCAAATATTTATATAAAGCATGTTGGCACCAGGAATTGCATAATATTTGACATATTCCGTTCTCATTATTGAAAAAGTATTGGTGCTTTCTAATGTACTTTTGATAAGAAGGCAACCACGACATAAATCCTCCAGGGTTTAGCACTCCAAATCTACTTCACAAGAGCCAACATAAAATGCATTTGTATTTTTGTATTCTTACAATCGTTCGATGTATATCTAGAAAGCACCAACTTATTTTCACCAGTCCTGAATTTGTTTGACTGCATGTGGCTTGAAGATTCACGAATACCACTGTAAGGACTAAAGTTTGTTGTCACCATGTGTGGTTAACACAGGCAATTATTAAAAACAAGGAGAAAACTATTTGTGCCAGAACTTGGACCCTTTAATAACTCAGAGTTCTATGTTTAGAACAGAACAAGGAATTACAACACACAGTATTTTGAGGCTTTATTTCCAGTCATTTTATTCCATTCAGGAATTCAAATAGAAATCCTAAGTTGCCACAGGTTTTGTTTTTGCGTGAACAGTTCTTCCACAAACAGGGCAGAAATTACTTTCAGACAGGAATCATTATTAAATCACACATGATTCCACCCAGTTACAAATACACTGGCAGAGCAAGAAAATTAAATTGAGGGGGAAAGACTTGGTATATTTCATCAGTTCAAAGAATTATGAAATAAAGTTCTAGAGAATTTGCAAACCCAAAGTACCACAAAGGTCACTTATCCATAGCTATTTATTCTGCTATGCTTAATGACAAGTTTTGCAAGCAAACTATTTGGTAAAAGTTTCATCCTGAAGAAATGAAAATAACAATAGTAAGACTCAGCAGTTATCTAAAATCATATATGTTTAAAAAGATATTCAATTTAAATTATGAGCTTTTCCTCAAAGAAAAAAGCATTCTAATTGCTACGGAATGGAAAAGAGAGGCTGCTCAAAGTACTTGGGGTGATTCAAGTTCCCACCTTTCTCAAGGGTAAAAAGGAGTTCAGTCATTCCTCAAAATCCAGAGAATCATATAATCAGTCTTAGGTCTCTGTCCAACCTGGGATTCATTTTTTCTTGGCTCCTTGTTTTCAGGACACTCACTTCTCTTCTGCAGGAGGGAAAATTAGATCCACCTTCATCCCTGTAATGCTTACTGGCCTGAATCCCCACACTGTCCCTTTGATCTCACACTTAAAGCCTCTGTGAGGCAGTTCCCAGCCTGTCCATGTATTTCTGTGGGCAGTATTATTTCATAACACCTGTTTTTGGCAATCATCTTGAGTAAAGCTGAGCACATCATTAGGGTACTCCATGATATGCGGAAGATCTGCGTACCCCCTTACCAGGATAGAAGAATAATTCTGAAATTAAAATAGTCATGTTCTCTGGGGTTTTAGAAAATGTGGAGTTTGCCTAAATTTTCTATTTGGCCGCAACTTTCACAAGACATTAAGAAGCAATGGGCCCATTAAAAGTATGTTTATATCTTCTAAATAAAGAAGTGAAGACCTTCAGAAGATCTCTGAAATGAAAGTAGGAAAACTTAACTCATCAAAATTCTTTCCAGTTAGTTAGGAAGTTTTATTCTTATACAGACTTCAGCATTACCAATACTAGAGAGCTCTAGAAGATACAGAAATTAAGGAACACCATCAAGGAACTAAAGCCATGCTTCTCAACTCGTGGTGATTTGTAATATATCTTAACAGTATTAAAGCTCAGGGGGAATGATATTTAATTTCCTTTTGTTCACTATCTTTTTTCTTAAGATTCCGTGGAAAGTTATGGGAGATTCATCCTGACTTTTGGAGACCCAACCTGTCATAAATCCTTAAACTTACAAGTTTGTCTTTTTAACAGACTTGCTTTAATTTTTCTTGTGCTTCAGCATTTCCTGCTACCATCAGAGACCACAGGTGGAGTGTTTAAATAAGGCAATGAAGAGCTTTCTCCTGATGAGATGTCCAGGCAGACATCACTAAAGAGATGAGCAACTACCCATATCTAGGTATGAGGTTCCTTTGTTATATTACCCAGTTCATCCAATTTTTTAAATTCATTTTAGTACATAAATTCCATGCTAATTATTTTTCCCCACCTCAGTATATTGTGACCTGAGGATTTTTTAAGAGAAAAAAAGCATTAGAATTCTCTCAGTAATATTCTAGGGACAAAAGGAAAAAAATTAAATTGAGAAACAAGTTCTATATTGTTTACCTATATTGTTTCACCAACATTAATTTTTCTTTAACCTTTTGGACATTAGGCACTGTATTTATTCTAAATTAATTGCGTTTAACTATCAGCTAAGAGTAATTGTAGCCACATTGTATCTTCAGTGGTAATTGCCCGTAAGAGTGGAAAAGGATGAAGGAATGGGTCACATAGCCTTCTTTGACCAGTCTCCCTGTCTGGAGATATACAAAACTCACCTGGACACGTTCCTGTGTCACCTGCCCTAGGTGACCCTGCCTTGACAGGGGGATTGGACTTGATGATCTTCAGAAGTCCCTTCCAAGCCTGACTACTCTGTGATTATGCAGCATCTGAAATACAAGTGAAATACATTTTTTTTCTGTCTCACAGGTTTTTCTTCTTTAGTTCCAGTGCAAATATGTCTTTCAAACCATCTGGAAGGCTGAGAAACAGCTGACAAAGTGAGTTTTCTTTTCTGCATAAAATATTTAAGAAAAAAATGGTTTAGTTTCCATTCACTTTCTTCATGCAAAGTGAAGATAGATAACCATCCTTCACAAAAATTCCAGCTGTGTTATTTTGAAAGTCATCTTTTGAAAACTATGTGTAGTATGTATCTTGTATGCTTCTATACACTGTTATTACTTTCTTTGGTTTTGTTAGCGTGTCCTAACTATCAACCGCAACTCCTGTTTTGCTTGGCAAGCCTCCCAACAGTCAACAGATGTTTTCTCCCTCCTATTTCTTTCCTGAGCAAATGACTTCCAAATGATATCATCTCTCCTTAAACATAGGGTGACTCCTTTTGTCCCGGGGTTGTCTTCTGAGTCCTGGTGTTTAGAAACTTTGTAAACAAAAAGGACACCCCTTTTCTGAGATGGTGCAAACTTTATGACTACAAAATTATAGTATGGACCACCAAGGCCAACCGACAGTATAGCCAACCAGGCTTACCTATAAAGTGTTGGAAGACAAGTGTCTTAGTTATGAAAATCTGCAGTTCATAATGGGTTTGCATGGCATGCTTCTCTGCCCAGTAGATTTTGTTCACCTGCTGGAAAGCTTTATTTGGTAAGTGATTGTCTTATGCAAAGAATATGCATAGATCCTCTGATGCTAATTTCTTTCATAATTTCTTCAGTGGAGACAATGTATCAGGTGGAAAGAAAATCAAGAATTCTCACACTTGGGCTGAACTGAAATATCCCAGTTAAGTCATCCAGCTTTTTCATGCTAAAGGTCTGAAAATAAAACAGGCTGGTTTTTTTTTTTAGTTTTATACTTCTAGACCAGACAAAATAACCTTCTAGACCTTCAAGAGAAGGTATTCTTCCATTAGCACTTATTACTGTTAATGATCCTGGACATCTTTTAACATTCACTTGAGCTCTCTTTATTCACCTGGAAATCTCAGTTAGTTAAAAATATAATTTTGCAATCTCTGTTTGAAATATGTATTTGATAAAGTACAGTAGACATACTTTCAGGAAATGACATATTTATTAGCATTTGAAAAGCAAATATTTCAATGTCCATTTGAACAATAAACTTCTCGGTTGGGTAGGGCATGGTAATGGTTTTGATCCCAGTATGGGCTATTTGCTTAACAGTTGGACTCAGTGATCCCTCTGGGGCCCTTCCAACTCAGGATATTCTGTGAGTTCTGTGATTCCTGTGACTTCTCTCTCTCCAAGCAGTTTGGAAACGTTCAGAAAATGTGATCTGCAAAATGAGCACACAGGAGGAAGGAATTAATGGAAAAAGAAGGATTCTGTACATCTTATATCTTACTCTCATAGTTTTCCAGCACAGTGTTACTGCTGCTCAAACCAGAATACTCCATTCTTTTACATAAAGTTACTCTTCCAGGCCATCTGGTGTTGGCAGAACTTCTTGTAACCCTTCTCAGAGTTGACCTCTCCCTGGGCAGCATTCATCTTCTGGCTTGGAGGTCCAAGTGTTCAGCATAAAGCTTAGACAAGATGAAGAGGAATCCTTCTTCAAGGATTTCCATTGCCTGAGATTGACTTCAATGGTGCAATGCTACCAGTTCAACTGGTAGGATCTTTCTGTCTCCTAAGAGTTGCTGTTCACTGAAAAAAAAAAACAATCTCTAGCAGGTGCACTCTGTGACATTATATTTGACTATTTTTAAAATCCTTTACTGACATGGGCAAGTCCTAGCCACAGTCCTGTGAGTGATATTATGAAACCAGAAAAAGGTGCAGAAAAATTTAAACATTACTTATCCAGACCACTGAGACAAACAGCATTTTAGGCTTAAAATAAGAAGCAGAAATTCCTGGATGTCAACTACATAATCAACTACAAATTCTCTTCAAATAATACATACGGAATCCAAAAGCAAAAGATCAATAGAGACTTAATGTAAGCTCAGGAACAGAAGCAGAAGGTTTTCGAAGACAGCAAACTCTGGATTGTTATCAGTAACCTAGGCCTAGCTGCTTCCTTTTCCCACACCGAAGTGGGGAAAACCAGTCTGGCAGCTTCCAAACCAGTGTTGGTTTGGCAAAAGTTCATTCTGTGGTGTGGAGTGGTCCCCACAAAGAGCAGCTGTCTGACCATCCTTCCCATGGCAATGGGAGCAGCAATCCCTACTCTCCAAAGTCTTTCCCTATAACAGGCTCCCTGGGCATGTGTCCCCATGCTTCCTCTGGCAGGACCTTCCCCCGAGACAGCAAAATTCACATTCTTCTACATTGCTGATAAGCATGGGGCCAGTTCTGCTTGGGAATCACAATTTTTAATGACCAGTAAGTGGTTACTTTCAAAATCATTACTATTACAAAGGGCTTGTATTTTTAATCGTAAAGGCTTGAACATAAGGAAAACCGCAAGGTGCCAAGGCTTAGTAGTTGATAAGCTGATCAGCTTCACTGATCAGCTTCTCTATGGCTGAAATCTTAGATTCCAGCTTTACTGCTCTTCAGGGTCTCTGACACATCTATGAGATCTGTGTCAAAATTAAACAGCAACAAAAAAAGTGAGTATGGACCACCTACACAGATTTAAACAATTTGAAATTAAGTATTTCTCCGATGATGCAGTGTTAAAATCCATACTGTTAATACAGTTTAGATTTTTGTGGATTGCAAAATCTCAATTTTCTTTAGCATATAAAGCTAAAGCCCAGAATCAGTCAAGCCATTTTTCACCATAAGCATTAGTTCTTCCTTTTGATATACACTAGGAATCATCTCTCGGCAAGATTTCCCTCCATCATTAGATTTTGTTCTCATAACAGAGCTGCTGGATTTGAAACAAAAATGTGGTTCTCTAACCACAAAAATCCAACAAGGAGCACAAAGTAAAAGAATCCTTAAAAGGCTCCTGTTTTTGGTTTTTATTTTAAATATAGTATTAGTAAAGCACTTTAAAAATTAGATATGTCAGAAATCTACAAACAGAGCACCTAATATAAATGGAATGCAGCTAAAAATCACAAGTCTTCATATGCAGTCTTCATATGCAGCTACTTTAAAAGTATCATTTTGAACGTCAAAAATACAAGGATGAGGAGAAAAGTCATATATCCTTATTCCTTCCCATCTTCTCTTTGTAGAAAGTGCTGGTATAACCCTTCAAAGCTTTGGGGTATCCTGAAGAATTTATTACCTTCATGTCCATTAAATGAACTGCACATTTTACTAAAGTTTTGAGCTAATGCCTAATAAAATAATGGATCTCAATAAAATGAAATTACCATCCTTCTAAAGATACATTATATTCAGAATTAAAGTATAAAATCTCCTGCATATTAGTTTTTAAATATGAGTTTAGGGCTCCCGTGGTGCTTCCTCAACTGTTTATTAGGAATATGAAGTGTTACCACCTTTTCAGTCCTTAAATCACATTGAAATTGCTATTGTGCTTTATAATCTATTGGCATATGTTATGTTATATTCTAGAAGAGAATAGATTACTGAGAAAGACACAATGTTTTCTACAAATGCATGTTTGATGAATTCTTTCTGGCAAATCAAGTGCAAATCCCAGGAATTTTGAGAGCTCTTTTTTCATTCCATGACTTTCAGAGATTGCTTTCTAATCATCTGGGACATTTCCAAAATTTGCATCGTCACACAGATCCATATTTCTGAGTTAACTGACTTTAATAGAGGTACACAAAAGAGAAAAAAGGGCCTCTTTTTGCAAATGAAATGTTAGCACATAAAAGAAGGAGTCATAGGAAGTAAAAAAATCACTTATCCACAGTCTGAATGTCTGCAGTGTCTTCCTGATCTATTTGGTCATCAAGTGTGAAATAGTGAAAGACTTGTGGGACAGTCATGACTACATCTCAACACCCCTATTCCACTCAGAAAATGCATCTCATTCATGGAAGAAAACCATGAAGATAACTAGGCTCCGAATTTGCTATGTATAACAATCAAAAATGGACCTGAAAAGAAGTGTTGATAATTGTGATAAAAAAATATTTCAATATATCTTTGGTGTTGTGCCAGATACATGCTCCATTTAGTTTTCTCTCACACAGGGGTTTTCTTATGAGATTTCATTGCCCACATAACTGCTTTATTTCTTCCAATTTCAGCCTCTCATATGCTATCTAAAATACAGTGATGGCACTTTGCTGTGCATCTCAGCACATCACTTCCCCATCTGTCCAAATCAGGTGGCTGTCCAGACTGAAATGAAGCTTTTCTTTGGTGCACATCTAGACTTATTTCTGAAGGAAATCCAAGGCTGTGAATAATGGGATGTGTAACTGCAACACAAAATCAAAATGCTGCTTGGGGATGCGCTCATCACCAGCTTAATGTGTGGCAGGAAATCCTGGAGTTCTTTCATAGTGCCTCTGCAGCTGCTGTCTCTTACAGATGCCTCTTGCAGAGGTCAGAGAGATCCTGTCAGATCCTGTTCTGGAGACCATTTGTCACAATCCACTAAAATCTTGTCAGCAATACAAATTCAATTACAAGCCATGGTGCCAGTAATTGCCCTATTTCTTACCAAGCATTGAGCTTTCTCTCTAAGAGGTAGTTTTGGCTATTGAATCAAGTTCACCATGATTGAACCAGCTCTGAATAATCTTTCACCATGTGCTCACTGCTGTCAATGCTATTTCATGTCTGATTAAGATGCCCAAATTAGACATCACCTTTCTTAAAATGACTAGAATTTTTGCAGTTTAATATCTGCTATCAGAAATTAATAAGCCTTTTTTTTTAAATCTAGAATAGTTCTGCTTCCAAATTATTTATAAGTTACTTAATCTATTTATTCATTCTCTGAAAAAATACTTTTGCTTGTTCCCAAATGTACCAGGAGCTTCATTGTGTGCTCTATAGTCCTCAAACTGTGATATATATAGTAAAAAATAAATCTGTAGTTAAGAGTATAGTACAACCAAACAACAGCACTCTCGAATTGTCCTAGATTTTCTTTTTTAGTCAGAAATTTATTATGATTTTGTCAATGAGACTTGAAACTCACTTCCCTGGCTGGTCTGTTCTTGAATCTTGCATTGTTCACCTATAGACTTTGAAATCTCACAAAATGCATATCTAATGCCCTGACTGACATTTTTCATAACAATTTCTCATTTCATGTCACCATCATCACTTCTGCTGCAGGAACAACTGGAGGAACAGCTAAGCAAGGTTAGAAGACATTTAAGCAAACAGTGTAAGGTACAATTTATCTAGATGCACTACCCTAGAAAAAGGAACAAAATTAGCAAGTTGCGCCTATACAGATCAGCAACACCAAAACCACCAAAAGACATCAAGGACAGGCAGACTTATGCACAGCTTTCTCTGTCTATTCCCATACTTAGTCTACTGCCATGAGCACTTCCAGGACAGAACTTCAATGTCTACAGAAACTGCAGATTTGGAAACACCCAATGATAGTCTCTACAACAGAAGCATCTAGGTAAAGTTCAGGGCCAAACAGCTCAGCACATGCGCCTTTGTCCAAAATTAAATCTTTGACCCCTTCCACACAAGTATACACATATACAGCTGTAAAGATTGTTATCTGCTCTCTTTACCTTTCTACATTTCACAGTTTTAGGATACATTTGGTTTCTTGCAAAGCATCTTACTGAATATCTACATCATAAACAAACCTGAAGAAAATACAAGGCTTAATTTTATTTTTAGGGATGGCCAATAGAAAGCATACAAATTTGCTTTCTTCAATATTGATGTGAGTGCCTCACCTCAGGGAACAAAAAGTGTAAGAAATTTTCCAGATGGATCAAAACACCCTGTTACTTGTTTAGAATCTCACAACACAAACACTTCAGGTCTAACAGCTGCCAGATTGGGTGTGTTTGTGTGTGGTGCACGCACATGTGTGTATCTCTCTCTTTTTCTTGCTTTGCCTTTTCCTATTTTTGTAGAGTCTGCTCTCTGGCTTTACTTTTTCACAGCAGTATTTGCCAATCCAAAATATGTAGACACTAAGTTAAATCACTCATTTTGTTTATGTGGCAACAAGTTCAGACTTCTTGCCGAAAAATGTTCTTGGCTTTGGACAAAGCAGGCTTTGAGATGCTTCCATCTGTTTTGAATACACCACAAATCGTAGTATGGAAACCATTGCCCTCAACTGGTAGCCAATTTGCTGAATAAACCTATATTTAAAAAAAAAAAGAAAAAAGAAAAAAAAAAGCATGATTCAACTGCAGACTGTTTTCATATTTTTATATCATTTAATTTCAAAGGAATCCAGTCCTTATATGGAAGAACTTTAAATACTTTCGAATTTTCTTTCTGTGAAGAGGTTTGAGTAAGTAACAAAAATCAGTTCTTTTAAGGTCATTAATTGGTATTTTCAGTGCGGGGAAATGGTTTATGGTCTTTATGTTCTTATACAGTACTTTGAAAAAGGGGCCTGAGCATTGTTGTAAAGGTAATTTTTCAATCTCTCAGCAGTTTTACTTCTTTTTATGTTCTACTACTGCTTGAAGAACTGGAGAGAATTTGTGAATCAACGGTATAAACTATCTTGGAAAAAGGAAGATAGTCTCTGCTTTGCCTTTTGTCTGTTGTTATAATCCCAGCACATCTTGCTCTTGCTCTTCTCTGACTTCCATTTTGACTTCCACTGCTAGTTTTGGAAAAGGACAAGGGTTTCTTTAACAACATGTATAGACAGCACCAGCAATAAGGACTCCCAAACAAAATTGTTTCTAAACACAACTCCCTTGGATTCCAGAAGATTATAATCATAGTATCATAGAATAACTCAAGTTGGAAGGGACCCACAAGGATCATCAAGTCCAATTCTCTGTTCCTCACAGGGAGTTTATCTTTCAAGACAGTGAGCAAAATGTGCTTTGTGTATACTTGTGTATGATTTTACAGGGAAACTAACTGCAGGATTTACTCAAAAGATCAGAGTAGACCTTGGAGTAAAACCTTGAGCAGTCTTTTCAAATATATCTTACAACCCACAGCACTGGTGCCCACATTCTGCTTCTAAAATCAAGCATGGCATGGAAATATATTCTAATTTATCTACATTATGCAAAACTGAGTCTTTCTGATAAGTATTTCTGTCTTATGTTCCCTTCTAGGCATGGTCTGTTTTCAGAGGTACCACAAACCAAAAATATACAAAGTCCGAAGTCAAGAGCCAGGAGCAAGGGATTTCATGACTGTTGTGGTAAATTGCCTGTGATCAAATGTTGTTGCTCATGGCTGTGTTCCAAATTTATTGCAGAAGAACCTGGCTTAGGAGAGCCAATGATGGAGAAGGCACCTCATACTGCAGCATGAGTAAAATCCCTAATTTTACTCCAAGGCAGATGTGATATAAATTATTCAGCTGAGCTTGAGAGTGTCCTGAAGTTTGGCCACATCAGTAGAGCCACAGTGCAACTGCATTATTGAAAAAACAAGCTGCAAGCAAAGGCTGATGTGTAACAGAGTTAATAAGTACAAAACATTGGTTTCTGTATGCAATATTTAAAATATACCAGGAGAAAATCACTAGAACAAGGTTCTTTACTATAGATAGACATTATCATTTGCGGACATTATCAGTCAACTCTGTCAGACTTTATGCTATCCTCCATTCTTTTATACTCAGCCAAAATTTAGAATTAAATGAGGACTGCCAGTATACAGTAAAGACAAAATCCTGTTCCTTCATTTGAAAACAATTTTTAGATGTTTTAACTCAAAGATTCCCTCTTATTCTATCTACATGCTGTTATGGTTGCAAATGTTGTGGAGTATCACCTCAGATAATGTAGAAATAATATCTAAAAGTATGCAAAATTAAATCCAATCTTTGTGATGCTAATGCTAACAATTGACCTGTGATGCTAGCTTTCTCCTCTTTTCTATGTTTCTACTTCATAGTGTCTCCTAGTATTGCCTGAACAAAAACTGAGCAGCAAGAGGCAGCTTTGCTCTGCACCATGGCTGGAGCTGCTCTCCCCCTCAGCAGAGTGCACGACAGGAGGCTGCTGCTGCATATGCAGAACGAGTGACAATCTGGGAAGCTCTGAGGAGCATGAGGTAGGTACTGGTTGTATACGCTAAAGATATGAAGGAGAAAGTATTTCATTTTCTCTACCATGTGTGTGCCAAGATACCCCTGAAAGAACAGACCCAAGGAATGTTAGGATAAGAATTCAATCCCATTCATAAACCCTCATTATATCTTTCGCCCTTTGGGCAAAATATTTGTTAGTATTCAACACTTGTTGATTCTTTCTGCTATCAATATTATTACAAATTTAACTGATGAGATCTTTCATTGTTAATCTGCCAGCGCTATTACAGTTTGCTCCCTGGGTGGGGACTTGTCTCTCTTTCACTTTCCAATAAATTACACTTTTTAAAAAATATTTTTTGTAATTTCTTCCAAGGACAATAGCTCATACCTTAATAGCACCCAAACCATGAAGAAAGGAACTAGTAATTAAACCATTAAACCCTCTCACTTCTCTAAATTTGAATAGTATGGGTTAGAGAGACCAGAAAGTATTCCTATACAATGAACAGATTCATTGACTTACTTATTTTGGACCACTAACATCACATATATAAACTTTATACGGTTTTAAGCATAGCTCAAACCCTTTTGCCTCTGTAAGGTTTGGTACAAAATGACCTTATATCAGTAACTTATCAACACAGTAAATCTGTCATGTCATAAAAAGAGACCTTCAAATGACTTCTCAATATGCTGCAATTTACACTTCATGATCTCTGTGTATTCACCAGCAGACATCACTACATAAATCTCCAATCAGATATATCAAAGAAGGCATCTTTCTGCTATATTCCTAAATTTTTATTAACTTGATGAAATCCTTGGAATCTCTGACTTTACTGAGTCATTGCTCCAGTTTGGCAGAGTCAGCTGGGTCTAGTAGTCTGATTCAGGAGCAGGTTGAGGCTCTGGTGTTTACAATTATATCCTTATAAGGCATCTTGGTTGACTTCCAATCATTGCTTTTTCTATAAAGCTTTCATATTTCAGGGAATTATTTATGCCATCAAACCAAGAGCTCTCATGGCTGATAGTATCACAATGTTATTAGGTAAGAAGTAACATCTAACATCTCCACTTCTACGTGCCATCACAGAGTGAAGAGTGAAGAATCCCTCTGTTCTCCACAAGCAGATAGCTGAAATAGGCTGAGCACAAAGTACAAGGAAAGCATAGCCCCTGGGCTTTCAGTGAGTTGTCAGCTTGTGCTCACTCACACAGAACTTCTCTACAAACCTGTTTTACAACACATATCCTTCACCCAAATCTGCTGAAGATCAGAAGGCAACAGTTTTTTTATCCTGAAGTTCTGAACTGTAATATAAGTGAGGGAGGGGAAACCTGAAAGAAAAAGCCCAGGTTAAAAGAGGGCTTGTCGTCCCAGTGGCTGGAGGGGAGCATGCTCTCACCAGGTAACACTTGGCACAAGCATGGTTGGGACTTTTCCCTTCCTTGTTCAGCCAAACATACAATCTCCTCGCAATCCCTCTAATCACTTCTAGATGAAAAACTTAACAAAGTGTTTCTTTTTCTCCTACGGTCTGCTGCTGCTCAGGCACTTCAGTATTTGTCTCAGTACCTCAGGATCAAGCGTAGGCCAGGGCAAACAGGACTTTTTGTGTATTTACACTGTGTGCACATGGAGTTCTCTCTGACCAGGGTCTGGAACACTGCCACACAAATTACTTATATCAGCATATTGGAAAATGATAGCATCACCCAGCCGTATCTATCTGCTAACCCAACATGCCAAATGGGTACCTACAGTGGCTGTCTGAGCTTTGCCAGTAGAATCTGCTATTTAGACACAAGAGTAAGCTGTGCACCATATTTACTTAATATAAATCCTACTTTTGTTCTGATCTGTCCACATCTTCAGGTGTACATTCTAGCCAGGCAGTGGTATTTAGAAGTGTATATATGTCAATGATTCAGATTTCATGCAGACAGAATATTAATATAAATTTCAGTGAGAGGAGGAAGGTTTGAGGGGTAATTTTATAATCAGAAAAAAATATTCAAAATGTTAAACTATTGAACTGTTTTTAACAAGCAATTCATCAGAAATTATTGAGAAAAGGTGATAATGTCAAATTTTAAATCACATAAACTGCCAATGGGGTTTTTTTAAGTAGTTCTAAGCAAAGTATTCTGGCTGCCCTTTTTCTTCACTAATGTGCCGTTCCTGTGAACTCAGTTTGCTTTGCATGCTTTGTTCTCTTTTCCTACAGCAACACCTACTGTTAAAAATACAACTGGAATTTTCAATTGCAAGTCCACAAGGTTATTTTTAAGCAATGACTAGCAGCTCAAACTTTCAAAGTGATCCTAATCCTGTTATACAATGTGTTTTGTTTCCCCAACAACTTTTTTAGGAAGCGATCGCCTATCTAAACTTCTCTCTGAGTGCAAAAGACATGAATTAGAGATTTTTAAGACAACCCTGAACCTGACTGAAATATCTGAAGTGACATTCCACCCTGTGGTAGGTCAGTGACAAAACTCAGATGTGGACTTAGAGTTTTTAAATCCAGCACCCAAACTGACTTAAAATCAAAACACTAAAATAAAAAGCAGGTATTCAAACAAGCTAATTTTAGCAAAAAAGAAAGCCATGTTATAAAATTTGAACTGGTTTTAATTTAGGATTTTAGTTTCAGGGCAGTTTGATCCCAGGTTCTGGATTCAGTTCTATCCTTAATTTCACCTAAGCTGTGAGGAAAAGTTTACTTTTATAATTTAGTGTTCATGCTTTGAAGGAAAATTATATGTAACAGAAAATGGAGGCCTACAGAAAGTCCAAGTACAGTGTCCATTTTCATAAAAAGTTAAGTGAATATTTAAAATAGAATAACAAAAGACATGCACTTCGTGGCTTATTAGGAGATTATTTTGACAGAAGGTTGGTTCACAGCTTCTGTTCCCAGATTTATAGAAACTGACAGCAGAGCTACCACTATTTCTTCTTTTGAGAAAATGTATTCTATGTTTCTCTGTGACTAAGGTCACTGTGTGTCATCATGTTCCCTAGAGCATGCTGCGAGCAAAGTTCAGCTCCAAGAAGCCCGTTAGCAGACTGTTTTTCTGAAGTTGTTTTCTATGTCTGTCTTTTATACCTAGAAGAATTTACAACAACTTTATATAGGGAAACAGTCTGTGACTATGTCATACTTTGTCTGAATCTGAATTACTCATATATTCAAAATATAATCTGTTTAAATGAAACACATAATTTGATTTGAGCCAGCTGCAAAAACCAGGATCTTTTATTCTCAGAAGTTCCTACAATGGATTTTTGTTAACCTTTAAAAATGAAGAAAAACTTTTAAAAATCTCACTAATACTTCAGAAAAGAAAAACATTTTTCATTGCCCTCCCCAGTCTTCCCTGATCCTTTGTACATGAACCTGTATTTCTTTATGCATTGGCCTGACAGGTCATGAAGATGTGAATTTCCAGAGACACAGGATAAAGATTGAGTAACAGGATCAGTGAATAGATGGTAGCCCAGTAACACCATTAGATGTCTGAGTCAGCCAGCAGCTCTCAACACTTTCTGTGAACTTTCTCTTGTCTGAACTGCTAAGATGCATTGATTTTCATACCCAAGAAATCTGTGTTTCTGCTTTCAATCATCAGGGAGAAAGATGTGTATTACATACATTGGAACAGGTTGCCCAAAGCAGCTGTGGATGCCCAGTCCTTGGAAGTGTTCAAGGCCAGGCTGGATGGATCTTTGAGCAACATGGCCTAGTGGAAGATGTCCTTGGCCATGGAAAGTGGGGTGGAACTAGATTATCTTTAAATCCAGTCCTTCCAATCCAAACCTTTCTATGATTCTACTATTTGTTGACTTACAATGTCAGTCCTTAGTAATCACAACTAATAATAATGTACTTGCTCCTCAAAACCTGGCTTTTGTCACCTTCATGTAGTAAAACATTCATGGGTCAAAGGTGCTATTTCTAAACTTTCAAGTTCCCTACAGAGAAATGCAAGAAATACACATCACGGGATTGTACAGAGGCCGCTTTTCACTATTGGATGAAACAATTTCCTTGTTCAAATTGCCATACCAAACCAGACTCAATAAAAATATAGAAGAGACATAGGGACTGAACTGCCAGTCATACCCTACCTAACCATTTACATTGTTTTGCCTTGTATAGTAGACTTGAAAAAAAATCTTTATAAAAGAAATTACCTCAGGCCTGGTTAATAATATGTATGTCCTTTGAAGCCAACTCAAGCCATCCCTTCTAAGTAGGAGAATTAGTGCATATAAAGAGGAATTTTCATGTCTGTGAAGTAGTAAGGTACACATAGGCTTATTCTTGAGGGAATGCAAATTTCATAAGATTTTATCAATGGAAAGTGTGCAATATTCACCACTATTTTACTGCAACATAATAATGATTATTCATGTCAGGAGGCTGGGTCTGGCACAGATCACAGTGTGCTGTGGGCTTATGACTTACAGAGTTACTTCTTTAACTTTACTGCTAAAGGTGGAGTTAGAAACTTACTTGAAAGAAAGCCTGCTGCAGTCTATGTGAAAATTTCCACTGACTTCAATATGCTTTAGTATAAGCCTTTTCAGCTGAACATCTCCAGTAGAGTTCAACTGATGAAAGCATTTGTGTGTGGATGTGATTTGCTATGTAAACATATGATGGAATATGCTTTCTGTGGATTCTTTGGCTGGCAACAAAGAATCTGGTAAACATTCACCCCCTTCAGACTGCAGTTTCAGCAACTGAAAGTTTTGTTTTTTCTGAGAACTGTGTGAACAGAAGCTAAAGTTCATAATAGCTCTCTAAACACTGCTGTCTGGTTTCTGTTAACATTTCCATTACCACGTTTTCTCAGATAGTTTCACAACAATGCTAAATTCCCAAGAATGCGTTAGGAAAAGATGTACATTTACAGTGACTGTTTTTTTACTACGTAGCTCAAGTGTCACAGTGGAGATAGATTTTTACTTAGACACTCACCTAGGAAGAGCAGAATCACCCAGGAAGCCAAGCCTGGCCGATAATAAGCATGCAATAAATGTGCAGGAGGAAAAAGGCTGAATGTCCACCCATTGTCAAGAAATGGTCTTGAGATAATGTGCGTGGCTTATCAGAAAGGAGTGCTATGAGAACTGTTTGTGTACTTGAGTTTGCACAGATGCACACAGATCTGTTTTCCTGGTATGACTGAACCTTAGAAGACATAACTAAACTATCTAGTGGGACCAAGAATCTTGATTCAGCAGAAAAGGAGAGGACCTAAACCTTGTAATGCACTTTGAGATTTTCTATAAGGAGAGATGGTAAATATGTTTCTATTACTTCCACAGATATAAAGACAAAAATACACATTTGTACATGCATACAAGCACACACATATAGAAAAGAATTCACAAATGGCTCGTCCCTGTCCTTAGGTGACCATGTGGCCAACTGACAAGTACAGAAAGGTTAGGAAAAGGATATAAATATTTTCTCATATAGTTTTTCAGAGAGAAATATTCTCACATAGTTGAAGTCTTTCCTATGAAGTTGATTATTTAATATTAGTCAAAACCTCATAAATTGATCCTCATGCTTTCTGTGCCAGGAACATTTAAAGGAAGTTTTAAGGGCAGTTCAGAGTCTAGGACACGAAAAATTCTGCTGCCCAAAAGATGCATAAAAATGCCAGTTTCACAAAATAAGCTCTGCTAAAGTGATCAGACTGCAGACTGAAATATCTAGTTTAGAAGTCAAAAATGTAATACCAAACCAGGCAGTACAGACTAGATAGAACATTTTCAGCACCAGACAAAGAGGACAAATTGGCTCAGCAATTGTCTTGAAGGAAATACTTTACTGGTCTGTAGTATCTCTGAGCTAAAGGACAAATGTTGGAAAGTGACAGAAGCTTCAGCTGCTTTCCAAAAGGTGTGTTCAGAAGGCCCTGTGTCCCACAAAATCCGCATACGCGGTGCTGCCAAAGCTATTTTTGGTTTTGCCTTCTTTAATGTCTTTCTACTTCAGTGGTTCAAATCTCTTTGATTTTCTTCCTTCCAAACCATGGTTAAGTTCGCTTCCAGTCCAGGATATTCTTAAAGTATCTTTTTTCCAAATATTATGTTTTTCAAATGTCAGTATATAAGAAATATAATAAAGTTATACATTTCCTGCAATTTCTTTTAGAATAAGCATAGTTTCTCACATATTTCTTTCAAAACATTCTTTGCCAAAACAGTGACCTTGAGGGTATGAGTCTCATCTATTCATGGAAATGTTTTCTTTTTAGCTGAAAAAAAAGGGTTCTGTGGTTTCATCCTGCATTGCAACCTTCCAGCTGAAGACCATCTAAGTCAAAACAGAAGGAACAGAAAGCCTTATTTATCTGAAGCAGCAACCTCTTGCAGGTGAGAAATGAAGGTGACATCTCCACTTCATTTCAATGACACGACTTGTTACAAGATTGACAAAGCAAAATATAAACAAATCGATGCACAATTACTTTTGTTTGTGGAAACAAGCAAAAACTATGAAAAATGTAGCATCCTCAGCTGGCATTACTTGTAGACTGGCTGGCAGCCTCTGCAGAAAGAGCAAGGAATACTAAAATACATTCAAAGGTGCTATTTCCAAGTCTCTTTACAGATGTGCTAGCCAGGGAAATGGGCCTTCCATATGTGTGTGACACCCCTACCAGATTTAGAAGGTAAAGTGACTAGTGGAGCTTCATCTAAAGATCTTATTGTTGTAGATGCGTTGGTACATTTTTTCTTTGAAAATCAAAATGTATGGACTCATTCCCAGAGCTCAAAAAATGAAGACTTGCACCATTTTGGACTGTCCTGCAGTGTTAAGCTAGATATTTCTGCTCTGTTGGGCAAGGATAACAGCAGAAAATAAATAGGCAGCATCTTCTGCAGGGGTTAAAGGAAAAGCTATACCACAGTAAAACTAAGGCATATTACTTTGTGTAATTCTATACCACAATTTCAATTTTCTGCCATTGTTAGTCCTAGTAGAACTGTGCTGTAGATATCAAAGACTCTGAATTTTGTCAGTCTTGAGGTCTTGTAAAAGCTTCAGTCTTGTAGTTCATCTTTAATGAGTTGTTTACATGGAAATCAAACAGCCATGGAATTTCTTGAAAATAACCGAGGATCATTCCTAGCTCGTGTCCAGCAATCTGTCTCTTAAAAACAGCTTCTGTGGCCATACATCAACTATCATTGAATGAGATTCATAGATGTAATAACCTGTTTACTGTTTCATTCTGAACAGTTTTCTTATTTATGTGCCCCAGCCTACACGTTCTAAAATATAAATGATCTCTTATTGCTGCAACCTGAAATTTACCAACAGTATCACTAATAAATCACAAGAAACTACTCCTACTTTTATTCCTCTCTTAGGAATAGACTGGGAGCCTTTACACACAGCTGTCTGAACTTGGATCATTTTCAGATAAAAGTATTATTTATGCTCTAAAATTTCCCAGGAGCCTCTAGATAGAATGGTACACAGTCAGGATCTGCCTATTTTCACATGTAAGGAAACCAAGCAAGATTCACAATGGAAAATTTCATTCCATGCCTGCATTTAGGTGAGTGTGGACCATGCATATGCACACACAAAGTTCATACTAGCTGCTCAAGAGGTCATTGGACCTTCAGCATGATCACTTTAGGAAAATGCTGACATTTTCATTGGTTTTGCTACATCTCTTTATTCCTGTGTTTCTGTTTGTTCCTTTTGCAAACATCCCTTCTTGGTCTCACTATCTTTTTTTCCAAAATTATATATTGTTGGTTTGTATTTTAGACATCAAGAGTTTTAGCTCAGTTATAAGGTATACTGTTCCATAGAAGCACACTTCGACACTGGATACAATCCAGGATGAAATGCAAAAAACCTGGGCTGTCACATCAAAGGATACTCAGTAAATTTAGTCCTTTAACCTTATGACTTTCAGCATTTTTAATTATACTTTACGAGTTAGGATCTTTGTGTGTTCAGTTTGAAAAGGGATGCTCTATTTGGTGCAAGAGTTAATCCTTCTATTTTAACTGCACTCACACTCAGCAATCAAAGCTCTCAGTAGCAGCTGCTAAATTCAAGAGTTTGTTGTGTGTATTAATCCAGTTTTTCTAAGTTCTCTGGGATGAAAGACACTGCAGAAATACAAACCCATACCTACTTATTTAATAACAAGTCTGAAAGACTAGCAAGGCTTGCCTGGCATTTAAATTTGACAATAATACCATTTTGTCCCCCTTTATTGTGAATTAACATGTGACTTAAAAATCATCTTTAACTCACCAATCTATGTGTAAAAAGACCCAAATATGTTAAATAAAAATTTCTGGTCTAGTTTTTCTCTAGCCCTTTAAAACAGAGAAATACTAGAAAATCTAACATTTGAATTTAGACATTTTGTGTGCTCAAAGGAGCAAGTAGAGATAGGTAACCAGAACAAGGTCTAATGTTATTAAATTACAGTCATACTACATATTAATATAGTTATAATTATCTTAAAATGGCCTATCACACAGAAATACATGTTCAGTGTTTTTAACTGGAAGTTTATTTAGAGTGCCTATGGGCTTTATACAAAGATTAATAAACCTGTAGCCTGCATCCTCGGCAGACTGGCATTTTTAAATGGAAGGCTTCTATGACAATTAAAAGGGGTAATTTTAAAATGTAGCTTACAAGCAGCTGAGAGTGTCATATATTAGATAGGTGGGATATTTGCTAGGGCAGAAATGTAGCCTTTGAAGCTTAGCTTCACATGTGTGTAAGTGTGATCTTATCCCATGGTCCTGTTACAGGTTTTTTTTGTCATTCATTTGCAAAAACTCTAAAGCTTAAGTGAGAGATACAAAGTGATATGGACTGTTGATTCACCAGCAAACACTATTATCATGCAGGAAGAACAGACTGTTCAATGTCCATGGGGATAAGCAATTTTAATGAAAGGGAACAGTGAGGGTAACCCTTTTAGATATAGAGTTCCTAAATTAAAAAGAAAGATTTTCTAGGATAATGGACAGATGCATATCAAGTAGGCACTGCACCCTGGAAAATTATTGACCTAATATTTGCCAAGCAACCAACCACAATTCTTGATTTGAAATGTGATGTAGCTAAATGAAGTTATTTCACTCTGAAAAATAAAAAATGCAGAGAATAAAAAGGCAGAAGCCAGACAGACCTTCTTTCCTAGTAAACTAATGAACGACAAGAAAGCTTTTTTGAGTTACTCTGTTTACTTTTAGCAGTAGGAATTGACAGGACTCACCACTACAAAGTAAAAAATGATGGATCTGTTTAATGAATTAGAATCTACCTCTGAAATATTTCCTATTTTTCTAAAGAAAAGGCCAAAACACGTTTTTAATTACTTTCAGAGATATTTTTGTTTCCGTTGTCTACAGCCATCCCTTACTGAATCATTTAAAAAAATCAGATGAACTCTCCTAAAAATCATTCTGCCCAGAAGCAATTTTTATATATCACATATTCACCATTCCTTGACAGCTTCATTCTTCTGAATATTGGAATGAAAATAACTGCTTCATAATAGAAGTTTTTGTTTCTGCTACTTATTTTCCTGTTTGAACAATAAGTCCTTGGCTTTAGAAACATGGTTAGGCTTAAGATATCTCTAAAAATACTTAATAAAGCAATAACACGATAAAAATATAAACCACTGTCAATTGCAAATGTTCCATTCCCCAAAACAGGCAGCATGGAATAGACTGAACCAGAGGAAGGGTTGTGTCCTTCTCTTTGTGTGTATAAATGTTGCAAAATAAAATGTCATTATGGAAGACCGAATATAAAAATTTCCATCTTCTAGCAGTTTCCAACAGGAGCATGAAGAATCAGTGTCAAGGAAAGGTTTCAGGACAAATTTTTTGTTACAGTATTTTGTAGCATCCTTCAATAATCATGACATACTAGGGATAACTTAGCTAAAAGCATTCCTGAAGTCACGCTGTTCTTCAGCTGCTGTAAGACTTGTAGCAGAGCCATCTGTATTTCATGGCTGTATTTCATGTATTTTATGCAGAGCCATTGGTACTTCAACAGAATGTAACAGCTACTGAAGTATCAATATTTGCACCATCTTGGTTGGAGTGTTTAGCTGAAGTATTTCCTGCATTATGACTGTAAGTTAAAAATTAGTACCAGGAATATATATTTACAGTATTAGCAGTTCTAAATATTTGTTTATAGAAGAGCTAGCAGAATGGAAAAGAGATAAGGATATGTAGTTTTAAAATACAGTTTTTAACATCTGAACACTCTGTTTCTATTATTCACATTAACAGAATCAAATGCAACCTCCACATGAATCAAGCCCACTCTATTCAAGCTTCTGAAAAATAAATATATACATACACAATACTGGACTCCTCTTTGGAAAAGGATATAACAAAGAATTTGGTGGAGTTTAAGAGGTATCAAAGTACAGTCATATAGATGTATGGAATACCCATGTTCACAGTCTTCTTCAGTGATTTCTATAGATTTCAATACTTAAACAAGCATTAAAAGGTATGTAAATACCAGGTTTATAGAGGCAAATATGGCATTCCATGACAAGCCTCCTCTTCTGCAGACATTACAACAGGCCACAGTTCTCTGTATCTCTAGTCATATCACCTACTTTTAGACAGAATCCAGTGCAGTCATTAAATGGTACCAGGATTGTATGGAAAATGTAAGAGACCCTTTGGTTGTTCACCTCAGTGCATAGACTAGCAGATTTATGCCAGAAATCTCAGTCTGCAAGAAATAGGGCTGGTACAGTTCCAAAGGAAGCCAAAAAGAAAGTTACAGCTCCATTGCTGGTTGGTCCCAGAGAAAAACTGCTGTTTGACCAGTTGAAAATAATTTAGTAGTAGCTCTATCTTCCTACATAAAACCTATAAGTTTTAGGCATTAGTTGCCTATTTTACAATTCACATTATTTAGTTAAACAGCATTTCTGACTTCTGGGGTAGGTATTCTAGAGATACAGTTGCAAATCAATTTGTGTCAGTCTCTTATGCTTCTTCAGAAACTGTCTTGTAAAAGTATTAACAATTTGGTAATTATTTTATCCAGAATTTTAATTTAAAAAGAGAATATTGTGTCCAACCATCAAAAAGCTTGTTTTCTGTGCAAGAAAACAGCCCAAAAGGCTGTTTGTTGATTTCTAAACAGTATGCTGCAGACTGGCATAAAGATGAGTTTTTAATCTATTTTTCCTAATAGATAGAGAAAACAGTAGCATTTTACAAGACATACATTATTTCTATCACAACATTATACTATCAGCTGCATATGAAATTCATCTATGGAGCCTTGGCCCACATTCTGCAGCAGCCATATTAGTCCTTGGAGACTATTTAGAGTCACAGAGGTGGATTACTGAGAAAAAAATTGTTTGCCACTGAAATGGGAGATCAGTAACAGAAATGAACCAGAACACTGCACATAAGTTTGTAATTAGGGGTCTGATTCTGCAATAGTCTGAGTATTTCCTGAATGGTTTGGTGCTGAGTACCTTTAACTCATCAAGTGATGTCATGGGTTTAGTTCGTTCAATAACACAGCACTGCGGTGAGAGGAATGTACAGAAGGTTATTTAATAGGAGATGTGTTTCAATTGCTATTCAAGGGCAAAAAATCAAGTCTCGGACAACTGGAAATTTTTGGTTACAACTGCACACATCCTGTGCCAACCAAGTCATTGGAGCACCTCACCTAAGTGGGGAGAAGGCCACTTGATGAATTAAATGGCTGGACAGATGCCCAGCTAAGCATATAGACTCGCTTTCACAAAGCACCCTCACAGCATTAAAATTTGATGTTGTCCAAGCCACAGAGCCACTTTACTTGGTACTGATTACAAGGATAATGTGCAGCTGTGTCTGGTTGGGCTTGAAAACTGTTCAGATTGGCTCTGAGTTTGTTTTGCTTCAACTCTTTCATGTCTTACATGAAAAAGATTTTCTCTCATAAATCCATATCTGCAAGCATGCTTCCTTATCACGCATCACGTGTTTACCCATGAGGAAGAATAACACTGTTCTATTTCCTAGAAAGTGCAGATCAACAAGTTCATAGAAACATTGGACCAAGTTGGTATGATCATCTCATCGTATATGAAGTAGGAAGAAATAGAGAAATCACAGTGAATTAATTTTATCTGATGAGGCATAAGTTAATCTGCCCAGCAGTTAAACTTGATTTAAATAGTACTAGTCGGAAAAAGACATTTTATACTTTTAAACTAGGTCTCTGAACTCTGTTAAGAAATTTCCAAACTTTCACACCATCCCCTTGTGTCAGAAAAGGATTTTTGGATTACGGGCATCATTGCTATAAAGTACTGAAATAGAAATTAGCAAGTGTTGCTTTGTTTGGGAAAGGACCATTTAGAGTTTTAACTACAAAAAAGGGCACTATTTAGTTTTGAAGTCTAACAGTGCTGGAATATCAAGCTTATTTTATAGCATTTAATTATTATAGGAAATAAACTCACACTATAAGAATAATAGTCCCACACATGTAATATATAGAGTAGTAAAATGTTTTTTCTATTCCTCAATCTTCTAGTCAATTTACAAGGTGAAATCCAGAAATTTGGATTGTGAGGTTGCAACCCTGATACTTCAAAGAGTGCTTTTCTAATTATCATCACTATTGCCTAAAGCATCAAAGTAACCTATTTTTTCACTTTCTTTTGCTGAAGTGGAAAGGCCAACAATGGCATACAGGTAACCAAACTCGTAGGTCTTTTGAGCCCAGGTAAACATTAAAAAGTATATAGAAGTAGTGAAAGGATTACATAATAACAATTTCCATCTACAAAAAGCAGTTCTGGGACATGCAAGTGAGTTGACATTCAAAAATGGTGTCAAAGCTTTTTCTATTTCTTCCTCTTTTAACTTGGTGAAGGAAAGGAAAATTACTAAATATAGACACTTTGTTATGTATATTCTTAATTTCAGTCCTTTTGCTGGGTTTAATTTCAAAGTTGATGTTAATTCAATTTCTTATGAAATAAGACCCAGATTAGATGGGATTAAGACTTTTTTTTTTCCCCAGTTAAACCAGACCCTTGATTCTGTGGCTATCTAGATAAATTAGAATTCAAAAAATTTATCCATTCCTTTTGCTGAAGTGTAAATTGCAATTACTCTGTTTCAGATTATCTGTGAAGGCTTTTATAGCCATACAAACGGAATAAAAAGAAGAATTTTCTTGGCAACACTTCACCACTTCATCTCGAAATGACATTTTGTACTTTTTTATTGCTCCATATGAAGAACTTATGCAGAAAACGATAGAATCACAGAATTGTTCACGTTAATGAAGGCAAATAGTTATTGAAGATATCATTATCCAGGCATATACAGACCTTATTTCAGTTATATGTAAATAAATCTGTAGATGATAAATAGGAAATTTGTAGTTTTTTTCAGTCACAGATGCTACATTCTAAGAGAGAAACAAAAGTTGTGAAAGTGTTAATACCCACATTTTAAAAGAAATTTCAGTTAAAATGCTGTAATGGAAAACTGTCTTTCTGTGAATTGTTAGAATAATATACAGAGTGTAATATGTTCTTAGTGCATCCAAACCGATTCTTACTCCAATATTGCTGACATTTTCCACTGTCTGAAATTTGTAGATAGAAAAGGGTAAATATTTTTCATAAGGATAGCTATCATCAGGAGGATCAGAATTTGGCAAGTATCACAATGGGAAGAAAACACAATGGGTAAGACAGCTCACATACCTTTCTTTTGAACCTAAGTCCTTTCCCTGGATAAATAGTGTATAAGTAACCAGATATCCAGGAACACTAGTGGTGGTACTGATCAGGATGCCTCAGTGAAAGACTGTCAAAGAATCATAAGGACAAGAGTACAAAACACTTTCTTGGGGATACGATCCATAAGAAAGTAATTTATTATGTTCTAATGGGTATGTTCCTTTCAAGAACGAACTAAAACCCAAGGCATGATCAGCAGAAAATACTTTGCAGGAGTTGAAGTGTTAGAAGTGATGACTTTGTTACAAGTCTTCTGCAAAAACAAGCAGAATTTGTGTAAATAATTCACCTGAATGCACAGAAGAGATGTAGGGAGAAGTCCATGTTCTTATGGCCTCAGGATCCATTGACTGTTTCTTGAGAGAGACTTTAATTAATGCTTACTGCTTTTATGCAAGTAATAATGTCCTCTCCTACCTGCCCTAACTGGACAAGTAAATGGTTCGTGACTAATTTTCAAAGTGTTACAACAAGTGACATCTGGCATTAGTTTCTTTCTAGTTCTGCAAATCAATTCAATATATGCAGTCCATATTTTGCTCCCAGATATGCAATACAAGTGATTTATCAGCTGCAAATTTGTCTAAAAGTTCCACATAGCACGTTGGACATTGCTTCTAGAAATTAAATTCAGGTGTCTGATATTTAAAGGCTAAAAATCACTAGCTTGAATTCCTACATGAACTGTTTCTCCTCACATTAATGAAGTCAAATAGTTATTGAAAATTTCATTATCCAGGCATATATGGACCTTATTTCAGGAAAAGCCAAGTTTTCAATGTGATTAGTTTGACACCCACCCCCTTCCTCCTCACACACAAATCTAAAGGCAAACACAGTCTATTCAGAGACTGAACTTTAGATGACTCTTTTTTTTTTTTTTTCCCCAGTCATCATCCTCCAACTGCTTTGATGTTACAAGAGATTACATTGAGGTATGATTAGAAGGGATGCTGGAATTATGCCCACCTCTCCTCCCAGGATTTTTAAGAGAGATGTGAGTAGAACTTTCAGACTTTGGCTAAAGATGAAAGACTCTAAAAATATGAAGTGTGGAAACATGAAGAACTCACCACACTCTCTGTAATGAAGTAGAGCCCTCACAATTTTCTTCAGTGCAATACCTCACTTAAGAACCTCCTCAAAGGAAACATAATAGTTTAAAAAACTAATTTAGTATTGAATGTACAGATCTATTTTGCAAATAGTCCAGATAGTGAATGTTTTTGTTCAGTTCTTCAACTGAGGTTAAAAATCTAAAAAAAAAAAAAATTCAAATACCTGTTTATTCATAAAAATAGGGTTTGCATATTAGAATCTAAGCTTTGTTTTTGCTACCAAGTATCTTCTCATAAAACAGCCCCTCTCACCAGTCAATAAGGACAGCACTTGAAATTCAGTACCTTGCAGGATGATGGTATGCATTATTCCTGAGTAAATACTCTTCCAGTACCATCCAGGAGCTGGAACAGAAGCTAGAAAGCTGCAGGTCCCACGACCCCATCAAAAGTCTTTGCAAAAAGCAGCTGCTCTCTTAATCTTTACCCACACCTCATCTCTCACATTTCACAGTCATTAGGAAAAAATCCCTTCTGAATGTCTTTACATTAGGAGATGTTTTTTGACTAAATATTGCAACCACCAATAAAATTACTGAACATACCATTAACTAGCAAATGATTAAGTGCAGCATTTAGGAAATTATTTTTTTTAATATACAATAAAAGTGCTAAAATTAAAATTTCCTCAGTCTAAGAGAAAATTATGTTTTATGCAATTACTACATGATAAAACTAATTCTCACTAAGACCTGTTGAGCAAGCAGCATTAATCCGGCTTTTTGACTATCAGCCAATGTAAAACTTTGCTCAGATTAACATTTATTATTATTGTGAGACTTTTATTGGGAATGAAATCAAAAAACAATATCTAAATGGGATCATCTATTTTTAATTTGACATAATTTTTTCCAGATCACCAACAACGGTAGGGTGAAAATAGAAAATATTTCTTCTTCATGTTTTACGAGTGCTATGGATAAGTACAGAGCTGAACACATTGCTGCATAGGGTGCAGAGCTGTCATGCAGCAATTTTCTCCATGATAGAGAGAGGTTTTCCTGTTTGATGCCTCAGCTCAAATCTCAAAAAAAAAAAATCCATAAGGATTTTTCAAAAAAATTTCAAAGCAGTTCAGAGAGAATAGGGCTAGAACAAAGGATTGAGAGTCAGCTTTCTGAATTTAATATGTAGCTCAGCTGCTTATTTTCTGCATTATTTTGGTCAAGATCATAGGTATGCATCAGGTTACTCACCAGAATTTCAAAGGAGCATGCAAAGTAGGGAAACCAAGACTAATTAAAGAACAAATGTGCTGCTCTTATTACCAAGCCAGTAGTGTCTTAACTGTGGCTCACCAGAATATCCAGCATTTCTTACAACACAAGCTGTAAGAGAGGTTTTGAACAGGAGATTGGACTAGATGGCCTCTTGGAATCTTTTTCAACTCACTTTATATCGTAAAAAAATGTCACGTTCAAATGTCATATTGCTGGTTATAGACCAGAAGTAATAAAAACAGTAATTTAAAAAAAATAAAATGCAGCTACTTAGACCTTCCCATTTAGTAAGATTTAGCTTATAAATAGTTTTCTTCCATATTCAGGCCAGCAGTCTTTTCTAAATTTATGACTATTCAACGTGCTCATATTTAGTCTATATTCCTTGAGGAAAAAAGCCCCAACCTATCAAATTTCTATTCTATTCTATTCTATTCTGTTCTGTTCTGTTCTGTTCTATTCTATTCTATTCTATTCTATTCTATTCTATTCTATTCTATT
>JAHLSL010000007.1:28545726-28561239 GCA_025920805.1 Petroica traversi | reverse complement strand
TTCTATTCTATTCTATTCTATTCTATTCTATTCTATTCTATTCTATTCTATATAGGTGGTGTTTATCAAACTCAAAATGTGTTCTCTGAGTAGTACACAACTCACAGCAAAATACTTCTGAGTTTTTGCATTTCATTATCACAGTGAGAAATGCCAAAACAATAGCATTTTGAAGAACTAAACCAGCTTCCTCACACTGATTGACAGAGTCATTTAAATACAAAATGTTTATGCTTTCATCTAAGATTTATTCCAGAAGCAAATAGGAAGCTATGAAAAACCAGGCAGTTACATAAACTTTCCTTTGCTTTTAAACAAACAAGAAGGAAACAAATATGCCAAGATTAAGAACTTAATAATGAAAAAGAAGTGTACTGGAAAAACAGCTGCTCCTGAAATAACTGATCACTTGTCTGAACTTTTGGGTGGGAAGACACTGGAGTGCATGTTAGTGCGATTGGTCCTGGCTAAATCAGCTGCAGTGAAAACTAAGAATAAGAAAGATATATATTAAATTATTTACTATTTGCTAGCCACTATCCTCAGCTCCTTATATATTAGGCTAGAATTCCTGGAGCCAACCTTTACTTCCCCAAGGGTTAACTCTGCATATATGAAGGCAATGGGTATCCTGCTCTTGACTTCAAGTGGAGAATGACTAAGTTCTGAACTTGATTTACCTAAAGTTTGGAAAAACCCTCAGTTGTTTATCACAAACCAAAGTCTTGGCTAACATTGTATTGTTATTCTCACTAAAACCCTTGACCTTACTCACCGAGTCAAAAGCTCAAAATTTGTTTTTAATAATATCAGTGAAAATCCAGCCTTCTCTGAAGCCAGGAAAGAGGCGTACATCCTCACCTATGAAATTTCCAGGAGGAGCATTTACTATGCTCTAGTAAAACATCCATAGATCATCCAAAGGAGACTGTCCCCTCCATTGCACTGCATCTGAGCAGAGACTGAATCATCTAAATAGCTGGGGCTCCTGACAGCAAGCACTGACTTTGCTGCAAGATTTTTCTTGGACAATTCATCTTCAATAACTCTTAGAGTGAAGTTTCTGAGAAAGACAGTGTCAATTGGAATCATGATGTATTTTTGGAAGATTTTTTAGAGGGGCGAAAAAAAATATTCCTTCACACTCAATTTGCATTTGGCTTATTATGACTCTGCCTCTTCTGCTGGAATGGTATCTGTATAACAGAAAACCTTAAAACACCAGTCAAATATACGCAAAGATTGTTGTTGCACTAAATTTTGAGGAACTCTGCCTCATAATTTTTTTTTCATAGAGAAAAAAAAAAAGTGGTGATATTTGTTTTCCTTTTAAGTGTTTTGTGACCAGTGCTGGGCATCCAAATAGGAGTAAGCTGCAATAATTACATTTACAGCACATTATATAAATACTGATAATCTCAGTCTTGTTTCCTTCTGTGCTCTTTTAAACTATAAGTGAGGGCATGCTTTGAATCAGGAATTCAGCAAGCATCCAGCTTGAAGCTGGGTGGCTCTGACTAACCTCTCCCAACTTTCTGCACATCTTCTTCAGGAAAGGTAGCAAGTGCCCAGGCAGAAATGTCGCATGTACTGATCAGGAAATCCTCTTGCATATCAGTGTGGATACCTTCAAGAACAGTTGAGAATTAAATTGAGAATATGCTCCAACTACCACTTTCTATTCACTAAAGAAAGGATGAGTCTAATATGTATTTTGAGGAAAAGGGCCATAAGCAACTAACTCCAGGAGGGAGTTTAGTGCTGCAGTTCCTGTGTAAGAGGATATATCCCTGTAGACTGGAGGAAATAGTCTGAGGAATGGGATTTGAGATTTCCCCTCACCTCAGATTAGATATTGGCTGACATTCCTTCTTAGCAATAGAGCTTTATAAATAATTTCTAACCCACTGTTGAAGTTGCACAGTAATAAAAACGGGGTTCTGTAGTGTAATCCAGGGGGAAAGCTTCTTAAAAAACTAAATTTCATGGTGTTAAACTTTATTGAATATAGCCTCTAATTTATTTTCCTTTTTATTACTAAATAAAGACAACAAACACTAATAAACAAGGTATTTCCAGCATAGAAATAAAGCTGCATGTATTATTACTTAAATGAGCTAGAGCAGACTAAGATATACTTCCTTTTCTAAGGCCAGTTTTGGTTCCTTTAAATAAAAGAAAGATACAAGATAAACAAAATATTTGTAACAAAAAATTTCTAGATAACAGTTCTGTAAAAGTTATTTAATCTCTCAGGTGTACATTTTTTCATTAAAAACTTGTAAAGTAACTTAGAGGTCCAGAAACTGAAAAGATTTGACAGTGAAAATTCTGTGGCTGCTCCACCCTGTCCTAAATGTTAAAATGAACAGTAGCAGGAAGGCATGTGTGCTCTTAGAACAATTTCTTCTTGTTTACAATTGCAGTAGGCTAAAATGAGTCATCATTCTGTACAAAAAGAGAACTGTGTGCTCACAAAAAATATTTTGGTACTATCTGAAAAGTTTCAGTAAATTAGAATGTCAGAATGATGTATGGAATTTCTCTGAATATAAATTTGTAAGTCATGGTGCCAACAAATGAAATGACATACAATTTCTTGGAATTCTGTTTCAGGACAATTCAGAGGACAATTCCTATTTTTATTTGCAACTGCTCAAAGGGCAGGTGTTATAAAACTAAATTAAGATCACTGCAATATTTTCCCTCAGGAATTTCTGAAATAGAACATTTTCTAGGGTTATAAAAATTACATGTAGCATTTTAGAAAACATTAAAAATTCTTTTCATCATTAATTTCTCCTTATACCCATAATATAGAGTTTTTATGAAAACATAAGCTGTAAAGGTATAATTTTAAAGTTTCCTATACTAACCATAAACATGACAGTTTTTGTCATTATTCAAAGCAGTAGAATCAGAAACAGCACTTTGTGCTTGAAAATAACTCAGAAATTAATTGTTAAGTGTAATTCTGCTCATTACACTTTGGCAAATATTATAATGTCTTTATATAGACTACATCTTTTCTCAGTTTAATTAAAAATTTATCTTTCTCTTCCCTTTAGAAATTACCATGTATTTCAGTAAGTTATCAAACAGTTGGAGAATAATGTATACAGTACATAAACACAAACTTTAATATATAAAAAGATCCATGAAGGATTTAATCTATTCTTCAGCCTCAGTGTGGAAACATAACCTGACTTCAGCTGAAAAAAATGTGGTCAAGGAGTTTTAGACAAAGAATGAACCGTGCTACTTGTCTGAAAATTCAGTGAAGTAGATAAAGAGGCTAAAATCTTTGCGTCAGGAATGGAAAATCAAACAGAAAGAAGACATGTTCTTTCCTGTAAGTATTCTCCATGAAACAAGCTACTAGAAATGTAAATCCCATGTACTTTAGCAAATATTCCAGGAATGAGTATTTGTGTTTTGTGGTAGAGGGGAGCAACAGCACAGAAGAGGGTTTTTGACTTTCTTTGAAGGTTGCAAAAGGGACAGAGCAACAAGAACTTTTAAAGAACAAAATCCTGTTACATCAAAATCAAATCTCAAAACACACTAGAAAGTACAAAAGCATTCACAGCAAGTTTGCCAGTGGTTTCCCTGTTGACCCCTAAATTTTCACATAAATGAAGAATTACCTAAACAACCATATCAATCCTATTGTGAAAGCCATTTGGTATGAATGAAAATACTAGCCCAGATCTGTGTGCTACCCCTCTGATGATGTTAAAGATGCTCTTGTTTTGCTGTGTTTTACATAAAAACAAAATACACAAAGAAGGAAAACAATCCTTACCTCTGAGAAAATCAAAATTCAATGTACCCAGGAGTTGTAAAACTGCACCTTTATTTCTCACTGTATCTGGACCTACATGCAAGTACAAATTAGGGAAATTAAAATTGTAGTGGAAAGTATGAATGGACAATTATCAAAGCCTCCTATTTTCACTAAGATTTATTTAATGAGTAGAAATACTAATATTCCCATAAAACTTGTGTAGAATATCAATTTTAAGAAATTGAATGGGGTCAGAAGTGTTGGCTCTTTCCTTGTGTTTGCTGTCTTTTCTCCATGGATTTGGCAGTGAAGTTCATTAAGTTCACAATAGAAATTTCTGCTACTTCACAACACATCTCATTATGAAAGGGATTTATAAAACCCATGCTGATTGTAGCAATGGGGGCTGTCTTACAGAAAAAGCAGTAGCTGGACAGGTAAGATTCCTAGAATTTCAGGCAGACTGTAAATGAGAGCAGAATGGGAAAAGACTCGTTAACTTCTCCATAGAAAGTCCCCTTTAGTCACTTTGACCTGTCATTGCTCGAAAAATCACATCAAAGATTATTTCAGAGGGCTTTCTACAATTTTAGTCTTAAAAGAGGTGTTCAGACTTTCTGAGGCAAGTCACTAGTGTTTATTTGAACTACACAACATCAATGAAAGCTGCTTTTTCAAGAAAACAAATTATGATCAAGTTTCATTGCTATTAAAACACATCTGTTTTGGCCACATGGAATCCAAATGAAATCCCACGTGAATTAATGTGTAAAACCAGCCAAGTTTAACAAGTGTTTATGACTTCACTTCCAAAGTAAATGTCATAAAAAAGACTTTATCATTGCTTTGATTTCTGATCCACACAGAAAAATTCCTTAGGATTTTGCAGATTAAATATGAGAAAAGATACGGCATTTGAAACAAAATTTTAAAATATTGTGTGCACCTCATTTTACCATAGATATGCATTCTACCTTGAAAAACCATCAATTTATAAGGAGGAGAGTGTGGATAAATACAATCACTTGGCCAAACATCCCAATAACCCACGGTGAAAGGAGCTGTTAATTTCAAAGACAAGTTAGAATAAATCAGCACAAAAGGAGCAACAGAGAAGAAAAGGAGACAAAAGAGATACAGGAAAGAGCTGGAAATCCTTAGATTAAATATTAAATTATTCTCTCAGAAATCTGATTGTTGATTTTACAACATCAAAAATGTAAAAACCTTACCTAAAAAAACCTTAATCTCTTTATTCTGTAGACCATACTGTTTCTTGAGAATATGTATATGTATATGTATTAAGAACTGGGGAAGAAAAGGCACGGACTTTTTAAGCAGGAAGGCTGTAGAAATATTACTTCCTTGACCATTATCTAAAAGCTCCCCTGTGATCCTTAAATTTTTCCAGAGCTTATGAGGTTAGGTCTCCTGCATAAAACTATTTAGAAGAAAAGATGAGTTTACTTGCACATTATAAATCAATATTATATCCTTTTTATTTTTTTAAGTCCCAGCTGACTTCCCACCTTACAGTCTTACATGGATGTCTACTGTTTTTTGAAGAGATACCCATTATATGGGTTGGACAGGTAATCTTATAAAACACAACTTATAAGGAAATATCAAACTGGCCACAAGCATTTCAAGAGTCCCAGGAATTTTCCAGCCTATTAATCAAAACAAAAAGGAAAAGAGCAGTTGACTTTAGAGTCTGATGCCTTGTGTTGTTTTACATTGTTTGAACCATTGAATCTTTCATCTCTCATAATTCTTGGGAGTGCTTATTCCTCCTATCACTCAAAAGAGATGCCTTCCCCAGGATTTTCTGCTTACCTAAAGCTAGCAGAAAGCTGGCTCACAGGGGACTAATGGGCTGTATCAAAAGACACGTGGTCAGCATGACAAGGCAGATGATTCTTTCTGCTCTGCTCCTCTCTGGTGAGAACCCAGCCTAGGAAAGACATGGACCCACCAAAGCAAGTCCAGAGGAGGGCCACAAAGATGATCAGAGGGCTTAAGCACCTCTCCTGTGCAGACAAACTGAGAGAATCAGGGTTGTTCAGCCTAGAGAAGGCTCTGGGGAGACCTTATTGCAGCCTTCTAAATGTAAAGGAGACCTATAAGAAAGATGGGGACAGACATTTTTGCTGTGCCTGTTGAGATAGGACAAGGACAGTTTTAAACTAAGAGAGGGTAGATTTAGACTAGACATATGGAAGATGTTTTTTTAAAAAGAGGATTGTGACACACTGGAACAGATTGATTAGGGAAGTGGCAGATGCCCCATCCGTGAAACCATTCCAGGACAGGTTGGATGGTTTGAGCAGGACTACCCATTGAAGATTATCCATTGCAGGAGTGTTGGACCAGATGGCCTGTAAAGGTCCCTTCCAACCCAAAGTGTTCTGTGATTCTCTATGTATCTATGGCTATTGCATACGCCACTGAGCACAGAAATTCCCATTTCCCTTTTAGTCATGGATTTATGCCTGCATTCTAAGAATGCTCTTCATGGACACCCAGATACATGATTATGGAGAAAATATAAATTGCAATGTATCTTTTTTTTTTAAGTCACAAGTTAAGAAATGCTAGTGTAAGTAAAAAGAAATTGGGTTAGTAAAGATAGAATTAGTATATTCAAAATTTGATCAGTAAAGGTGCAAATTTGATTAGTAAATGTGATTGCAGAAATAAAGGAATTGTATAAAATAGCAAAATATTACATCCACTCATTTTTTAAATTTATTTTTATTATTCTGGTAGGTATACTTCATTCTGATACACAGATAGGACACATGGCAAGCCAAAAAAGTCTCTGCTCTACCGTATCACTCCATAATAGTACTACATAGTGGGATCTTATTTATCTGTTCTGCTACAAATTTTCACCATAATTGAAAAACATTTTATATTCTTAAGACTTCTATACCTATTGGAAAGCTTCAAATTTAGCAACGAGTTTAAATGTTACTGGGAGAAACACAGGAAAAGAGACTTGTGCTTCACTGTGATGCGGCACTAGGGCTTTGAGTTCTCTTTTTTAGGCTATTAAATTATCCATAAAAAAACACATTAAGAATTATTTGTGTGCAGAATCAAACACTTAACAGTTAGGAACTGCTTGAATTTTTATTGGTTTTGGTTGCATTATGATACAGCCTTTAACTACACAGTCTTTTCTTCATGCTCATTCTCACCCTCTATCACACTTCTGAACTCCTGTGCAATGCTGACAAATCAATTAAACTGAGCATTTCACAGACTGCCAGTAGAGCTTGACAGGCTTCTAGATGACAGGCTTATTACCTTATTGGAAGTCATGTCTAAATATATGAAATGTTTAATGCCAAGTTCAGTGAAGAAATCATACCACGACCCACAGTAGTTCATAGAATTCAGTCTTGGCTCCCTTTTGCTAGCAAAACTGGCAGCCAGGGTCTGAAGAGTGATTGACTTACACAACTAATTGTTATCTTGAAATAAGATCACATGTGGTCCTTTAAATCTGTGTCTCCCCTTTACTAAACAAGGTAATAATACTCCTTTTGTAGAGTTGTGGTGAAAACGAGTTATATCTGTACACTTTTGAGATGGTATTGAAAGATGGAATAAAAAAAGTGGATGAGGGGATTAATCATTTTCTCGGAAAAGCAGAACTTTAATGCTGCAAAATATATGTGGTGCTGGACTGTTTTATTGACAGTTAATGAGAATTATTGTTGGTTTTTATCAGGGCTTTTAACAAAATGGGCACTGCTTTAAACTATGCTTCACAAGATGATTTCTGTAAAAATTCTCTTAAAAGCCTCTTTTGCAATTTACTAAAATATAAATTGCTGTAGTAAATAAACATTTAGTCATCACTCATTTACTTACTTTACTTACTCATTTAAAGAATTTAGAATTCACTTTCTTTCTGTTATTGCTAACATGGAGCTTTAAACTTGTTTCAGAGACTGAGGTCTTGAAATAGTGGTTGTGTGAGCATCTGCAAACAACTTTGACATAATGTGGCACCTATTAATAGCTCATACCCTTTACATCTAATTTTTGTATTACCAAGGTTGAGCTGGAAATTCTCAATACAGAAAAAAAAAATGGAGCCTCAGACCCAAATCTTCTAACATTTAAATCATCTTATAGATCCTCAAGAACTGTACTTGAAGCAATTGGAACAAAAGTCTGCTCTTATGATAAAGAAGTGGTAAGAGAAGAAAAAATTATAAATTAAGATTTTCAAATTGCTTTACATTCATTTAATATATAAATTCATTTAACAGATGGAATGAGAGACGTTTGTATATAGACTTTTGTGCCAGCTGATGACCAGATTTCAAAAACATAATATGAAAGATGCCAAGCATGAAATCCTAACCTATTATTGAATAATACCACTGAAAGACTTGTCATTTATTTCACTGTGAACAGTGCTTTATTCCAGCTCCCAGCAGGACTTTGATGAACAAAATTACTAATTTGCTCTGAGTTTATCCAACAAGTACCTGGGAAGGAGGAAGCATTGGGAAGAATCTTGCATGACTATAGGTTTCTTTCTCTAAAGAAACTGGAACATCTTCATTGTAAGCAGCAGCAGCTATTTGGCATTCCAACAAAGACCTGGAGAGGAAACTCTACCTCCTTAAAAATTGCTGTCTTGTATGTAAGTTAATTTATGAGTTATTACAATGAAACTATTTACAACCTTAATAAGAATATTTACAAGCTTTGACTCAGAGCTCTGCCTCCTCTGTTAGACACTAGCGTGTCCTCCCTTCCTGCTGGAGCTGGGATGATTCCATACAGGAAGGAATATAAAACACACAGGGTGAGAGAGAGCTGAGGTATGTAACACAGAGTTCTGGACCTGAAACACCAGCAAGTAGCAACATAAAAGACACAGAAACACCTGCTTTTCCAAAGAGGTTTCCTAACTGTTCTTGGCAATTTGCTGTGATGCAGTTTAAATATATATATATATATATATATATCCTTTCCTGCTTTGTGCTTCATTCTCTGTAGTGTTGTCTCTATACCAAAAAGGCAGTGTAGGTGTTTCTTTTTATCACTGTTAATGATTAGCAAATCAATGAAAACTGTCATGTACATTCACTTGATTTTTTAAAATACTACATTTATACCCTTATTGTTTGAGGACTTCTAGGCTTTCTTATCCTGGTTTTCTATTTCAAGGTACACCAAGTATTAAATATATTAGCTGTTATGCTTTCAAAAAATCTGCTTGTGTAATAGCTGACCCAGGTCTCCAGGCAGCTCTTACATATAAAAATAATTTTGTCTTGATAAAGCAAAAACAAAAATTTCACTGCTTTATAAGCACCAAATAATTGAATTCCAAGATTAGGTGGAATAGTTTTCTACAGTTTTCACAGTGGAAGAAATGGCCCATGCAGTTGGACACTTTCTCCAGTAACAGTGAGAACAGTGACTACTGAGGCTTTCTAAAGTTTGGGAAGTGTCTTAAAAGCTTCTTTCCATTCTAACACAGTCTCAGTAACAAAGACATTCACTGCAACTGATGCTGTCACAAAATGGGTGAAGGAACATGTGAAAGACTTTGCCTGTTTGGATGACTTTTTATCAGTCATACTCTTTTTGGATGTCTTACTTCTTTCTGCATGTCTTTTTGTATGTCTCTGTCTTTCTATATATTGTTTACCACTACGCTGTGGGTCCTCATCACAGCAATTCCCTAGTGCACTAAAAGTAACATTAGATTTTCTCCTTAAAGACAGATTATTTCCAACATTCAGCTTTACAAATCAAGGTAAAAAGAACAACCACACAAACATAGAATAGTCCAAGTTGAAAAGTGTTTGTTACGATGATCTGGTCTGAGCTCCTGAAAGCAGGCATCTAGATTGGGTTACCCAGGGCTCTGCCAAGCTCTTAGTAATTCCTGTGAGGAAAATTTCACCATTTCCCTGAGCTACCTATTCCAGAGTTTAGTTGCTCTCCCTGTGAAGAAAATCTTTCCTGTCCAGAGGGATTTTCTTTTGAAGAACTTGTGCTTTTTGCCTCTTGTCCTGTCCCTGTGCAAGCTTGAGAAGAAAGCACCTCCCTCTCCACCACAGCTGCACTTTCAAGTACTGGAAGACAAACTCCATCACCCCAAGCCACCTTCTCTCCAGGCTGAACAAATTCCATTCCTCTGATTTTCTTCTCAGGGATTTTTTCTGATGCTGTCCCACCATCCCATTTTCTTACTTGGGAATCTGACCTACAGTAACATACTGAACAACATTGCTTCTGAATGTGTGTATTTAGAAAGTAAAGATGAATCACTTCAAAGTCTTCAAAAACAAAGCCATGTTCTTCTAACATGCTTAACTCCCTAAAGCAATTAAAAATTATTCATGTACTATGTCACCTCAAATCACAAATGAGCTGTGTGTGAATACATGTGCACAGGAGAGAAGGGAGGAATGAAAGGCTGGATTCGAAGTGAATTGGCTTCTGAATTATTTTTAAAGATTTACGGTCCATGAAGACACCATGTGGAGTGATGCAGAATAACAGGCTTAGAAGTACAATCAGAACTAGAGTTATAGCAGGCTTTTTTTTACGTGTCTGAAGTGACTTGGACCCAGAAATAAACTTTCTATTCTCTGAAGGAAGTGATAAACAATCAAACAGTACAGTACAGGAGAAGAGAGGGTTGTTGGGGTATGGTACTGCAGTACTGCAGTTAAAATAACCTTGCCTTGTCCTTACTTTGCATGCCTGGATGTACATTTGTAGTCTAATAGCTGCATACAATTTTGGTCACTGTTGGATGTGGACTTTCTCAACCACAGCACTTTATGTTGTATTTCATATTTTAATTCCACCTCAGTTTTAAAGCAATTTATGTAATCTATTTTAAACTGACTTTGAGAATAGTTGTTTCACTTAAGTTATAAAAAATTGTCTCCTATGAAGTTCAGAGCATCAAGTGGATAACCCTGAAGGGAAACATGCCCCACCTCTTTAACAAAGTTTGACAGAAATTATCTGCTTTGAATCTTTATGTTTTTAAATGAACCAGCAAAAACAAAAAATAGTTCTAGAAATCTCCACAAAGCTTTTTTTCAATCAATAGCCACGGTATTATGTTCAAAAGAATGAAGACTTTGCAAAATATTATTACAAATAAGAACTGAGCTGTCATCTGACATCCCAAAATGTGACAATTCATTAATTCCATTGCCATTAAACACACTATAAAGCACAATATTAAAATGGGAATGAGGAGCAGGCAACTCTTCATGTTAAGTGCAGAAAGTTGCAAAGAATCTCACAGCAACAGACCAAAATAAATGGATGCTCCAGATGCAGACAATGTCTGGAGGTTCCCACACTGCACCTCAGAACCTTAGCAGCTCTCCTGCTGCTATTTGCAGGGAGAATCAGGATGACAGATACATAGGATCAGGTACAGAATAAAAAATAAATAATAAAATTTAAAAGTAAAGTAAGATCTTACAGATCTTCCAAATCTGTACCTCATGAAAGTGAAGCATATAAAGAACAGAATATATAGCCTACAATGTGAAAGTACTAAATCAGATTTTTTAAAGACTGATTTCTCTTACTTAAAGAAAAAACCTCAGCCTACAAGTTATATATACAACTTTTTTAAACCCAATATTGAAAAACTGTAGCCAAAAAGGAAAATCCTGCATCTACAAAAATGCAGCTGCAGAATAAACAGACACAGAAAGGATTAAAATGGAGCCAGATTTTAAATTGTTAAAATAGAACCTATTACCTCCTTATCATTTAGTACAGTGGCAAAACATTCATGTCATAAGCCTAAACTTGCAGGAAAAAGTAAAGGTTTAAAAACTCATCAAATCCAAACTCCCTGTAGAATTACCTGTGGTTTAGGGGTTTTTTTTTGTCTTGACAGGCTTCAACAAAGATAAAAAGAAGATGGTATCTAACCAACATGAAAGAGCTGTGAAGACAGGGCAAGATTAAGCTATGAAGATCGTGCAAGATTAAGCTGCAGAATAGACACAGATGATTTTGCACGTTAAGGTCCTGTAGATTATATTTATTGAAAAGAGGAAAATATCACAGTGCTTGTTTGCTTAAGGCCTTACTCCTGAGTAACATCAAGAAGCAGGTCTAAAATGAAGAAACCAGGCTGATGCTTTGTTGCTTTAATAACAGTAGACTACAGGTGCTCATTATGCATAATGTCTATTATGATATTACTAAAAGACTGCAGGGATTCAATACTGTGAACAAGTATAGCTGGTCCTTAAATTGATTTGTTTCACTTACAGCTTTTCTTCACAGCTGTAATAATTTCATGCAAGTAACAGCAAGCTCAAAGATATTGCAGTGCCTATGAATTCTCTTAAATAGTCAAGCAGTGTAGTGTCCACTACACTATATAGCATTTTTATCAGCAGTGACAAATGCTAACGGTAAAAGGAAAATAAGGGGTCTGGCAGCAGTATTACAATGGTGCTATTTTTCTCACGTTCCTACCAATTAAAATATTTTCCCATAAATTTTAAGTATTTGTAACATTTCTAATTTCTCTTTTAACTGTTCTCTTTTATGTTATATCACATCATATTGTGCTTTTTGTCTCAGTAACATCCTGCAGAGGAGAACTCAACTGCGCAGTTAATTTGAGCTGATACAGACATTTGCTTGGTCCACATGCACAAAAACTGTGTGTATCCCAAAACATCCCTATTTTTCCAACAGTGTTAGATTGTTCAAATAAAACCCTCTATTATCTCTACCTACACATTTTGACACAGCAGCTGCATTTTAAGTGCTGCTTTATAGGGGCTTTAATTATCTAATTGTATTGAGGAACACAAGAAATGCGTGCTGGGTATTGTGTCTTTCTCAATGCTCCTCATTAATTACTAAGCTTTGGCATGAGAATAGCTCTGCTTTCATTGACTCCACTGGGGGGAAATCCGAACTTACGTGTCTCCTCCACAAATTGTACCATGCAAGTCTTTTCAATGTCTCTTCCTCAGAAATTAATTTTCTCCCACATCCTATATCTTATCATGATTGTTCCCCCTTCTTGTATCGACAATTATGTTTTTTCAGTGTGGGATTGGAAAGGGAGTTTAAGAGTCTAGTTATTCTAAATTAAAAAAAAAAAGTTATACGAACCAATTTTATTTTCAATAGCTTAGTCTCAGTTCTTCAATCTCAGAAAAAAAATGAGTATTCTCCCAAGAAATGATACTAAGAAAATAGTTTCAGGCATTCTGTTGCTTCCAGCTGAGCTTAGAGTGCCTTATAAGGAGAATTTGTATTTTCTTAGGCAGAACCTCTTTCAGAGACAAGCTGGAAAAGGAGATGCCATAAATCTGTGTCAGGCCCAGATGTGCAAGTCTCAAGTGCCTAAAAGTCATCCCAGCATATTTTCATAAATGCTTCCATGGTTTGTTTAGGCAGTTTAAAGTAATGTGTGTACATTTTTAAAAAATCACTCAATGTACATCTGATAAATCTGCAATGTATTATCTGTATGTAAAAGGCACAGAGGTGAGGGCCAGAGGCTGTGGCTCAAACACTGGTTAGAGAATTTTGCCCACAGCTCATACAAACAGTTTATATCAGCTTGCAGGATTCAAGCTATCAATGTACATCCCTCTATAAGCATACATTTACCCCCCACAACAGCTTTGGAACAGCTGAAGACAGAATAAAATTGCAGATTTCATTACTCTTCTGTTTTTCATTATCTCCAAAGAAATGTATCTTTCTTACTACATAAAACATTTAGAACCGTTTAGAACTTTTTGCTAACACAGGTGCTTAATGTTGAAAACAGGATTGTTGGGGGTTTTTCAGTCAGAATCATAATGTTTAAGAGTAATTTAAAATACACACAAAATTCACAGATACACATGTATAGTTCCTTTATTCCTTCAGGCTAATTTTTTTCTATTACTCACATTCCAAGTGTTTGTTTTCCTGTATTTTCATATGCTTGATTTGGCTTAACTCCTCTTCTTGATATCTTTTCGGTCTCTTTCTGCCTTTATATTCTTTTCTCCACTGCACTTCTGGACCTTACTAAAACCCAGTCCGTTATGACATTATCAGTTGCTTTCACCATTGACAAGGCATTTCTTCCAGTACTGTAGGTCATTAAAATATGCAGCCTTTTTCTAAATTTCCTAACATACCTTTATTTCCTTTCCCCCTTAATAATATTATATGAAGTCATTCTTCATCATCTTTTTAAATATAATTCCTGTTAACAAAATCATCTGTTAATTTTAGTCAGTCTGGTCCACTCATTCCTCTTTCAAAAATTAAAATAATTAAGTAAAGGTATAACTATTTCTTTACAAAATACCTTCCAGGGAAAATTATAAATACCATCAACAAGCATCCTCATCCTAATATTAAGAATCTTCTAAGAGAAATTAATATAATACGTTTGTCAATTGTTTAGACAAATATTCGGGCAAACCAAATAATATCATCAAGTGCTGTCATTCTTAGATGCCTGAATTAAACTGGTTATATACCTTACACAGTATGCTAAAAACACTTTTGAAGAGACATAAAGAATTTGGGAATAGTTACTTAAAATCAAAATTATCAAAATCTAGGCTTTACTGGGATTAATTATTTGGGATTACACCAAGGTCAACTATAAATTCTGACTAAAAGAAGCAAGAGTGCAAGGCAGCCACTACTATGTTTACAATGCTCATAGTAATATTGTGACACTGAGCCCTGCTATAAACGGGGGCTATGTGGCATGAAATTTTCCATGAGTATCCTAGGAAAATGCAGCAGTAAACATCATTAGTCAAGCAAGACCTACACGTCATAAGCAATAGGCGAGAGTCCAGGAAGGCCACAAGGTTAAAATGCTTTGTTTGAGTAATTATAGGATTTGAAGGATTAGGCTGAACCAAAGGATTTAAGGACATGGAGGGATTAAAGAGAGAAATAAATAAATTAAATTAAAGAGAATGAAGGTATAGACAGCAGCTCAAAAAATTATATTACAGACACTAATTTTTGAAACAAGAATTGTTAAATAAAGTAGTTGCAATTGAATACAACATGATTTTACTGTATTTGTTTGCTAGTCATTAACTGAGCCTGCAGAGACAAAGATTCTTTCCAAAATATCTGTATGTTTCTGGGATTGAAGACCTAACAGAAAAAACACATATTTGAGGTGAGATAGCTTAGCCAACTTCATCTATCCCAGAATGTATTCCGTGGCTTCTATGAAAATGAAATCCCAGAGTACAAACCATAGGTGAGATCACAGCCATCACAGCTTGTTACTGAAATCTGAAACTTCTTGCCATCCACACGTAAAAAGAATTCCGATCTTTACCTTATGCTACCCTGACTTACAACATTTTACAAAGCCAAGCTTGTTTATTTTAAAAGCCTACTGCTCTCACAAGCTGTTCGGAGTGAGAATTAACTCAGGGTCTGCCTCTTAAATATTGTGGATGAGAAAAATTATTCAAAGGTTCTGATGCCCGGGCAATCATGATGAATAAAATGACAAGATAACCATAAGTATTTACAACATTAGACGTAAAGGAAAAAGGTCTGGGGTGTTTCATGAAACAGTCACTCGCAAATGCAAGATAATGGCACTTTCAGCAAACCCAAAGCGAGCAGGGTTTGAAAAGCAGCTTTGCTTTTTTTTGCAGGTTTGGAACGGCCGGGCCGAGGCGGGGGCGCCCCCTGCT
>JAHLSL010000007.1:28506539-28535726 GCA_025920805.1 Petroica traversi | reverse complement strand
AATAGCATAAACAGACTACAGTCAATAATAGAAGTGTATTTGTGATTACATTTCACATGGCTATTTATGCCAATCACAGATTGTTCAGCCAGGTGGGCATGTAGTGAGTACTTTCTTAGCCTCCACTAAGTTTGGAGCTTGAGGGGTTTGCCAGTATGTCTGTCTCTGGGTTTGAATTCAGAATTCTTGTTGAAGTTCTTTTAAATTCTTTGGGTTGAGCAATAAATGGTAAAAGAAATTGCTGTATTTAATTTCATGAAGAGTTGTGTAAAGTTGTGGAAATTTATTTCCTGTATAACACGTCTCAGTTCTAAAAGTTTTCCAAACTTATTATCCCTAGAGTGCTCACAAGTGAAAATCAACATGTAGAAATATCTTTAGACTCTTCATCATTAGTGAAAGATGACTTCAGAAGGGACTTAATGACTGACAATTGCTATTACTTTATGGCAGCGTAATATATTTGTACATGGTACCTCCAGATGCAGAAAACTGAATTTTTAACTTCTTTTTTTGTTGAAAATGTTACTAAGGTTCAAGTATTAGACTCCTGGGCTATCTCCACAAGGAGAACTAATGCACACGTGGTTTCCTCCTCATTAAACTTGATTGAAATGTGGCTTGGGGTAATTTTTGGAGGTTCATTTTCACTGACAGTGGATCACATTCCACATGTAAGGAAAACGAGATGAAATCTTATGTATGAGCTAATTAGATCATAACTAGTTGTTCAAATACTATTTGTATTTACTGCAAATTCAGTGAAATTCCTGTAGTTTTTATCAACTTAGGAAACTTATATATCAACTTAGGAACAAATAGCTTGACAGGTGTAGCACATTAAAAAACTGTTCTGCTGGCATATAGCACACTTTATAATGTTGCAGAAAAATTTTGCATTGACATGCTCCTTAGAATCTTGAACTCCACTTCCTTTTTTAAGAAAATTCAGTATCTAACAGCTGGTAAACCATCAGTACATCAATTACTAAAAAAGGAATTTGATAAAAACCAACCTATTCCATATTCAAAGGATATGGAAGCCTTCTAAAAGAGAGACAGATGGGTGTTGAGACATTTATCAGAGCTAAAATAGAGGGAAGTTATGCCGAGCTTACAAAATCACTTCTACATCATAAGATAGTGCTAATTTATTTTTGTAAGCAAATTACCCTTTTGGAAGTAAATTTGAAATAACCATTCTTGGAAGTTTCTTGTGACCATTGTAGATCTGATAATGGCCAGTGAAATTAGTTGACCATTACTGCTTCCCTGATGCATCCCTATTTGGAATGCTTTCCAAGCATGAGCTCCCCTCCTTGGGAGTAACAATTAATTAGCTCTTTCATCTGAGTTTGATATTGTCGTCTTGAACTTGCACTTGGGTTACTGTGGGGTGGAGGAGAATCACAGGAACATTTGCCATGGCTGGTGCACAAGGAATGCTGCAGCAAAAATTAGCTATTAAGAATTTGGACGAGGAATAGGATAGAAGAATGTATGTCTTAAAAGGTATTGGTGATGACTAAGATATCTAACTACTTTTCGTTCCCTTGCTGCCATGCAAAGTAGTCCAGCCTGTGTTCTGTAAGAAAATAGTATTATGTTGATACACGTGTAGATTACATAACGTGCCAAGAAGAGTTTGTGCCTCTCTGGGGGCCGTGCCCAGAACTTAGGACGATGGGAGGGAGTGGCAGAGTTGTTAATACTTGCCTTTGGTAGATATGCACTTGAAAGCCTGTTAGTGCGGACTGTCTTTGCCTAATTCTGGTATGACCTGAAGAGTTTTACTGCATCTGGGAGAGATCAGAGATAGAAAATACCAGTGGAACCATCAGGAAAACTTTGCACATGTACTGTCGACTGTGGGGAGAAACCAGCTTCTTCTCAGGATACATGGCTGCTATGACTTTAGTCCTTCTGCTTACTGAAGATTGAAGAGCATGAAAGGGGAAGAGGGAAGGTTGTCCTCTGCTATAAGAAATCAGCCACAGTATAGGGGAAATTGCTGGAATTGGATTCTGTCATCTAATGAAATCCTACATCTCTGTTGAGATTTGCAGTCTACCTCATTACAGTTATAAAGCAGTTTAGGATTGTACGATGGACCAAGGCAGAGCTGAAAAGACATGCATTCTATCCTTAGTTTATTTTTAAAAACTTCATAAAGCAAAGGAGATGCATTGGAGATAGTATAGCAGATTGTCTTGATCAAATACAACTAGCTGTGCTCATCTCAAGGGAAAGGTCAGAAATGAAAAACATAATTGTATAGATTGGTTGACTCTATGCAAATTAGTATATAATGCCAGTTTAAGAGCCCTCTGTGTATAGCCCGAAATTACAAGGGGCTGTAGTGTCTAATTAGCTATCCCTAGATGATATCCGATTGCAAATGGGAAATCAAAGTTGTGGAGAGCCATGTAAAGTTCCTTTTATCCTGTAGCATTCATCATTTTAATTGCTGGCTAGCCAGCATTTTCCTAGGTGTTACTAAGCCTTTCGAAGCTGGTTTCTTAAGATGTTGACTAAGTTTATTGTAACACTGTTAAGTTTGTATATACCAGATTCTTCTACTTGTGTTCTGCTCCATCTGGACTACGTGGGTTGTGTATCTGAATTTATTCACTTTCAGTCTATTTATTATTTTTTTTTAATGCATTTTCACAGTCTGTCCTAGAACCCATATGAAACATTTGAGTCCACAACATTCTGCAGCAAGTTAAGGTTGATTATAACTTGCTCACAGCTTGCCCTTGTTAATTTTGATCCAGTGTTCATCTATTGTCTTGTGACCCTTTATTTTTATCTTGGGCAAGAGAGGGCATGATCTCTTGTATCTTCTCCAGGCTATTCATTGTTTAGGCCTTTGCCTTATTTCCCCTGTCAACTATGAGTAGCCTCCTTTCCAGACTGAGAAGACTGATCTACTCAGTTGTTGATTATATGAAAGGTATTCTGTGTATTTTTAACATGCCTTTGTCTGAGCTCTTTTTTTACTTTACTCAGAAGTTTTTTACTTTTTAGGGTTGGCTTGTTGTTTTTTTTTTTTTAAAGAAAGTTAACTGGCCCTGCACTCAGTATTTGAAATACAGGTACAAATTAGTTCTGTACACTGTCACAATAGTGTTCTGTGTGTTTTTCTGACTGATGATCCATACGGAGCACTAAACAGTCCAACTGATCTAAAGTGAACTGTCCTATATTCAGATATTGTTGTGTGTGGCAGTTACTAGCTCAGTGACTGTGATTCCAGTGGGGACCCAGAATTTTCTCCTACCATGCCGATGCATAGGCTTTGCTTTATATTAATTATAATCATTGCTTCTGCTAATAAGCAATACATCACAGTCCTTCTCCAGTTCTTTAGTTAGCCCTCATCTTCACCAACTGGTATGACTTTGTACAGTTGACAGTCTTCATCTCCCTTTGTGAGGTAATTTGTGAATGTATTGAACAGCATAAATGCAGATTTCCCCAGGGAACTGGAGGTGATTTTCTCCAGTGTGGAAACCACTTAGTTTATCGCAGTTCCTGAGATACTTGTACATGCAAAAGAGTTCCTTTTTTTCACTTGGTTGATGGTTTTCTCATGATTTAAGTGAGGGACTTGGAAACTCAGTCTATCTTTTAGTTGCCCTATATCCTTGTTGTACTACCCTGTATGCTTACTAAATTTCAACAATTTTGCAGAACCAGGCTTCATAGTATCCTATAGAAGAAATTGGGTTAGAATGGACCCTAAAGATCTTCTAGTTCAAATTTCCCTGCCATGGGAAAGAAGGGACACCTTCTACTAGACCAGACAGCTCAAAGCCCCATCTGACTTGGCCTTGAATGCTTTCAGGGACAGGGTATCAACTACTTCTGCAGGAAATGTGTTCCAGTGCCTTACCACCCTCACAGTAAAGAATTTTGTCCTAATTTCCATTCTAAACCTCTTCCAGTCTGAAGCTGTTACCCTTTGGCCTATCACAGTGCCCTGGTAGAGAGTCTCTCTCCAGCACTCTTGTAGCCCCTTCAGGTACTGGAAGGCCACAGTGAGGTCACCCTGGAGCCTTTTCTTCTCCAGGCTGTGTTGCCTTAGTGACAGCCAGCTGAATCTTCCCCATTATGTTACTTGTTTCTGTCCACTAAGTCTGTTCTTGATTACATTGTTTACTAATTAGTGCAACAGAGATGTTAGTCTGGATCTTTCTTGAGGCTCTCTTTAAAAATATTGACTGTGTTTTCCACATGTGGTTTCTTTAGGTACTTTGTCAGCTCCAAGGGAAAGATTCTGGCTAAGAACACAGCTATTTCATTGCTGCTTCTGCATAATCTGAGACCATCAATGGGGTTAAAATATGGAAATATCTCTAAACAGTTGGACAGTGAAGTCATTCAAATGGGTTTTACTTTGCTTCATCAGATGTTCCTTTATATCTGATCATCTTTTGACCTTTTGAATTTCTGTTAACAGTCTTTAAGGAAAGAATTGATAGTTCTGTTGTTTCATTCTATTTCAGCTGGTAGGCTGGGGGACAATTTATTCTTATGCTGGATTTGTCAGACTGTAAAATTCTTCTAATTTTTCTCATGGACACATGCAACTTTTTGTAAAGAACTTTCTTCTGTCCAGGGTCATCTCTCTCCAGTTCAGATAGCTCCAGTTCAGGTATTTTGAGATGTTACCTTAGGCTCCTTAGAGCCCAGTATTAGAAACTGATATGCGAAGTGAATTTTCTTGGTAAGACATTTCTTTCTAGCCTTCTGATATTTTACACTTCTTTTAAGCAAAAAACATTCTGGTTATCTTGTGCTATCGTTTATTTTGGTGATCAGATTCTTGTGTACTGCTTAGTGTGAAAGATTGTACATTGAGATCATTTATTAAACAAGGAAAAATAAGGAGCAGTCACTGTTAGGCATGAAGAGTTGTAAGCTGGTAGTGTGTTACGGGAGAAGTCACAAAAATTATTCTTTAGGAACAGCAGTTAGGGGGTTTTTTTAGCATCTGATGAGGTGGCTGCGGGTTTTAACTCTGGTGGTTGCAGGTTGTCCCTCCTATTATTTTAGTTTATTGCTTTCCCCTCAGTATTGTTCTCAAACAGTGGTTAGAAAAGAAAATTAAGACTTTTTTCAAGTCCTCTTAATCACTTGCCTGAATAAAAGGATGGAATTGTTTAGACTTTAGGATTGTTGGGTTTTTCTTCAAAAGCCCAGTTGTTCAGCATATGCCTTTGTTTTGTGCTCCAAGTTCAAATTTTAATATACAGCCCATTTTGAGTCCAAATAATGATTTTAACCAGTCTGATAAGCAGAGGAAAAGGTGTTCTTGTAACGTTTTTTCTAAACTTCAGCGAAAAGTTTATTTACAAGCCTGTGTGGAAGAACTAGGAAGTGTGGAGAGCTAATAAAGTGATAACTCTTCATTACCATTTCATAGTGTGGAAAAATTAAGTTAATGAACCAGTCTTAAGCCAGATTTACATCTGGAAAAATATTGGCCACCAGCTGTTGAAGATCTTGCCCTAAATAATGCTGCCATTTGCAGTTCTTGCTGTAGTCTGAGGGCTCCATGTTCCCATCTTACAGGGGTAAGGGATTCTGTCAGTAAATACTGTTTTGTGAGACAGAGATATCAAGTGAAGTTCTTTACTACTGATGCAGTTCTAGGGAAAATCACAACATTTGAAGAATTTTTTTTTTCTTCCACTTGACCCTTCAATGGGGATTTTAATGTGCCTGAGTACAGCATCTGTCTTGTTTTAGGCCTGCCACCTGCTTGTTTTATTTGGTGGCCTTTAGCTGCTGCATGGATCTTCATGGGTAATAAGCTGTTTCCCATCTGGCTTATTCAGTGCTCAGTGTCTTAGTCTTTTAAATGCTGAAGTTCTTAATGTGGGGTAAATCTGCTGCATAGAGTTAAAGGGATAGGACTGCTGCTATAGATGGAGGGGAGATTGGAGCACTCATGTTGAGACCAGATTTTTACCTTTTAGGGGAAAAACCAGTAATATTGGAGCAAGTGGTTATTTTTTAAACGTAGAATAGGATGTCTTGCTAAAACACTTTAAGAATAGTGCTTCTATTATCATGTAGTAATTGAACCAGCAATCTGATCTTCTGATCAGTTACTAAAGATGCAAAATCGTATGTACAATTGTTTCAGTCTTTCTTCAGAAATATTTGCATACTTCAAGATAAAGGACTTTAGACATAAAATAAAGTTCTGGATTTTAGTATGAAAAATAGCCAAAGTACTGTTTTGACAAAAATGGGGGGGGGGGGGGGGGGAAGATGTACATTTGCCAGTAAACTAAGGGGAAGATCTTTCACTTCTTTTCAACCTTTGTTATTTTGATTAAGTTTGCCTTCTTCCTGGAAAATATAAGATCAGTTTTTTAGCTGCCATTTGCAACTTGGAAACGAATGTGGAACTAATTATTTTTCTCTAGGCAGCAGATGAAATTCATAGTGTGAGGAAATTGCCCTGTTGTTTACTTGAATTATTGTTTGGATGGCACCCCTCAGTACAGGTGTAGAAGCTGGTGTGAAAACAGAATCTCTGCTTCTGTTTCATGGGGTGATTTCAGTTTTGTTTCCTTTTTTGTGAAAGCTAAATGGGGATTTTGAAATACTCAGCATGTTAATAATAAGGCCTCCAGCTAACAAGATGATGTCTTGTGTTATATATAGGATGGAAGATTGTGCAAATAGTTTAATTCTTTTAACTGGTGTTGCTAGCTGCATTTGAAGAAATCTGACAGAATGTTTTAGAAAATACAACTAAAAATCTTTCCCTTGAGAACAGGGATTTGAGAGATTATGGCATCTGAAGCTCACAATGTTAAAAAACAGAAAGTATTGCATATTGAAGGTCATCCCATTGATCTCCCCAGAAAAAGAATCTCTTCTTCCATGAGAAAGATCATGAAGGAGGTAAGCTGTTGGTGTTGTTTGTTGGGTTGTTTTATGTTCACTGAGAAAAGACTTAAACAAGTTCGTAGTTCTGAGCAGTCTAAATCCAGAAGCACAGCACTACTAAACATTTGATGTTTAGATGTGCAATAGAACTTCAACTTGAATAACAATTATATTATGAAAACTGTGTGTTACAATGGGTGCAGGCAGTGGCTGCATGGATCAGTGCGTCATACCCTCTACATGAGCAGTAGGTACTGATGCAGTCTTATCATGCCTGCTTTTCTGCAGTCCAGCCAGAAATGTTTCAGAGCAGGCATTCTATCATGAAAAAGTTCTTTCTTGCCAAGAGAGCTACATGGCACAAGTGAGAGGTGGAGTAGGTGAAATGCTTTCATTGAAATGGATCTGTTGTATAATCATACAGCTTCATCTACCACATTGGTAACACGTAGATTTTCACTGGATTTGTGCACTCAAAAGTAGTTTTTATAACCATTTTTCTGTGTTTCTGGCTGAAGAGTAAGACAGTTGAGTACAGAGAAACCACTAGAGAGGCAAGCTTACTGTAAGATCTCTTCAAACAGTGGTGAAGATGTCATTATCCTGTTTTTTTATTGAAAATATGTATTAAAACTAACACTTTTATGATTTAGTGGTAACATAAGAATGTCATAACCATGTCTTGCTGATGTGCACAATGTAAATGTTGCCATTAATGCTAAGTATAGATGGGAGTGTTTGACCCTTTTTAGTAATACAGCTTCTTTTTTTCTACCAGGGTAAGAAATCTCCAAAACAGCTGGCTTCATACACAAACAGGTAGGAGGCCTGTGCTGTGGGATATCTGAGTTTAAAGTGTTACAGATGTAGGAAGGAAGAAGCGGTTGAAATTGATTACACCAAAGCAGACACAAATGGATGATAGATCTTAATTTTAATTACAATTCTTGGTTCTTGTGTTTTCTTCCATAATAATGAGTCTCTGCATTAATGTAAACAGACAAGAATATTGGTGGCATGACTTCTGATAACCCAAGTGTCATTAAAGTATATATTGGGGGAAAAATGTTTTCAATAACCTAAAAGTTGACTGCTGAACTCACAGTGAGATACATATGTATATAGATAGATATAGATCTATATAATAAATAATGCAATTAATTTGGTTTGGAGCAACCTTCACTAAAATAGCGCTTTATTATTGCAGAGTAACGGTTGGAAAAACGGTGACCAGTCCCCTCTCTCTTTTCAAAGTGGTATATTGTAAAAGGAAAGTTCATTGTTATACTCCAAAGCCTTGTTACAGAAAGAAACTGTGCCCTAAATCTAGGGGCCGTGACATGGCAAATAAAGAAAATGAACTGGCTTGTGCAGGGAATCTGCCAGCAAAACTTCACAACAGTCGTACACACTTGCTGAATTCTAGTGACTCTGGCTCATCTCAAACAGAAGGCCCCTCATCCAAATACAGCGCATTTTTTTCAGAGGTGGGTGGAGTTTGAAGAAACTTCAGTTTTAAAAAGAAGTGTTCCTAGTAATGAGCTTTGAAAGTTTTCATGTAGATTAATTTCCTTCAATTCTTTAAATATGAGGTCTTGTGATTTTCAGTCTCTGTCAGTTTATGGTGATACAGTTGTCAACAGTAATAGTCCTGCCACCTTTCTCTGTATTTCTGTCAGGTCAGAAGCTCAGATCTGCCAGCTAAAATTGTTACCAGCACCAAAAGAGAACATTGTTTTGACCTGCTTAGCTTTCCTGAACTTCCAGGATACGTGTCCATACGTGTGTTTACCAAAGTGTAAAAAATTTTAGTGTATCAATGAGAACAAACTGATGAAGTAGTTTAGGACAATTTTCAATAGCAGTATCAACTTAGTGTGTGGGAAGCTAACTCAAGTGTTTGTATAAGGCTTTATTTCTTGTTAGAATTGGTTGAGGAAACCTAGTGGATGGTTGCAGGGCTTCTGAAACTGGCTAAAAGGTCAGATATTTAAATGAAATTGATTTTGTAACAATGAAGGCCGTTTAAGGCCCTTAATGTTGAACTTTGCATTTCTGTTACAGTAGATTTTTGTTATTCATCGAGGCCTACATTTATTTGAAGTGAGGCATGACAGGGAAGGTAAGATCAGGGACTATGACCATGCTATCTTGTCACAGGTACTCTAGGTGTGGGCTGCCATGACAAGAAAGCCCTGTCATGGCAGCCCAGTGGGCTGAAGGCTCAGTCTGCAGCACTTCTGCACTGCTTAGTTTGATGGTTTCAAGAAAAGAGCAGAATAGCTACAATAAAGAGGTTGCAGAATGACAAGTAGAGAAATGAAGAAAGGGAAGATTCATTTTCTGAGAAGCTAAGGACCAGATCACTGGCTTCTGGCCACAAATGACTATTTAACTGGTTTGAGAGATGTGTGTGGCTCTGCAGTGTTTGTTCCAATCCAAGGTCTAATTAATTAAAATGCCTCAACTTCGTTCAGAGAGCAAGCTTTTTCAGAAATGAACCTTTTCTGTCGGAGTTCAGAATAATACATGTAATTACTTGTCTAAATTGTGTCAAGATTAATAATAATTTAAGTAAAAAGTTCTCAGAGTTGCTGCGAATTATAAGTTGATGCTCATGAATGCTCATTTTTATTATTAGATACCTGTCTTATGTGGTAAAGAGGTATAAACCTTATTCTTGTAGCTTTCATGTAAAGTAGTTCTAATATTTTTGTGCCCCTTCTAAGGAAAATTTTAGGATTTAAGTCTATTGTTAGATAAATTTCTAAAACAGACTCATTAACCTACAGGTAGAAAAGTGTATTATCATATACCAGATTATTGTGTTAGAGTAGCTTGTTGAGTTATTGCTGGCTACTTAACTTGTGGCAACTTCTTTTATATTTTTAAAAACATGCAGGTTTCTCAGGACCATGAAACTATGGCTCAAGTTCTTTTCAGCAGGAATCTGAGACTGAACGTAGCTTTAACCTTTTGGAGAAGGAGAAGTATAAGTGAACTGGTAGCCTACTTAGTGAGGTAAAATAAGTCTCTTCTTTTATATCCTTAAAATGATAGCAATCTCAAATATGCCACAGTATTTTTATCAGTTCCATAAATGGTGTGATTTAGTTACACTTTTAAAATCTACTTTAAAGCATATACTTCTCCTAGTAGTAGTAGGATCTACTAGTAACACTTCTGATTTTATTCTTAATATTTCTAGGATACAGGATCTTGGAGTAGTAGTAGACTGCCTTCCTGTGCTTACAAACAGGTACAAACAGAAAAAAATGGGGGATTAGAATCTGCTTATAACCACACTGAAGCTCAAGCACTTCTGAAACATCTTGTTTTTTAAGTTTACAGGAAGAGAAACCATATGTTTCAGTTGGCTGCTGTGTAGATCTTTTGCCTTTAGTGAAATCTCTGCTTAAGAGCAAATACGAAGAGTAAGTATCAGCTTGGGATGTTTTTAAAACACTATTACTTCCTGGTTATTCAGAGCTCTGGAAATCAAAGGTTTTTAATCCTCTGACTCTTGTTCCCTCTGCCTCTTCTCCCAACTCTGCCTTTCTCAGGAAATGAGAAGGCTCCAGAATAGAAGCTTTCCTCTGAATCTTTTATCCTTTAACATAACAGCAGTGCAGAAATTCTTTTCTGCGATGTTAGGGACTTGGGAGAGAGGACTGGTTTTTCCCTTATGCAGATTTTTATATCCTAGACAGTAAAAAAGAATAGCACTGAGGTTTTAGTACACTTTATAACGTGAAATCAAGGCAGAGTTTTCTTCTACCTTTTCAACAAGAACTTCAGTTTATCACTAGAAATTGCAAGTGTAGGCAAGTATTTAACTAATCAATTTGTCTAGGTTTTTCTTCTTCCAGAATAGAAATGTTTTGCTTTCTAAATTGCTTACAAATTTATCTCAATACTTTATCTGGCCTGTAGATAATGTACAGGGAGGGGGAGATACATAATGTGTAAAATGTGTTGTTACAGGTATGTGATAGTTGGTTTAAACTGGCTTCAGGCTGTCATTAAAAGATGGTGGTCAGAACTGTCTGCACATAAAGAGAAAGCAGAAGATGGGTGAGTATAGTGTTGGGAAATACTGAAATGTGTTTCTGTAGCCTACATCATCTCAATCTGTTTTAATTTTGATCAGTAGGAGCACAACTTGCCTACAAAAGGCAAAATTATAATTTTAAAGCTTAAAATTACTCTAAGAATAGTCAAATTGATTTTTTTTGCTACTGTTTTAATACATGTAGGACATACCCTCTATAATAGATATTGCCACAAGATCTGAAAAATTTTGATTCAACTTCTACAGCATTTGTATAATCCCTGATATGACTAAGTCTGTATGTAGTATTCACAATTCATTTTAGTAAAAGAGACTACTGAAATGTACTACCGGTGTTATAGTGATGTTCATTCTTTTTCAGAAATATTCATATTTTAAAGCAACAGCTAAGTGTTTTGTGGGAACAGGAGAATCATCTTATTCTGGTTCCAGGATATACTGGTAATATAGCTAAGGTAATCCAGTTCCAGTTGTTTTCAGTAATAAACATAGTTGTATCACCTGCAGTATTCCTCTTGTTTTAATTAATGCTGAACTGTGGTGGGACAGAAACAATTCTACTCTAGATTCTGCTAATGCTCAAGTGTATTGCATGGTTTTTACAGAAATCTGGAGTTGATTCCCTGTGATAGTTGTGAGATTTAGAATGGTAATAATTTTTATCCTTTTTTCTTACTTTACAGAGGAAGCATCTCCTTAATAACAAAGTAGTTAATAGCAATGTGCCTTACAATTAATGTGAAAAGGGGCTCAGTTGAGCAGGTAGACTGTGGAAGGGACAGATATTTTCTCTTACTTCTGTTGTACCCATTGTGGTAAGTGTAGTGCAGAATGGAGAATCTTAGCCCAGGAATGTCATTGGCATTTCACATCAAGTGATGGGGGACAAGTGACAACATAGTAAACTCTTAAGCTTGTTGCTGACCTAATTCTTAGAAAATGATGAGTTTGTGGAGAGCAGAAGAGCCTGCTTGGAGTTCTGAGTAGGTTGTGGTATCAGTAAACATAATGAGGGTATCTGACAGATGTGTGTTTTACTGTTTGTGCTCATGTCTATAAACATGGCTTTCTGAGACTGGGCACCAAAAGTTACACTGGATAGAAACCTCTCTAGGTGGAGGGACCTGATGAAGGTAGACAGTGAGAAAGAAGTTACAAAAGACACTTGGTTGTGTGCAAAATTTGACTAAACTTGAAAAGAGCTTAAAAATTGCATTTTTTACTTACATCTTAAGGGAATCTGTAATTCTATGCCTACAGAATTGATCACTTTGATGTATCAAACAAGTAAATTATTTCCTTTTTTTTTCTGGGACTGCTGTACACCTGTGACTTTGATGTCCCTACAAGGATAATTGCAAACTTCTTGCAGAGTTCCAGTCAGCAGGGATGTAGAAGAACTGAGTTCTAACTCCCAGCTTGGTAGAGCTATGAGAGCATGTAATATAGACTGCCTAGTTCTTTTGCTAGATCAGAACAGCATAGGCAGTGTCAGTTTGTTTCTCTAGGGTTCAGGTTCCCTTATGTTCATTTGCTGGCTTCTTAATATATACCAGGAGAAAGATTGTGACTGAGGTCAGCTGAGCAAGTCAGAGCAAAAGTAGTACAAGAATGTTGGAGAGGTTGGGTAAAGCAATATCATACATAACATGTTTTAATTATGTGATCATGTGATGATGATGATCTTTCCTGCTCATGCAGGGAGCAGAGGAATAACAGACTAAATTGATGGAGTAATCCTTCTCTTTTTGCAGGCTTTTTAGTACATAAAGAAATGTCATTGAAAGTAATTGTGAATATAACTTGTTCTGAAATTTGGGCAAATATAATTATTCTTGTGTTATGATCCTGATTGGTTACCCTGCTTCAGACATAGAGTTGATGTTAGCTGTAAGTAATGTGACAAACACTTTCTCCTTTTTTTCCTTCTAGGATGTAAATGCTTATTTATTGCAGCTACACTGACAGGATGGGGAAACTCTTGTGTGCTTATGTGGTGAAACAATCCCCTAAAGTATCCCTGAAATATGTACTGAAAGCCTATTGAGAAATACTGGCAGAAGAGAACTGAACTGTCAAGCTGTTTAATGAAACCACTAACAAAACCCTAACAATCTACTTCACATTGAAGTGGAAAAATGTCTAGTAGGAGCAACTTTTACTTCAGTGAGGTGAAAGTGCACTATGAAAACTGTATGCCTTTGCTGCATTTGGGATTCCCTCAGTTACTAGGTATTCCTTTAAATGCTACTGTATTTTACAGCATCATTGCATAAAAGAAGATGAATTATATTGTCACGAAGACGGCAGAACCAGTTATAAGGAACCAACTAAAACAATCAGCATTAAGAGCTTTTAAATGTCTCTTTCACAAGAGAACTCCAAAATGCACAACTATCTTCCAATTACATTTAAAAAACACAAAAAAACTTCGGGATATTCAGTTACTTCTATGTTTTAATCAAATTATTAAAGACAGTTTTTGTTTGCACTATTGAGAAACTGTACAGCAAAGTTGCCTTAATTACTAGTGTTTCAAAAAGCCAATGTGTTAATATGCAAATAGCTATTATGTTCAGATTGTGATGAAAAACTACAAAAATCAGGGTTTCATATTGTGTAGTTAATGAAATATTGCACATATACAAAGATTCATGTATGAAAAATATTATAAATACCTGAAGTTAAGCTTGGATAAACACTTATTGCAAATGTCAGCAGAATGGTGAATTTATGTCTAACAAATGTTTTTATATTGTATGTGGATTTCTAACACAGTAATCTTGTTCTGTATCATTCAAGCTACATGCAAATAAGTAAATATATTAAATATATCTACTGTTTTTTCTTTTCAAGTTCAAAAAACCAATTTCTAGAATAATCTCTTCCACAATACTTTTTATCATAGATATTTATGTCTCGTGTTTGAAATGTTTACAGCCAGGTGAGGCCATGTTATTCAAATCACACCCTTTTTATGCTACCTCCTTTAAGAAACTGACAAAGAGCTTTTGTAAAGTTGATCAAGTTCTAACCTGATCAATGTTGATGGCAAATTCATACCAACAACAGCATTGAGACTACAGCTATAAACTCTTTTACTGTCATATTGATATGCTGTTCTATTTTAATTTAAAAGCTATAATTTAATAGCTCTGAGAGAGTCTTAATCTTAGGCTTGCTGTTGCCTTTTTTAATTTTGTGATTAGGAAGCATGTGTTTTCAATTAAAACTTACAAAGTGCCAGCTCTTCACTTAAGTATACATGCACAGCATGTATGACCAAATAGACTACTTTCTTAAAAATAAGTACTTGTAAGGATTGTTTTCATGCCTAGCATTAAGCACTTTTATTGATGTGCAGGAAAAAGTCTTTTGATAGCCCCAAGTGGTTTTTGCTTTACAGATTCAGTAAATGAATTTTAAACTCCTGTAGTGATCAATAACTTTAGGCCTCCTGTTGCTTTGTTTTGTATTTAGTTTGTGTCTCATTGTTGCTGACTTCTGAAGGCCAACTAGAAATCTGTCATCAGAACTTGGTGCTTTTGGTTATTTGACTGCTCTGTAAACCACCAAAGGTTTTGCATTTCCTAGGGCAGTCAGTTACAAAGAGTTTCTGGGACATCCCAAAACTGAGAACTTTGGCGGACAATCTGGAGACATGCACATAGCCAATCTTTTTGCTAGAATTGTTATATATCATTAGAGATACTTCATGCTCAAAAAGTTGAGATGGGACTTTTCAAATATTCTTACTTTCAATTAAAAATACAAAGGAATTATGGTATGACAAAATTCTTGTATTAGTTTACTGTTCTATCGAACACTTAAATGTAAAAGTAACAAAGTCTAGTTTTATCATCTAGGTAGCAATTGCTGAAACTCTCAGATTATTCCTCAAGGAGAATACTGCTTATGGAAACTCAAATTTGTTTTTTTTTTAATAGACAAAATAAAGTAACTCGTGGCCATTTATTTCTGATAAGAAAGCATAGTTGTAATTGATTGAAAGGGTACTCTAGTATTTAAAAATCTAGTTTGAATGTAGATTTACATGGGCTCCTAATGAATTCTGTATGTGTCCATAGAGATACCAAATCCTAAGTGTGGACATTGCTTTTGTTTTAGAGGGAAGGTAAGATTGACTTGAGGATCATTACTGAGTAATCTCTAAAAAAGTAATGCATTCTTTTTAAACTGCCAAAAGTTGTATTTTGACAGCATCAATAATACAGTATTAAACATTGTCATTAGTATCTGTGCCTTATTTTAAATGAATTTTTTACTGTTTTCAGGCAGCTACTAGACTGTAAAAACAGGATTCAGGTGTCTGTATTATGACATTATTTTCTCTATCATGTTCTTAATTCATTTAAACTATTCGCACTAATATTCAGGCTCAGCTTCTTGTATTTTCTTAAGTTCTCTAAAGGCTAGGAATCAGTTTTGCTGTTACAGAATGTACATATATAATATCTGGTCAAAGTTGGCATGAGTGAAATGTCTTGACAGCTGTGTAACTCCACTAAATTCATACAGTAGTCTCAGTGAATTTAAGAATTAAATTTATGAGCTATCACATGCGTCAATGTTAATCTTTGTGATACTTTCTAAAAATACTGTTTCTAGGATGTGTCAGAAGATCCAGGCAGAAATAATCATTTTCCTGTATGTTCTTGTGATGCAGAACACATATGTACTTGAGGATGAAGGATGCCTCCACAAAGCTGTTCTTCATGTTATACCACTTGATATGAAACTGTTGTCTTTGAAAAACAGTGTGTCTTTTGCCTCAGTGTTCCCTGGAAGTACTTGAGGCTGTTTTGCTGAAGGAGTACTTTTAAGTGTAATCTAGGATTTGCCCATCCCCTAAAATTAAAGAATCCTTCTGGCAAACTGTCTCTTTCTGCAGGGCTGAAAAAAAAGTCCAGTGTTTTGTAAATGTAAGTGGCCAAGTTGAGGTATTGCTGATAGCTTGCTGAAGAGTGGAGATGGAAAAAGCTATCCCATTAATTTGCTGGGTATGAAGAAGCTGACATGTCCTAATGATTATGTATGTCTCTGTTTTGAAGGAGCTGTGCTTATTTCTCAGGAAAGAGTCCTCTACTCTTGTGTCACACAGGCACTGCAGTTCCACTCTGCTTAATACGCTGCTTACAGATGGTTGCTGGTATTAAAAAAATAGCATCAGTCCTCCAAGAGCTTACCCTCTGCAGTGAGATATAAATAAAATTATTTATTCCCTCCTGTAGGTTGCATTATCAGAGGCTGCAGCTTTAACATTTGAGATGCAGGAGGGATGGGAGAGTAGCAAAGGAAAAAGTATGCATGCCCTATGCTGAGTGACATCAGCCCCGCTGCATTATACTAGATATACATATATATATAGATTATATATGTATCTTAAAGCAGGCTGTATTTTCATTTTCTGGCACCTGAAGTAGGCAAGTTTGGAGTTAGGTCTTTATGCATTTTGCATTGAAGAGATAAAGGTTTTGAAGATGGATGCTACAATGTTATTTTGTGATTTTTTTTTTTTTTGAGTTTTTTTCCTTGAAAGAGTGGATATTCTTCTGTGTGGAAACTTGAAAGTACTTTATGTGAAGCTTACATTTTAGACTAGGAAGTGGTTGCTTTTTTTGCCAGTTCATCTTGCCAGAACTTCCAGTTCTACAGAAGGCTGAATGTCTGTCTTAGTGTAGAGATTTGCAGCTATTTTCTGTGCCTAGTTTTCTGGTGCAAAGTGAAACTGGTGGTTCGTAGTCAATGATTTCAGAATACAAAACCATGCAAATTGTGGTACTGGTGTGAAGTTATTCCAGCTTTGCACAATGCAAATGCTAAATTTTATGAAAGCAGTTGATTCTTTTGAGATGAACTTTATATGGAGCTGATGCTGCATTAGTGAAGGAAAAAAAATGAAGCTGTTTTTAATAGCCTTGATAAAAGCCAGACAGTGTAGTCTAATTTTTGCCTTCAGTCTGCCATCCTACACACACCAATCATTGCAGGATACAGATAAAGATTCACAGAGAAAATAGATTGAGCATGCTTGTGTTATTAGTGCTTATGTATCCTTCTTTAAACAATTTATGTTTATTCCATGAGTTAAAGGGCTTGTGTTATGTCTCGTAATGAGACTAAATGCAATTATTTTTCTCCCCCTTTCCACATATATTCTTTAGCACTTAATGATGTTATTTATTGCTCATCTACTTTAGATATACAAAGAGTTTCTTGTTAGAAATGAGGAGAGGAAGATGAGAATTCTAGACAGAACACAGGGCTAGCTATTTAACATGATTCAATTTGAAGCAACTGTGAAAAATTTCCATCTTTAAAACTTTTCACGCATGTCTTGTTAATACCTATGAATTGAAGTGTGCACTCACAGCTCTAAGCTTGACTTTGAACTTGGTTGGAAAAAAATAAAGTGCTTTCATTCTAAATAACCATAGCTGCAGTATTGTTTCTGTTCTTGTTTTTTACATCGAGTACTAAGCTGGACTCGGATTCTAAACTGCCATCAGGGAGGCAGGAGGTGTCCCTTGAAGGGATAAAATGGAAATATTCACATAGTCCTCAGCTATTGCAGACCTAGAATATTTTTGTTTCTGTACTGATGGGAGTTTTGTAGTATATTTCTTTATGTAGATTGTGTCTGCTGATGACATTGCTGTAAAATGAGATCTACTTTGAACTTGAATGTGTTCCATAGTGTTTGTGATTCACACGGATCCCTGCTTCGATCCAGGCAGTTGTTACTTGGAGCGCTGTAGTGTAGATGAGCAACTAAGCTTTGAGGTCTCAAACATCTGGTCTTTGCTGTAACACAACATAAAGAAGCCACATTTATCTTTCCCACCTTCTTATTCTTCCTGTATTATTTCATTTAAGTGCTTAGAACTATTTGAATCCTCTTTGGAAAGTGATAGATGCCAAAACATGATAAAATGCTTTTACAAATATGTTTCTGACTCCTTTTAATGCAGTTCTGTGAATAACAGTTTTCTGTGGGTTTGGGAAGGAGGCTGTTTTCTATATGTATAGGCTTGAAATAAACAGAACTAGTGGACTTTGATACTGTAATTGTGTTCTTGATACTTTGTTTTTTACATAAGCACTATGTATATTGTGAAACAATTAAACCAAATCTAAATATCAAGATAAAGTTACATTCCAAAACTGCCTGCTCTTACAGGTGTGTTGAAATACATATGCACCCTGGTATCCTACTTTAAAGTTACTGTAGAGAGTTTAAAATAGATCTTGTAATTTATGATGGCTCTTTGTTACATTGAATCTATTGAACTTCACTTTAAAGAAGCCCAAATTAAGTTTGGATCTTGCAGTTCCCACTTCTACTCATTTGAGATACTCTGTGGATTCAAAGACTTAATGCAGTAAGTATTCCACCTTCAAAAAATAGCTGGTCTTCTTGTATTTTGTAATAACTGGCTTTCATTACATCTCTTCTGCATGAGACAAACTTCTTTTCTGCAAGAGTTAAATGGTTTTTAGAGACACTGTTTCAGAGGAGGGTTGCCACATACAAGAAACCTGTGCCATTTTTGGTTCCAAATGGGGAAATTGCACAAATACAGGCAGCTATTAGGGCAGTGCACATTTCTTTACTATTGAATTGTCTTTTCTCACATGAATCAGCTGTCTTATTATCTACTTAGTCCAGGAAAATATGGAATGACGGATCATTGGGGAGTTGAAGTCTTAACAGCTCTTGGCTGTAAGAAACCAAAACTTTCCATTCTGACTAAATTGCTACAATGAATGTAGAAATGAGCTATTGTGTGTTAGGTTTGGAGAGCAGAAATCTCTTAATGTTTCTTTATGTCTGCTAATAGTATTTTGTCTTGAAGCTTAAAGGCATAAGCATTTATGTGTGTTTGCTTAAAATTTTAGTTATTAAAATTAGTTTCTGACTGAACAGGAAAAAACACAACCTTGCTGCATTAGTTGATTTCTGGATGACTCTGCCACCTCTTGTTCCAGATGCAGGAAACAGTAAATTACAAAAATACCATTAACCATCAAGGTACAAGTAGTGATAAAACTTGATTTTCAACATTGTGAGGTTTTGGCTATTACTAGTGAAGCAGTAAAGCAAAGCTGGACTAAAGAGGTAGCTGACAGGTTTTGTTCTCAACCTTGTGTTTTGGTAAGAGTAAAAAGCTTGACGTTTTTGTCAGCCAAAATGAGCGGTAATCGATGGGAGTGTTAATTCTGGAGTAATTCTGTGCCAACAGCCAGCATTAGCACAACAATAAGCAGAGTAGCTGGTTGTGAAGTGAACCGTGCCCACCAGAGCAACTGTCTTTTTACATAAATTATCTTAAAGCCTTTTGCCTTTGTTTTTTATTTTTTTTTAAGATGTTACAGTTAAGGTGTTTTTGGATAAAGAAAGCAGATAGGGAATTCTCTAAATCTGTTAATTGGACGATGGGGTAGTGCTGGAAGAGGTACCTCTAAAAATACTGTCCTCTGAAGTAATCATTACAGGGGGTTGAGGGCTTGAACACAGGCACATTCTAATCAGGGCTGTGCCCCATGTGTGCTGTCCTGGAATGTAGGAAATTGTACAGAACTGGGGAAGGAGTGTTTAAGATACAATACAAAAATTCCCATTACCTAAAAAGGGTGCCTGTGATTGTTGGGAGATGGGGGGGGTGATGATAACTGAAGTCTTTCCAGTCCGTGTGCCTAACCCACAGCAGTGAGGCACTTCACAAAGGGAGGCTGGAGACCTGATGCTCACAGAGCAGTCATCTGTCCTCACAGTTGCTGCTTTTCCACCCCTCTGACACGTTGGGGCACATCTGCTTGGCTGAGTTTCCAGCTCCACATCCTTGTCACTTATCCAAGTGAGAACCAAATGCCTTCATATTTGGCACACCTAGTTTCCCAAGTGATGCCTTGTCCCTCAGGTCTTCCACGTTCTCACTACAAAACAACTTAGTGCCATTGAACTGTGAAAACTCCCAGGCTTAGGCTTATGCCCTACACAGGGCAGCTGTGGAGGCCACCATGATATTTAAGATGAAGCTGTTGTATTAAGAGGGTTTGTGTGTGTATAAATGTTTTCTAAACGTGAATGCCCTACCAATATTCTACTGGGTATTAATTAAAAATGCCAACAGTTCCAAACCTTTACAAATGGCAGGCTAGTGACTACTTAAGGAGAAATCCTGCTGCTCAGGGGTGAGTGGTTTGTTGGTTTGGGTTGGGGATTTTTTCCTATTCACCCATCTTGCCTCCCACTCTGAGCACAGTTATTTAAATTTGTTTGTGCAAATTTGAATTTTCATTTTTACAAGCTTATGTCTTTTGTGGTTTTCTGACCACACAAAATAATCAGGATGTTGGGTAGAGTGAGGATCTGTTATGTTCACAAAATGCTATGTAAGCACATTTGCATTCATTTCTGTGCAGAAGTATCATTTTTGCCCTTTCTTCTGCACTCCAATACGTTTATGTATCTATTGGTGGCACATCCTTTAACATCTCTATAGGGGTTCTTTCCACCTCACAGTTCTTGATTCAAAAAGCAGATGAGTTGCTTTTCAGATGAACACAGAAGGTTGCTACTAAAGCTGAAGACCAGGAAGTGGGGGAGTGAATGGGGGGTTGGGGGATGGACACGGACAATCCAACAAAAACCACCAAACCACAAACAGCAATTCAAATCTCAACCCAAACCAAAAAAACAGAATTCACTTGTCTCTAGCATAAAGTAGTGCTGTAGCCAAATGACAACAAATGTTGCTCTCCATTTTTCATGAAAAAGAGGACATAAGAATGCCCTTCTGAGCAAGGAGTAGCTGACATTACAAATTGCTTGGGATTTTTTAGGGTAAGTGCACTGTGATTTAGTTTACTTTCTAAAGGAATATTTGCTTTGTGACCTCAGCCACCTTACTCTGAAGGGCTGTAAATAAGAGGAGAACGCCCTTGGAGCTTTTCTTCACAACTGGCAGCTTGCTAACTTCAGCTTTTACCTTGGGGACTAGTGAGGCATATTTCAGCATTTCTGTTTGCAGGATTTGGCATACACACTTCTGATGCTGCTTTCTTATTTGATAGTTCTCTCTGAGCTCTGGAAAATGAACATTTAGCCTCCGGTGGTTCCTTGAAGTTTAGTTTGGTTGAAGCAGTTCTGATGTCAAGGATTCTGCTTTTGTGAAAGGAACTGTAAGACTTCTTTTCCTTTGTAAACTCACCAAACCTAAATCTGGATCATACTAGGCTTCTGTAATGAGAAATAATAAATTTGTAGATTTTAGTATTCTCATTAATACTTCTTTTCTGACAAAATTGGTCTTTCTGTGGTTCCTTTGTGGTATTTACTCACCTTATGGTATTTTTCCTACCTTATAGAGCAGTTTCTATCCATTAGTCCTAAGGTATGTCTCCAAGATACTGCTGTCCATGTGTTTCTGGTTTAGCGTAATTGTCTCATTTTTCAGGCATTTATATGAGGTTGTCTTTTGGCCAGGAAATGCATTCAGAACTTGAACTGATTTTAACAGTCCGAAATAATATCTTCACTGGTGTTTAGGAGCAGTATGATTTTTGATGAGAATATCATTTGTGTTGGCTTTGCAGCAATATAATTGAATTTTATGGTCTCAGCTATGAGAGACTCAAGTGAGAGGAAGAACTAATTTGAGTCAGAATGCTCCAGCAAGCTCTACCTTTTGTTCCCACATCTAGTGGTGAAATAAAAGGAAGATAAGCAGCAATTACTGATTTAATTGGCTTGAACCCAGCCTCAATCACAGCTGTCTCATATGCACGGTTGCTTCTCCTCATGGCACTGCCAGCAGTCAGCTGTGCAGCATGTGGCATGTGTGGGGCAGCTGCTCCACACTGCTCCCTGGTCTGTTTTGTGAGCTTCAGACACAGCATCACCTCTGCTGAGAGACTCTTTTGGTGAACCCTTTGTAGGATTCTTTCCTAGCTGAACTACCCTTAGAAGATGTTCCAAACTCTCCTCTAAAGTTGTGTCGACAATTCAGTTATAAAAGCACTTGTTTTTCTTTCCTGTATGTGCCTGTTCTAGTTAAGATGTGACTGTGTGCTTTCTATGCAAGGAGAATCTTCTAATATTGAAAGCACCAGCTCAGACTTTCTAATCTGCCTATGTTTTGTCTGCCACAGAGACTGTCCAGCCAGATACTGGGCTGTGTAAAAGCCTGTGGTGGGACTTGCTGCTGGTTCACCTGAGCTCAAGCTCTCTGTGGCCTTGCTGAAGATTGCTCCTCCTCCAGGTAGCTACACTGCAGCCTTCAGGAGGTGCAGATGCTTTCTCATTGAGCATCACACTGTTTTATGGACAAAGGGTAGCACATAACATTATCAATTTCAGAGATGAGCAGAGCGCTGGCTTTGATTTAGTTTGTTTGTTTGTTTCTTTTCTTGGCAGGTATTACCTGGAACCCCAGTGCAATGCATGTTTTTGTTAAGAGTTTATTCTCTGTTTCTTCCCCTCTCAATCCCACCCATCCATCCCCACAACTTTTGCATGAATACAAAGCAGTCGTGGCAATTACTTGTTTTCGTTTCCTCCTCCTAATATTTTGACACGTTGATATCTAAAAACATACCTTTACACTTGCAAGAAGTAAATACTTTTTCAGTAGATCACAGTTACTTTATTTGCCTAAAATAAGAATCTAAAAGCAAAGCACAAAGTTTGCTCTCTGTGTCAAAGCTTCTACTTCCAGTGAGCCCTGGATTTTACCAGCCACTATACAGAGCTTCCCAGAGGAGCCTGCTGTCAAATATATTTACACTACATTTATAAATAATGCAAGCAAGTAGCTAGAGGGTAAGAAAAGGCATTGCAAGGTCACTTACGCTATTATTTTCTTCCAAAAATGTATGAGAAATAGAAAAATGAGCCATTTTTACTTAGCTCAAAAAATTTAGGAAGGAAGCATAAGCTTCCAAACCCATTAATCATATGGCAAGTACAAAACTTCATGCTCAGTTGGAAAGAATTATAATGCTAGCATCATAAATCTAAAAATTATTTCATTTAACCCCACAGTGCTTGTTTGACAATTGGAAAATCCTGCATCAGGCTAAACTATTAAAGTAAAAAAAAAACAACATATTAATGTAATATAAAAGGAATCACTGTACTCCCATAGGACTCTTACTTACCTCTTACTTGACATAGATATATTTGAGTCAAACAGGAACTACTACTTATTGCAAAGCTGTTAATCATGTTGCTTTAATGAAACTGCTTAACACACTGAATAGCAATGTATCAACACATAGAAAATTAGCTTGTTTGCCATTGATTAATGGTAGATAATATGTGCAGTTCCCCACAGTGGGACATTTGAGCATTTCTCTGTCATGTACAAACTCAGGCTCATTAAGGCATGTCTTTACTTGCACAATCTGATTCAGCATAAAACCCCACACAAATAGGAATGCACTTTAAAGATAAAAACAAGATTCATATTTAGCTTACTTACAGTGTAATGGAGGTGTAATGCACATCCAAATTATTTCATTCAGATAAACAAGATAAAGACTGAAGAACAGAATAACAAAAGTTGCTTATTTCAACAATAGCAACAATAGCAATAAGAATTAAAGGTCAATATATTGAAAGAAGACAGTAGGAAAAAATTACCAACAGTTATTCTTCTAAGTGTTAAATTCCAAAGTAGCAACTTGGTAAACTTGTTTAGGTATCCACTGTGCACATGTAGGGTTTTGTACCTCAAATTCCAGCCTTGTACAAGAGAAGTGTACAGATGAGCTTAAAACCAAGGAGAGTTACAGTTCTCAGCTTCTCAGAAATTTACAAAATGTGTTTAAAAGAAAAAGTTTTCTACAGCTTCTGCTGAAGATTCACTTCAATTCAGAGCCACTGTAATTTCCTCTGTAAATGAGAAAAGGAGTTTAAGACCCAGCTTTGTTTCTTTTGCTTTGTCAAGTGTTGCGAGCTCACAGGTTTTGCTACTTTTCATATTCAGTTTGAATGTAGATTTGCTACTAGTACACCCTGTAATAGCTTTTGTAACAACATTTTTAATACACCAAAGAAAATGGTTATCATCTAGAAATTGCTACTCCAATTACACTTGAATTGTTATATTTTTAAGTTCTACTATAAATTGTGTAAAATAAAGCTCCCGCCATCCTCCCCTCCCCCCAAAAAAACCTAAGAAACAGTAAGGTTTGAAATACTGCAAATTATCTTTAGTGGCCTTTGGTCATTCACCTTTTTGAAAACCAGCATCAGCTTTCTGATAGGCTAGAAATGGTTTAACTTCTAGCAGAAGGATGATCTCTGCTGCTTTTGGCCTTTCTTTCTCTCTTTCTTCATGTCCTTCCAGCACAGAAGTAACTGTAGCATAATTTAAGTGACTGCTTAAGGCTGTCTGAATTACTGCAGCCCTTCACATGTTGGATGCAGGATTTCCCAGACTCTGCAGGGCAGACTAGACCTGCTCTGTGAGCGTGTCACACGCTTGGTTCCTGAACAAGCTTCTCTCTGCTAGAACATTTTACAAAAGTGCTTGCAGCTGCTCTGTGTTGCTCTGTCTTCCTGTCAGATGTGAACCAATTCTACACAGCATGTGAGCTTCTTGAGCCTGAAATACAATGAAAAGAATGTCATTTTGTGCTGGTCTGTTACTAACACTGCAGTAAAGCAAAAGCATGCTTTCATGTGTCATTCTGTGAAGGGTGTGATGATAATGCTGTATTATGTGGAGGCCACCTTGTGGCATTATGGAAGTAAAATCCAGATGTAAAAAAATCCCAGCATTTAGACTGCATGCCAAGAAATAAGGATTCTAAACTGCTTATATTTTTAGAACCCAAACTGATGTGTCATGCTGGCCTCATGTGAATGATTACAGGTGCTGTCCATACAAGTAACAACACAGGAATCTGAGGGCGTGTGTAGCACCATTCTGTGGGTCATAGCTTCCTACCTAGTCAGCCTAATGAACGCTGCAATTCTTAACCCACTGCTTGCATGGTTAATGCACAATTGCTGCTTAACAGACAGGTAGGGGCAAATTTTTATGGAGAACAGGAGCAGATGAGGAGTGCAGTCAAAGTACTGTAATGCTGACTTCCAGGTTACCATCATGTTACATATTTGTTCTGCTAGCATGAGGGTGTCTGGAAATTTTTACAGCAGGAAAATTATGCTCCTTTTTCCTGCACTTAAACTATTAAGTTTAATTTCCTCCACCAAAGAATGACATTTGAATTTAGTAAAGATCAGTTCAGTTACAACAAGACAAAACTGGCTATCATCTTGCAATCTCAGTGTCAGCATTTGCTATCTCCCAGGATAAATGTGCCAAAGTGGAGTATCCTGATCATGATTTAGGATGTATATTACAAGAAGATGAAAACACTCCTGAAAAAAAAAAACAAAACCTAAAACAAAAAAACAGTCCTGAAGAAGTTTGTCCGGTCAGCTTGAGGTGAAAGCAAAGAAGGGAGTAGGGGAATGTTATCTCTCTGAGACAGGAAAATCCTCAATTGTACATGCTGACTCCAAGCTGTGGGGGTGGACATGTTGGAGATGCAGGAATTATTCTGACAACTGCAGAGTTTGCAGGGGCTTAAGAGATTTTCTGCCCCAACACAGTCATTTAGATTGCCAAAGGCATCTTAGGTCATCCAGTCCAACCAGTAACCTGACACTGCCAAGTCCATCACTAAACCATATCCCTAAGCATCACATCTCCGTGTCATTTAAACACTTCCAGAAATGGGGACTTCACCACTTCCCTGAGCAGCCCGTTCCCATGCTTCACAACCCTTTTGATTAAGATTTTTTTCCCAATATCGAATCTAAAGCTCCCCTGGTGCAATTTGAGGCCATTTCCTCCTGTCACTTGTTACTTGATTGAAGAGGCTGATCCCCACATTGCTGCAACTTCAGGTAGTTTTAGAGAACAGTAAGGTCTCCCCTGAGCCTCCTTTTCTGCAGGCTAAATAACCCAGCTCCTTCAGCTGCTTCTTATGAGACTTGTGCTCCAGACTCTTCATCACTTTCACTGCTTTTCTTTGAATGGGCAATCTGTTTGAAGCAGCAACTGAAGATGGCCTGTGCACTTTCTGTCCCCAGTCAGGGTATCTCACCTGTATTCAAGAGAACAAAAAGACTGTTGCTGAACTCAGGCTGCAATCCTGACTTGTCTGTTACTATTTCTCGTGTAGCACAGTAAATTGCCAGTAGATGGCATTATGATTCCACACCACAATAGGTTTTTTTAAAATGCTGCTGTAAAAAATATGCATCACAGTTTTTCTCATTTTTTGTTTTTAATCATAGTAAAGCTCCTTGGGTAGGAGAGAGCTCAGTAAATGAGTTACCTGGCTGTGGCCTTTCACAGTACCTTTATGCTAAACTCTTCCATCTATCTTCAGTTTGTGTATTCTCATGAATCTGCTTGCTTGGCTGGGCATTTTGATTTCTTCTCACCTCTAATTAGTTTATAAAAAATCAAATAGGATGTAGCTATGAGTATTCCAATGCACACGTAGTTCTTATTTATTCTTCATGCCAGCAAGGATTATATTTGTATCTTTGCATCCACTGAACATTTGTAAACCAGCATTACTCATCTGGTGTGTTGAGTGTTGTTATCTGTGTGTCTATATTGGGAGACTGACTCAAAGACTGTGGTAAGATTAGAGGCAGATGGCTGAAGGTGCTCCCTGCTTGCCTGGTCAAAGTCAACACCTCTGCATATTCATCCTGAATCATGCACAGAACAGATTTTGGGCTGCTGCTGTTTGTGGTCCAGCATCTGTCTGGTGAATTACAGCAAACCAGCACCAATGACAAATCATTTTCAAAAGCAAACAGTTAAATACTAGCCAAGGTACTATTAGCTTTATGGAAAGAGAAGTTTTCAGAGAAATTGCACTGAAATGTTCAAAGGTGAATTAAATGCTTTACTAATTACTAACCTGTAAGCAAAAAACACATAGCAAGTTTTGCCAGCATTCTGACTGTGGAAAGGATTCATCCAAAAATAAGTTCTGCTACATTTTTTGCAAACTCCTTTTATCCTTGGGAGATTAAAAAACTCTCTTACTACTTGAGAGTATCCAACAGTACTCCAAACCACTTAATTCTTTGTAAACAGCTGTGATGATCTTGGATTTTGACGATGCCTTCAGAGGGATTTAATGGGTTTCCTCTCCTTTTTCAGTTGGTATATGAAACCAAAAGTGACAAGAATCTGGAGACACAGATTTCAGTGCTACCAGTGTGATGACATTGCATTAATCTAGGCCTCCTCTTTGTTCAAGCCATTAGGGACTGTCAGCTCTCATCCATCTGCCTGACAGTTCTGTAGCATTAGCGACAGCTGGTCAAAGCAACTCACACAAAACCAAAAATTTGCTTGTGAACGGGGTAGAACTTTTAAGAAACTTGCAATTTTCCATGTAGCTGCTACTCAAGGAGTGAATCCATCAATGAAGAGGCAACTAAAAACCATGGAGGTCAGTCCTGACTGCACTTTCAGGTTCAAAGAATTGTTTGGTTGTTTCCACTGAACTGAAACTGTTAAATAGTAAAATTCCCTCCAGAATAAAAACAGGTAGTATCTCCCACCTGATGTACTAATTATTTTGGTAAATATATACCTGGATGTTTTTATGTCTTTGTTTTCATTTGTACTACTGTTGTTCTGGGATTTGTTCTTTTTTACCTTGAAGACAAACACCCACAGCACAATATCAAATCTCACAAAATAGCACTGTGTAATCCATTCAAGCTGCTGTTGTAGCTTGTGTTAACCAGGAAAAGGCAGTAATCAACCAAATTTTTTTCTCAGTTGCGTACACTTAAAAATATGGAAGCTGATATATCTCTATGAAAGTGAACTTTTAACATGTAAAGAAGTTACATGGTGAGAAGCTAAGGGACTACTAACCTAACTCTGAAAAGGATGCATTCCAGTGCAGCTATTGGATAAAGCAAGATGCTGCTTAATTAACTTCTCAGTTTGTTAACAGGATGATATATACAGAAAGAAGTGTCTTGGATTAGATTATGAAAGAACATATAAGGGGGTCTTTTGCTTTGGGCTCTCCAATGATTTAAACCAAGAACCTGTATTATGTAGGTTATAAAAAAAATTATTAGGATGAGGAAGTTCTTAAAACTGGAGGGCATGATCATTCATACTGTGGTCTGACAGTGTCCTAATACAGTTTCTTGAGGATATTTTAAAAATAGGAGTATTTTGACACTAACTACATGATATGTCACTATGAAGATGATGTCTGTACTGGAAAGAGTGTTGTGTCAGTAGCTTTAACATAAATGCTACTGCTTAGTGGTTCTATTGGTAAGTACTTCTAACACAATTCAGTTCTGGCATTCTTAGGTTTCCAGCCCTTAAACTGCTGGAGTTTTAGGTGTTTGTGAGCTTACGTCACAGAAGAACCTCACAGATCATACATGTTCCTGATTTTCTTCAGAGTAGAGACAGCTCAAACAGATAATTGATTCACAACATCCCACTGACATAGGATGACATATGCTTTTTAAATCATGCCTAGTATAATGGAATACTTTTATTATCAGCTGATGACCAGGTTAATCTTGTTTAATGATAGTGTTCAGTAGTTAAGTCTGACATAAATAAGAGAGATAAAAGGAAGCAAGTGCAGCCACAACGTGACAATGAATGCGTATGACACAACAGGACGTGCTTTTTAAAGGCAAATTAGGGGGCAGCGAGGTATTACAGCCCTCGTGGTTTCTCCCATAAGACTGACCCTGCCCACTAAGTAACACATTTTCATACTATTATAGCTAATCAGAAACAAGCTGCAGTGCTATAAATGGCGCTTTAGGCAATTTTAATATATTGTAAGCTTTTTTTGTTACTTTCCCCCCCCTAGAAAATGCTTATTAGTCTATGATAACTATTAAGATTTCAAATTAAAATGCCTTAAATATATTCATTACCAATGGAGATACATATACTTCTTACATATCTCCTTTCTTCAGGTTCCCATTTCTGTCACTCCACATTGTAAGTGGCAACTTACCCTTTGCTTTTACTGACAAAGAGAAACACAAGGGGTCCGTCCCTGCTCTTTCCGACAGCCTCTTGTGCCGTGAGCTGCAGGGCAAGGGATTTGTGTGGGGGCCCAGGCCGCGCGTTTCGGGC
>JAHLSL010000007.1:28464781-28491645 GCA_025920805.1 Petroica traversi | reverse complement strand
TTGCTGTAGTTCAGTTTTATTTTCTTAATTATAGATTTTTAGGAGTAAGTTGTCTGTGTTAGGTGTGGTATCTCCATTAAAAAAAAAAAACAACAACATAGATGCCTTTTAGTGAGGTTTCTTGAGATGACACAAACTGCTAATTGAAACGCCTGATACTACAGAGAAGATTTACAGAATCTGCTTGAACTGTAGACAAGCTGGTTTACACGTTCTCTCAGCTTGGACTGGGTAGCCCTGCTGCCTTCTGATTACAAGTTCTGATACTTCCCAGGCTTTGTTATGCATTGATATAACAAGCAAAAGTGGTTCATCAGTCTGCTATGTTTTAGAAAGTTAAATCAGCTCACAGAAGGATCAAAGAAATCCCAGATCCAGCAGAAAGTAAGCATCAGAAACAGTCAGAGGCAGGAATTCTCTGTTCCTGGCAGTGAGTGTGAGTAATACAATGAGCACACTGCATCTTGAGGATTTGTAGCAGAAAAGCTCGTTTAGCCACGTTCTGAATGAGTGGGCAACTGAGTTTATGAGAAGCCATGTAGAAGGGAGACATATTTTGCTGAAGTCATTTAAGATGGTCTGAAGAGTGTTTTGATCAGTTGAAGTAATTTTGTCAACTGCATCATCAAAGATTACAAATTTCATTCTTCACCTGTAAGGAAGCAATCAAATGCACAGCTATCTCCCCTCACTGTTTTAAACAAAAAAAAAATTATTTATTGGTGCTCTTTATCTTTTTGATGCAGTGTGTATGATAATAGCTCTGTAAACAGGGTGTGTATTTTTTCAGAGAGACAGGCTGGCTTGTGATTAAGACTTGTATTTGTGAAGAGGACTTTGGTATCAAGTGCTTTGGGTTCTGATGCAACTGTCAGGCTGTACAATTTCTGTTTCAATTTCTTGTGTATGAGTTATGAGAAGCTCGTCCCATAAAAGGAATTGGGAAGACAAATTTAGTAATGAATATGGGTACTTAGATAGTGTTGCTATGAGCTTACTGAAGAGAAGCCAGTATGTAATCTTGTTAAAGAGCACCTTTGGTAAGCATTATTGTGTAGATCTTTATATGTATCTGTTAAAGCAACACATTTAAGTAACTGCATGTCAAGATTTCAAAAACAGTCTAGGCAATATAAGTACACACCATTTTCCAACTTAATGAAAAGTGTATTAAATCATTAAGGTCCATTTAAACGTCTCCACTTGGGTGTTAGTGTACCCTTAATTGCATAAAGTTCATGTGTGATCAGTAGCTCAAAGAGGGCAAAGTTTTACAATTGTTTTACAATTTGATAAAAGGGCCCTAGGCTAACAGTTATAGCAGTACCTTAAAGTATTAAAAGGATTTAATTTTCCTGTTTAGGAACAGGTTTTCATGTCTGACCTTAATTCTATGCTGCTATTGGTAGTTAATAGATAGTAAATTTGTATTCCTACAATTTTATGTTTCATTTGAGACTTACTTATTTTAGGAAAAAAACCAATATAAAATAAATAATAACAAACCCTTAATGGTTTTCATTTTGATGTGTCAGAATAAAATATGGATTAAGGAGAAAAAATGTAACATTTTAAACTTCAAATCGGTGGAAGAGCAGATTTATTGAAAAATGTTAAAAGGTTGAAAAGATTACATACATACATTTTGCACATTCTTAGGCAGGAAAAACACAAGATTCAGCTGTGGTAATCATTGGGAAGGTCCCATTTAATATGCTTAATCATGGTCTGTATCTCCAAAGTCTTGTTCCCAACCAGGAGCTGGCACAGAGGCCAGCTTGGCAGGAACAAGCCTTCTGTGCGTGCCCTGCTCTCTGAAACAGAGACATTGTGGCTCAGGAGTTGTTTATTGCCCATGGTAACTTTGCTATCATATCCAGGAATTACTGAGAGGGGAGGGACGGTGTTGTTATTAGGCACATCCCAAAACTGTATTGACAGCTATTGCACAAGCTTAATGGTACGAGTCAGCAGATTCCCATGTCCAGTGAAGTTCTCTGGCAGTGTTTCATTTAGTAAGATACTTGAAGCTATAATTAATTGTAAGGAGAAATGTGGAGGCCAGTAAGCCTGCCAACCAGGACTCTGAAAGGGCCTGCTGGTAACACAACCCCCAGGGCTGAGTTATCCTCCGCAGTTATGGTGATCCAAAGCTCTCCCCCAGGCCACCCCAAGGCTTTATATACATTTATTTTCATTCCATTCTCCAGCTGGCCCCTTGGCCTTCTCCCTTTTGTCCTTATCTGGAATTTCTCTGGAATGTTCTCTGCAGCTCGATGTCCCATTGGCTCCTTCTCCTTGGTCCCTCCTCCTGCCCCTCCTCATTGGTTCCCCAGCCCATCCATCAGCCTTGTCCCGCCCCAGCCCGCTCCCTATTGGTTGCTTTAAACCCCGCCCCCTTCAGCACTTAAGGCCCGGATTCTCCTATTTGGCGTCCTCGTCCCTGGACCCTTCAGGCTGCGGAGTAAACCGGACCTGGAACCTGCACAGAGCCCCCTGTGTGCTCCTTGTGCCGCTGGGATCGCTTCTCCCCCGTGCCCATGTGTGCTGGGCACTGTGAGTGTGAGCTCCTGCATCGTCCTGCTGCCCCAGGCTGGGGAGACGCTCTGGGAAGGTCACAGCCCTGCCCAGCTGGACACCACCAGGGCCAGTGATGTAGAAAAATTTGGAGAAAGCCCCCCCAAAAAAATTTAAGTATTGCTGTCATAGCATATTTAACTCAAATATCAAGGTTTGCCGAACTCTGTAGCTGGAAGATGTTTCCATGATGTTCCACAGACACTGGTTTCTAGGTGAATGTAGTGCTAGCAATAGACAAATGACAAAAGAACTGTGGTCACAGCCTTTAGGAGAGCACTGACTTCTTTGCCTATTTGGTATTTGCCAAATGGTATTTGCCTATTGCCCATGTGAGTGAAGAAAAGGCAGCTATACCATGTTTCTTTCCATCTGGGAAAAATTGCTATACCAGTCAAGATATCAAGTCCATCAGACTTTCTCTCCATCACTACATAAAACCAGGGCTCTTCCCTAAGTGGTACAATCTAGCCAGTTTCCCCTCACTCAGTGCAGGGTGTATTCTAATAAATACACTATTACACTTTGAGTTCCAAAAAGCAATCAGTATGGATAGTGAAAAAGCCCAGAATTTAAAAAAATACTACTTCTTTCATAATTTCAGGGGCTTCAAAGACAGGACCTTAGATCTTAATTTTGAACATTATACTGTGTGTATAATCAAGTGATTCAGGCCATATATTAGTATAACATTCAGGGAGCTTTTAGTCAGTAATTTGTCTGGAATAGTCTATTTTCAGATTGAGCTAGTGAAAGATTCTTGAGGTCATAAATAGGCTGAGGCATTTTAATTTATTTTGTTTCTGTGTTTCAAAGGCCATAAAGGATTGTTCATCCTCTTTCATAATAAATATTGATTTTTCAGGAAAATCGGTTCACTTTTGAAATTACAAGGTTATTCCTTCAATTATCCTGTCACTAACTTTTATGTAATACCTTGTTTCTAATAAGGCTATAAAGATTTAGTGACAGAATAATTTTCTGTGGAAAAACAAGTGGAACTTTAGCTAGTTACCTCATTTATTTATGATGCACAAAACATCACTGTTAGGATAATTTGTATTATGTGTTTGGTTCTGCATGGCTGGTAGGAATAAAAATGAAAGACTGTCATTCAGTCAAGGGCAAATGGTAGTGACTATGCAACAGAAAGAAAAGCTTTTGTGGCATTTTTCAAACAAAACTGAATTTTGGGCTGATTCTTCAAATTTTAATACAAATATTAAAAACTTAATATAACAGGTGGTGAAACTCATTTGCAAACAGAGCAAGTTAAGAAGGAGAAAGATTTTTTAAAGGAAATTTTTTTTTTCTGAATGAAATGTATAGAATATTCTCAGAAGCTCTCTGGATTCTTTAGGGGTCCTCTTGCTGTTTGGTAAACACGGGTGTGAGTTTTCCATTGAGTTTCAGAATGGAGAATAGGACAGCCAAGCTCACAGTCTGGTGTGCAGGGCACAGGACTGCTGTTTACCAGGCAGATGCGTGGAGAATCCAGTTAAATACTTGGGAGCAATACTTTCCATTCCTGGGATCAGAACAGAAAAAGACTTGAAGAACATTTCTGGCAGTACAGAGGAGTGTTTGTTTTCCTACCAGTTGTTTTTTCAAGATGTGGTTCAGAATGCTTTGGTTTAGCAAGTGAGAAATGGATAAGCCTTATTAGTAAAGTGTCCAAAGTAATTTGAGATCAAATCTCTTAAGGAGCCTGTATTTTTGCCATGCTAAACATTCTCTCTTAAAAAGAGGAGGAGCTCCAATGAGAGGTGGAGCAGTTACTAAAAGTTATTAAAAGACTGGCTTATAGTGGAATAAGTACAGCATCCATCATCATATTTACCAAAAGTGATGAAAACTGAACTATGGTTTTATTACCAGGTTTGTGATTAAAGAATCCAGGTGTCTGTTTCATAAGAGTAACACCTCTACCTGTAGCTTTGTAAGAGTCCCTAACATTAGGAAGGAGCATCTACAGACAGTAAGTAGAGATTCCTTGAGGAAACTTTTCCTGAAATAATTTTGGCAAGTTTTGGTCCTTTAAACTCAACCTCATTTCATCTGAGTGGATTTGGTTTTAGTCAGTCTGTTTGCAAATTTCCTGGTTTTTAAAATCATGTTTTGATCATATCTCCTTGCCAGAGCATTTGTTCCACTTGTCCTACGATTTCAAGATCATTCCCTTTCCTGAAAGGAAGAATTTAGGGTTAGGATTAGTGTCACTGTGAGGGTTAGGGGTGAGTGTTCGAGTTAGCGTTAGGTTTAGGGTGAGGGTTAGGCTTAGAGGTGAGGGTTAGGAGTTAGATTTAGGATTTGGAAAGACATAATGAAACTGCTATGCTTTCTTTGTAATAAGTTTGAAACTTATTTTATTAGGTCAGGTTTTTTTTTTCCAAAATATTTAGGTGTACATTAAGGAGAGTATTAGAAGGATTTTATAGAATTCAACACAGTTCACTGGAAATATAAAAGTTTAACATAATGCACTGTTTGCAGTTTTTTCATTGAAAAAAAACAACTCAAAAAACAAGGATTAAATAAAATGTCAAAAGGGTCTGGAATAGCTCTTCCTGAAAAAGTTATCTTAAATCCTGTTAACTTACAAAACTTACACCAAAGACCACCTGCTACGTTCAACCCACTTCATTCATATGATGTAGTAAAGAATCACAGTTGCAGAATTCTCTCAGTCAAATCTGTTGATTACATAAAATCTACATGCTCTTTCTCGTACGTTGTACTTCTTTATGGGTCCTCTGTATCTTACAGAATACACTAGCCCTCTGAAGCTCATTAGGTGCCTTTACAGCTTTGCAGTCCCTCCCTCTGTAGCCCTTTTTAATCTCCTTGAACACTGTATCTTTTTTAAAAACTAAATAAACTTCCACTTTCTAAATTTTCTTCTTTGCATAACATGATTACATCTGAAAAGATTTAAATTTAAAACTTGATTTATGCCCTGTTTATTGGGGTTTATTTCTTCTAAGGTGTTTTATAGTCTGTTCTTTCCTTATGTATTTTTAATACTTGATATATATATATATAGTTTATGTTTACATGCTTTTCTATCCTAATAATTCCTTTGTGTTCCAAGTTAGGAATTTGAACAAGCAAGCGTTTCTACATTAAGAATATGATATGGTTTATCAAAGGGTGTCTGAACCAGGAATTGGACTCTACTGTGATTACTGGTTTTCGCAGTGCTTACTGGCTTCAGTTAGCTTCTTAATGAACAAAATACAGACCACAGTTACCAGTGCAGCCGGGTTACATTCATACCTGTGGAAAATGCACACACCTGAAGATCTTGCTCTGTTACACCGTGTTCCTTTTGAAGGGAACTTCAGTATTCCTTCTCCAGCCAGTGCAAAGGGTATTGGTATCAGCAGTGGAGGACTGTCAGCATGACTGCAGGTACAGGTGATGAAAACTTCCAGCCTACTCTGTAGGAATGGACTTTTAGCCTGTGTATGGCTTTGTGTATGGCTATAGGACTTCCAGACACTTGTCTGAGTGACCATCATCTGTGTCCCCAGTGTGCCATAACCACGCAATACACCAGGAGCCAGGAATGGGCATTTAGCCAGCCAGACTGAAACAGATATATAAGAATTTAAACCATAAGCCTGAGTTCTGTGCATGAACTTCCCTTCTAAATTCTATTGTTTTTTCAGAACCAATGTGTGAAAGAGGTATTGCAGGGTTTCTAGTCTGTACAAGTGCTTAGACTATAGGTCTGTAACACCATAGTTAGTTAAAATCTTTCAGCAGTCATTGAGCAATCTGACTAATTTTTACGATATGATCTCAACCTCTCTCCTGGGGAGAGCTGTGGGCAGTAAAATGTGTTGTTTTGACAGAAATTTTTTTGCTCCCACCCTATCCACCCCCTGTGTATTATTCATGTTGCTATCAATTTTCCTCAAACAGTAGGATCAAGAAACTAAGTCACGCACTTAGTGTGAGACAGTGAAATCTGTGATAAACATAATTTCCAGGAGAGATTGATTCTACATTCATTTGCAAAGGCACATGTTAGAGTGGGATAGATATGTTTTGGTTTGGTTTTTTGGTTTGGTTCTTTTCCTTGGGGCCATGATCAGACTGAGTATTTACTTTGTTTACTTAAAGCCCACCTTCTGTTGTGAAGCATTCTTTTCATGATTCTTCCAAGCGGCCCCCCCCCTTTTTTTTTTTAGCAATGCTACTCAACTGTGGGGTTGCTAAAGAGCAACAGAAGTCACAGAATCTCTCTTTGGAAATGAGATGGTTGCCATGGCAATGCTTCCAGCTGCTTCTTGTCCCAGTTTAGAAAATAATTTTTTGACTCCTCTATTACAAGGTTAAGATATAATGTTTAAAACGAAATCATATAGCTAATTGATTTAAAATTAAGATAAACACATTGCTTTTAAAATATCTTTGGGCTGATAATCACCTGAAATTCTTGACTCAAATATTTGTGCAGGTACATATCAAATATTTTTTTCTATTTGCTCAAGTACTTGAGGTAAAACTGGTGCATTCAGATGGAAAATATTTTCAAGTTCCTGATTTTATTAGTTTTTATAGTAGAAATGATCCTGAAAGCTGTCTGCCACTTAGATAGGTAATGTTTAAAATATGACTCTGAGTTTGATTCATACTTTCCAATATGCCAAATATGGATCAGATATGAAATGCTAGATACTTTTAAAGTTTATTTTCCCTGAAGTCCAAACAGTTGATGAAGCATTAGTTGTTTTGGTGGTCTCTAGTCAACCTCACTTTAAGCAGGATTTTCACCTGCTTCAGTCATATTATGTTTATCCAGTATTAAAAATCTCCAAGCCTGGAGGGAGGTTCCACAACCCGTCTGGGAAGCCTTTTCCCCTGATCCACTGCTCCTGGTGAACAAGCTCTTCCAGGTGTCCAGTTTGAATCTCCTGGTCACAGGCTGTGGTCCATGGGTTGTGTTGCTGTTAGACTATGGGATTAATCATGCTGAAAGCCTGTGAGGTTTGGGTGAACAGTGACAAGCAGAGGAGCCCTAGTTAACAGAATCAATGAAAACTGGAAAGCACAGACTTCTCTGCTCCAAGGTTGTCAAAGGAAAATGATTAGACCACTGTGCCTGGTGTGAAACCCAAAGAAAAACTCCCAGAGCTCCTGGCACAGGGAAGTATTGCCTACAGGGGATTTGCTATGGGATACTGGGGAAAAGGGCACTTTGCAATTGTGTAAAGGTTATTATGGGATACTTTCAATGGGACTCTGGGAGCATGTAGAACTTTCTATGAAATGTTTAGTGAAAGGACCAAAAGTCAAAAAAGGAGGGATCCATGTAGCAAGAAGGAACAAGCTTGGTTTGATTTCTTTCTTGACCAGACTTTTGCTGGCTGCTTTTCATCACCTTATCATCCCCTAGTTTTTTTAGTTCTCTTATTTTTTGTGTTTTGAAAGGTATCTTACTCTTCTTTATTTTGTTTAGCTTTTACCCTTTTTAAAAGATAGGCCAAATAAAATCCTCTGGGACCTCCATTATTTCAAAAATGTAATTGGAAATGGTTCAGAGAGGACTTTTGTTGGTTCATAATTTACACAGAATTTTATCTGTCCTTGCCACTTTGAAAACACTTATCTACTTCAGTTTTTTTGAGATGTTTTTCATTTAATCTGGTCTCCAATCTTACTCCTTCATTAAAAAGTAATTTCATTAAATATCTGACCACTGTTTATGAAGTCTGCAAAAAAAAAAAAAAAAAGTCAGTGCCATTTGCCCTTCTCCCTCATAAAACAATGGAGGTTTGGGTTTAACTTCTTTTCCTGCCCAATCCATATACAGAATATTTGTTGGGGTTTTATGTCCTTTGATAGCAGTAACTTTTTAAATCTTAACCTCTACTTTTATCATGATTGGTTATTGTGTTATCCCTACATAGTCAGTCTTAGGATTTGTCCTTTGATTCCACTTGCTTATGCAACTTCATTCTGACTTTCAAATTTCGAAAGAACTTTTTAACCAGAACTTTTGAGCTCTTACTACGGTTCCTGTCTTCCTTTCTTAATAATACTTTTTATTAAGTGCCAACCTGCTCAAAGAGCCAGCTAACCAAATACTTATTTTCCGGTGTCTCCAATGATTATGGTTTTGTTTATAATTTTCAAGTTAGGTCAGTGTTTTTGTTGAAAGCAAACCATCTTCAATTCTTCAATCCTTAGAATTTAGTCCTGGGTCCAGGAAGATATGAAGAATATGTTTTTAGTATTTACTTCAGTTCTTAAAATATTTTCATAAGAAATCTCAATAAATTTGCTGAACATTTGAAAAGTCAAATGTTTCTAAGAGTGTAGCATTTGTTCTGTTCTACACTCAGTCAAAAAATATAATTTGGTTCATTCCCCAAATAATGGTTCATCTCACAAACACTGAATGTGTAAAAAGAGATTTAAAATTTGTATTGAAAATAGCCTTATGTGCAGTGTGTTTCAGCAGTTAATAACTGCTTTCTGCACTGTCAGACAAAACACACACTTCATATGCCAATGCCAGCTCATAAGTTCAAGAACAAGTGAAAGCTGTTAAGAACATTTTTTTTGTTACTGATCCCGTGCAAAGATACCAAAGTGCATCTAGCCAAGGTTGCAAAGCAATTCAAAATCATTCAAAGGTGCAGAAATATTTCCATGTCCTGATTTTGTTTTTTGGTGAGGGTTTGATGGTTTGTTAGTTTGTTTTCCCAAAGCAATCACTTCTGTTGCGTGCTCCTGAAAGTTCTGTCAGAAGATACTCAGTGAGCCCTTTGTTACGGGTTTTGTCACGATAGAACTTTGTCTCTTGTGCTCCTCAGTACACTGAACAACTTTCTTGCATGTTAGCATTTTGCATGTTTCTGGAAACCATACAAATCCATTAATCACCATGTCAAGCCTTTCAAAGACCCTGGGTATGCAAGTTGCCCGTGTCAAAGCCTTTCCATAATGAAAGAGTCCGTCTTGGGCACAGTGGTCATGAAATGACAGATGAAGCAGGTCCTGCCTGACCAGCTGGGTCTGCTATGACAAGGTGACCCACTCAAGTGGATGAGGGAAAGGCTGTGGATGTTGTCTACCTGGACCTTAATCAAGCCTTTGGTGTTGTTTCCCACAGCATTCTCCTGGAGAGACTGGATTCCCATGGCTTGGACAGGTGCACTCACCAGTGGGTAAGGAAGAGGCTCCATACCTGCCCAGAGGAGGGGTGAGAGGTGCTACATCCAGCTGGTCACTGCTCACCTGGGTGTTCCCAGAGCTCAGTCCTGGACCAGTCCTGTTTAATGCCTTTATCTATGATTTGGATCAAATGCACCCTCAGCCAGTTTGCAGACAACAAGTTGGGTGGAAGTGTTGATCTGCTGGCAGGCAGGAATGCTCTGCAGAGGGATCGATGGGCCATATGGATAGAAAGAATGTGTAAAGAGTATTTCAACACAGGAGAGCCTGAATTGGAAAAAAATCAAATGAATGCTTGCCAGTTAAAGCTCAGCAGAATCAGAAGGATAATTAAAACTTCAGCATACTGTACAGAAGGAATATGTGGTCAGTGGGCTAGGAAACAAAGTATTTTAATTAACATGGCTAACAACAAGTCATTGTAGCAACGTTTTGAAATCTGTATGTGACCAAAGCATACCTATGTTAAGTACTTAAGATTATAATACAATTTCTTAAAATATTTTCTCAGAATCAAGAGCAGAGACGGAGATGTAAAGATTTTAATTGTTTTTCAGAGTTTTCATCTACAAAAATAGATGCCTTTCTGAGCATAAGTGAATGAATACTTATGCCCTTTCTTCTCTTTTCTAATTAAACACTTCCCACTTCACTTCTGCTCTGCCAGCTCAGATGAAAGTTTGGAAATCAACAAATAAGCAAACAGCAAGAAAGTAAAGAAAAATGGAAAGACAGGAGAGGAGATAAACAGTGATGAAATATACAGGAATGAAAGGCACCAAAGATGCATCCCAGTTTGTATCAGGGTGATGAGAGGCCCATCAATAAATACCACTGCAGTCAATAGTGTTTTTCAGAGTATATCTACATGAACAGAGTGGAAAGGTACCTTCCCCTGCCTCTTCTTAGTATACTATTTCAGCAAGGTCTGTAACTGTTCAAAGAAATTTCATGTTTCTTAAGCTACCACACAGTATTTTCATGCCTTAGACAAGGCTTGTAATACTTGATACTCGCCATAAATTAGATATTGTCAAACACAAAGATAGCAGAAATTCTCTGAGCTTCATAATGCTAAAAGCAGAGAATATGTATTCTGAAACTTCTCCCTGTAGCTCTACTACTGACCAGTGTTCTGACTCCCTGTGGGCATCCTCCTGTGTAAGAGATTGCTTGTACTTTAAAAAGGAAGAGAAAGATCACTGAGTTTTAAATGATACAAGCAAATATCTCCTGAAACGTTTGCCGTGGGTATTGATTTAAGTGTACATGAAATAAAAATCCTCACTGAAGATAAATTATTGAAGAACAGAAATGATTATTTGATAGGAATCCTGAAGCAGAGCTAGCACAGGACTTCAATGTCCCAACAGTTTTAACTGTGATTTGTTTCAGGGATGGAATCTGGTCGCAGTGGTTGCAGGGTGGATCAGGGAGCTCAAAAACTTAAGTGTTGTCTTATCTCTCAAAGGGTAAATGAAAGATTAGACATCACCTAAAGGCTGACAGGCAGACAGTAGAGCTTTCAGATACCTGGGAACAATTTATTTAACTCATGACAGTTTTGATCTGCATTAATGTTAACTAACTCTGTTAATCCACAAAAACTACAATAGAAATCTGTTGACCATCCTGTTCTGCTTTTGTTTGCCCTATTTTTATAGCTCTCAGAGACTGTTTCTGATTCATTCACATTAAAACATGAGGTAACAACACAATTTATAGTTGGATTGTTCCTAATGCTTAAAAACCAAGTCATCTCTGTGCAATTTAAATGTGACTAGCAGAACAGCTTCGAGTTAATTCATCAATGCAAAATGGTATAGTAAATTTTAGCATCTGCCTGTGTCTATTTAAGCAACATAAATAATTTACTGCTCTAAAATTTCTTCATGGTTCTCCACCACTATTAGTTAACAAAGGAAATTTAATTTAATTACTATGTCATTTTAATCATTATGGAAGAACTTTGTACTTTATTATTCATACATTCTTGCAAATATAGTACGTCAGAGCAAAGTCCAGCAGATTAGGCACAGTGCGAAATAAGGAATATGCAATTTTGCTCCATTTGAGATAGCACATTGGATCTGATTTATTCACCTGGACTTAAGTAGCAAGCAAAGTGCAACTGTAGAGAGTGAGCTCATTTGTCTTCTTTGCCAGTCTTTACTTCAAACAGGTAAGGTGCCTGCCCAGTGCTGTTTTCCTTGGGTGCTTTCTTAATAATTTTTAATACAAATTTCTATTCTGGAATTAAAGGGGTCTATAAACTAATTTTAAATGTTTGTGCATAAGAGAAGAAAAAAGTTGATTCAGTCAAAAGTACTAAAAGAAAAACAAAACAGTTAAAAAAATAACTCCAGATCCAAGTTCAAATTTCATGAAAATCAGCATGCTTGTGGATTAGGGTTTGATTTAAAGTAATTTATAATTTAATATTTCATAATAGCAACAATAATCAAAGTTTTCAGGGAAAATGATACATGACAGTAGAAAATATTGTTCAGCAGAATTTAAATACTTTAAGGGAAGCACTGTGCCAAATTTCATGGAAGGTTATTTTCTAGTTTATTATGATCCCAATTATAAATGACCAAATTTGCACAAAATGGAAAATTATATTTTAATAGTAAATCATAGTTATTACTGAATAGTTTTAGGTAGAATAGAAAATTCTGATTTGCTCGCTTTGTGTATGGTAGGTAGAAAAAATAACTCTCCAACCTGAACTTTATTACAATGATTTATCTTGGACATTTGTTAAAAAAATATGCTGAATATTTCTTCTCTCTGGAAAGCTGTTTGCTGAATCTGCTGCTAAGTCATTAGATTTAAAGGAATGTGGCTTTGTTGCAACATAAGCCTCTGTGGAGAAGGGTAGTGGCCTCTGCAGACTCTGCTGACACTAGCAGGAAATAAGCCCTGACCAAAGAGCTTTTTTGCCAAATCTATTTTCTGCCTTCAGCAAAGCCACTGTGGGGAGTCCTTTAAAAAAATAAATTTAAAAAAGCATTAAAAGAGTTTGGTTAGAGTTTAAGTAAATATATCCTTTGAGAGTATAGGAAACATTTGTTTACCTGATTCATTCTAAGCTGTTGTTTACAGAAACTCCTCCTCAGACAATCTGGGATTTGCATAAGTGAGGACCCCAGGATTCAGTCCAGTAACAGCCTAAGCCATCTTCTGTATTGAACAAAGGATTACTAGACATGTACCCCAAAATGTGGATACAATGAGGCTCAGAGCTCTTTCAATTCATTATATTGAACCCTAGTGGGTTTTGAAGAGGCTAAAGAAAAGTTCTTTTGCTTTGTTTACTGAACCTTTTTTAAAAAATCTGATTTAAACCTATGACCTGTTATTTAAATCTGTAGATAGAAATTCACAAAAAAGCATGGTTCAGATTAAATGTTCATGGAAACCTTCCCAGCAATAGGAAAGCCATGTCTTCAAGTACTTTTCGAGCTACAGACAGTCAGCAGAGCTAATGTTACTGTTTCTGTCCCTTGGACCATTGGTGTATTCCACTGCAATTTGATTTCAGTGAATGAGAAAAATTCAACTCTGATAATTAAGTGTTGTACTATTTCTTTTGTCATTACATCACTCCTGATGGCTTTTTGCCACACTCAAAGTTACATTATGTTTCCTTGCCCAGCATGGCACAAGGTGACAGGTGAGAGATGTTCTAAGTGTCTCAGCACAGTGCTCTGTGTCAGAGAAATGCCTTATCAGAAATGGGGTGTGAGACATCAGGAAAGGAGAGGTCCTTCAAAGATGGGAGAAATCAATTTTGGCAGAGGCTTACTGTATTGAAGCTCGGTATTTCAAAACCTTTCTGCTTCAGGACTTTCACACTAAATGTCATAAATATTGTCATTTTCAGCTCCAGTCTGTTACAGTTCTGCACTGCTGCAGGAGGACTGACTCAGAAGGAAGATGCTGCTGAGGAGCTCAGCAGGATTTGTGCTGTTCTTGCTCTCCCAGTGCACTGTGTCCCTGGGCACCAAAGAGGCAGTGGCCCTGGCTAATGCCCACCTTCTCCCCCAAAGGGACTACGAGAGTCTGGGAAACGTCAATGAAAAAGGTACTCATGAAGACAGCAAGTGATTTGGAAGTGTTGTGTGTTTTACTTTGTTGCTTTTCTGTAACATTTTCAACTGACATATACGAAAGTTAGCCCTGGAAGAATAATTTGCAATATGAACATGTCCTAGCACAAAGTCCAGAACCTGTCTGTAGAAGTTGTTCTATAACGTTCACTGAGAATGGCAAATGTAGCACTGTATATATTGATAGCATGGACATCATCATATAAATCACTTAAATAATCCTCTAAAATCATGGCATCAGGTTTGGAGTCAGGTAGGCTATGTCTACCAGGCAGATGTAATTTTTACTGAATTTTTTTCACAGAGATGATAAAATTGTAAAGTTTTTAATAAATACAAATTATAAATATTCCATTTTAATCACATAAGGACATGCCTTTCAACTCTACGGATAAGTGAGTGATTTCAATTCATAAACATGTTTCTGAGTAACAGAACACCTTCTGTACAAAAGGAAGTCTCTCTCTATAAGTTCATACATATGTTAATGTATGTTTAAATAAATTATGTTCTGGCTCTTCAGAAACCTCAGAATGAATTGTAAAATTCAGAGCATTGTGCTGTAGTCTCAGAGATGCTTGGTATTATATTATTTCAAGAAGTTACCTTATAAGCATGTTACATTTTAAAAAACTCAGGAAATATTTTAGCTCCATAGAGAGGGTCAACCCAAGCCTTATTGCCATTTTTATTACCCTCTGAGTCTACTGTATAAGCAATTAAATGGAAAAGCATTTTCACTCATTTTCCTGATACTGGTGTTCAGGACTGCAGAGAACTGTAGTTCTACCTGCAAATCCTTGATAAAATTTAGCCTGGAGTTTGAGTGAAAATAATTTTTCCTAAGAAAATCCTCAGATGCTTATAAGCTTTATATTAACAAGAAGTATGCTTTAATATCTCCCTTTAACCCATCGTACATTTCAGAATTTAATACAAGGATGTTAGAGGTGCCTGAAATAGAAATTGTTGCAAGAGAAATTAATTTGTTCATTGAGAAAAAAACCCCTGGGTCTAGTTCTTAAACTCAATTGTCCTACAGATGGCTCAGGGAGGTGCAAACTTGCTGAGTACTCAGACTGGAAGAACTCTGGGGGAAAAGAAATTATCTGTACATAGCTTTTGGCTTTTCAACTGTATTTCTGTCATAAATGAAAGATCATACTTCTGTTGTATGGCAGGGTAACAAACCATTTAAAAAATGTTTTAATATTTCCTGCAAGTTCCTCCCAGAAATCTTCCCCCTTTAGCTGAGTAAGTGCCCATCAGCTGCAATGAAGTCAGACAGCTTCCAGTCAGAAGAGAGTCATTCAGTCACTCTTCAATTTCTGAAATTTATTATTTGAAGAGAATTTACTTTAATTTTTTTCCTTTTTTGTTTTTTTTTGTTTGTTTTTTTATAACTCAGACTATCCAAGGGATTGTTTTGAGATTTTACAGCGCTCCAAAGGAAATTCCAGGGATGGCCTTTACATCATCCAACCAAAAGAGGAAGCAATTGTTGTGTTTTGTAACATGCAGGATGGGGGCTGGACAGTGATCCAGCACATTACAGCCAACAGTACTGTGGACTTTGACAGGACCTGGCAGGACTACAAATATGGATTTGGCTCTGTTCATGAGAACCACTGGCTAGGAAATGAATACATGCATCAGTTAACGGGCGGCTCAGTGCAGTACATCCTTGGAGTTAAACTCGTAAATCTAGATGCCGAAGTCAAATGGGGACAGTATGAGCCGTTCCTTATTGAGGGCGAGGAGGCTCAGTACCGCATCAGGGTCGGTCTTTACAAAGGCAACGCCACTGATGCGCTGACCCTGGACACAGAGGCTTATCTCCATGACAACCAGAAGTTCACCACCAAGGACAGAGACAACGACAATTACTTCATGAATTGTGCCAAGCTGGAACTCAATGGCATTCCTGGGGGAGGCTGGTGGTACGACGCGTGTGCCGGAGCGAACCTGAACCGCAGGAACGTGATTTACTGGCAAAGAGACTGCAACAAGCAACGCCCCTGCAAGTTTGCATGGATGATGGTCAAACCCATCGAGCACCACCAGGCATACCCCACCAAGGCCTGCCCCTGCCAGAAAGTTGAACTGTAAACAAGCCACGTGTATTTGACAGGAACGTGGGCTCTTTCTCAAGTGACTGAAGTGAGCTCACATACTGAGTAATAACCCCAGGTAACCATGAAAATTTAAATTGGGCCTCTGCAATGGCTTTATGATGACATACTGTCCAGGACTGGAACATGTCACAGATATTTGCCAACCATACAAGTGAAAAACTCAGAAGATTTAAATAATTCATTTTATACTATTTTAGCCATAAGACAAGTCCGGTATGAAATCCAGGATATGATGTCCTGTACAATATATACATGAATAAAAATGCATTTTGGAAGGTTTTGCTCTGGTGTCAATGTTTGTGATTGATTGCACATCTGTAATTGCACATCTTCATTAATCATACAGGAAGGAAATTTCCAGTTAAATACCTACATTTACAATGCATATTGAAGAGTATTCAGTACATAGGGCTCCAACAAGCCTTTTATTTCCAACTTTAGTAAATGGTATTTAAATATTTAAAATTGGAGTTAACCTCATGTCCCACGACCTCTTTCCCTCCATTGGCTCTCCTTTTATCTCTACTTTTTAATGATCCCATATACAGTGAAGTCTTCAGCCCAGGCTTTTCTGCCTTCATTTTAGAGCACTCAGCACTAATTGGGTTGTCAGCTTTCCCATTTAAAATCACTAATCCAAAGCTTACAACCCCTCTGAACTTTTCCCTCAGGAAACTCAGTGAATATATTTTTTAAAATATCAAATTGATATAGCAATTGTTTATTTATTCTTCCATTTTCCCCCTGAAGATTACTCCACTTTATTTACCATTGTTTGACTGTTACTTCTCCCTGTTCCATGCTGTGATTCAGCTTTTTCTTTTTTTAATAACATTGTGAGAAAAGAAGAGAATGTTGCCTTTATTTCACATTTTATAGCTTCAATTTTTTTAGTACTCAACCTTGACACCAATTAAACAGTGCCTTTTTTCGAATTACAGAATGAAATTAAATAAAATTTAATTATAAAATATTCAGTTTTAAAACAATAAACAAAAAGTATTTCCATTTTTATAACCTTGAAGATCTTGTTTTCTTTCACCACTGTTTGAGTTGCTTCACACATTTCTATATCATTGGAATAGCTGAATTACAACTGAAGAGTTTCTGTTGTTGTGTTTACAACATGTCAGGATAATAATTAAATTACCATGTATGTTTTCTTAGATATTTCAGTTAAAGAAACTCCACCAACAGATACTGTAAAATTCCTGCTTTTAAATTTAAAATACTATTTATAATTTTCATGAAAATTGCTTCAGAAAAGAAATTCTATTGTGTTTTGAGAGGACTGAAGCTGTCAGGATTGCTTAAGATGAGAAACTCTTTTGGAAGCAGAAAAGCCAATAAATCAATTTTTATTTTTCTTGATGCACTGCAGCATTTTCAGAAAGAGATACAGCTTTGTGATGTGGGTAGGCCAACAGCACACATGCCAATTTTGCAGCATCTGATTTTTTCCCCTGAATTTGTGTTCAAATACAGAAGGGGAAGAAATGGTTAGTGCCTGGATTGAGTTTATACCATTGAGTCATTTTAATGTGGGTTATGTAGAATTCTATCAGAATGCCTCCAAAGTTGTGATGAGGATACAAGGAAATCACCTGAGTGCTGCCAGTCTCACATAGCTTTTGTTAGAATCCATGCCATTTTAATGTGGGTTATGTAGAGTCATAATAATGTGAGTTATGTAGAATTCTATCAGAATGCCTCCAAAGTTGTGATGAGGATACAAGGAAATCACCTGAGTGCTGCCAGTCTCACATAGCTTTTGTTAGAATCCATGCCCATATAGCCAGATGTGCACACACCTTCCAAAAAATGTGTTTTTAATAACCTTGACATGGAAGCATGGAAGGGAAAGTCCACAGGCTGCATCTGATCACCAAAGGCAAGTAACCTTCTCTGCAGCACACCCTCAGCTGTTTTAGATGGTTTTGGAGGTAAGGACTCTGCAAAAAAGCTGCCCAGTGCTGAAGGAACTCTAGAATTCAGTGGAGCCCTACAAACCTGTGCACTGAATTCCAGTATAAAAATTAAATTTAAAATGTAACAAAAACTCATAACAAGTAGTCAACCAGAAAAAAAAAACCAAACCTAAAACCTGAGACGTTTAATCAAACTCAGGGACTGAGCTACATTTTCCACTTCCAAATAAAGTATGGATGGAAATGGAGCTGGGTTTGGGACTAAGTTCTGGACGAAAATAAGTAAGAATATTCTAAAACATCCACCAGCATGAAACCTTTAAAAGTAGACTAAATTTTACTTCATCATTCCTTAGCAAAAGACTGTCTAACTGAAAAGTTTTTTTTTTCTTCCATTGCTGAACCTTGATCATCAGATACCCAGAACAATGTTGAAGCCATCTGGCCTTCAACACTGTATCAGTGAAATCACAAAATGAAACATTTGGGGTTCTACCCATTCCTAAGTTCTTTTGCCAATCATATTTCTCCTATGCTCTCAGCCTTTCTTGATTTTACTGCCTCCTGCAGCATAGAAAAGAAGGAGGGTCTTCCCATGAGTAGCTGCTGAAACAAATTTGTTTGGTCAAAAAAAATATCCTTCCAAAATGAGTAAGTATGACAAGGTCTAGAGCAAAAGATTCCAGCTCTAAGCACCTGTGAATGGGAGGCAGGTTCCACTTTAACCAGACAATCTTCTACCAATAGCAGTGAAATAATTTTCTTGACCCCTGCTACTTTGCATTTCTCCTTATACTGTTTTCTCAACTGCAGGAAATGTAAGCACACTCTCACATACACTATCACATTATTCAACTCAGAATTTATTCATTATTAGTCTTAAAAATAATTCCATTTTCATAGGAGAAAAGGAGGCCTATGGACAGCACGCACTAAAAACAACTATCTGACCTCCACTACATCTAGGTTGCTGCTGCGTGTAAGGATTAAAAGATAGTTCAGCTCCATCTTGGCATTGTAATCCAGGAATGCAGAAAAAAACCCCAAACTTAAGAGATCTATTCTAAGAAACAGAAGCCATCAGCAACCAGGGTCTAGAGAAGGACCTGTTGAGAAGAAAACTTCTGAAGGATTTGAAATGTTTTGTTTATTTGAGGAGGACTGACTTTGGTATAACAGCAGATATATGAAGAAACTAGTGACATTTAGTGACTAACGGCAAAGATACTGAGTGAAAGGCAGTGCTTTTAGTAAGTTTAACAAAGACTGAAGTTCCTTAATCCTGAAAGAATACATTTACCAAGATGGAAAAAACAATTGTACCACCATCCCTTTTTGAAACCAGTAATAGTCATAGATTGTCTCCTGTTTACAACATGATGTTATCAATTTTTAATTGGTTTAGCTACTTATGGTGTAACTATTAATAAAATCATAAACAAGAAGCTTATTAAAGCTTAAGATTTTATGACACTCAAGGGTTAAATGTATGTGGAAGAACATTTTTTATGGGGTTTCAAAGGGAGAAATGGAGATTTGGGGGGGGACCACGTGAGAAGCAGAGTGGCCTCTTACTGACTAGCTAGGGGTAATAGAAAAGTGAAAAGACAGAGAATTCTTTTCTAGAGTTAGGGTTTAAGCTGTGTTTCAAAACAGAGAAGCCACTGACCACCCAACAGCTGCAGGAGCATTACAGGAGCTGTCCTTTGCAAAGCTCTAAGTAGTCACAGAACGGTCACAACTGTATTCGGGTGTTCTACATCTGTTTAAAAATTCTGGGAACTCTTCCAAGTATTTATCTACAAACACAAATTACATTTGCAAAAAATGAATGTTAGTTGGTAAATTATGGGGATCTCGATCATGTAGGGAGGCTGGCATATATGAAAAGGGAGAGACAAAAATCATACCTCCAGTTCGTGGGAAAATTCAATACTTGAAAATATAAAAGGTGCTGAGTCTCTGAAAAGCTTAGTTAGGGATATGTATTTATGCATCTATATTGATAATACATACATATCTATATATATGTATGTGTATGAAATGATGTATAACCAAAATGTAATTTTACAAAAATATTTCATTAGTCCATGACAATAATCAATTACAGGATCAGTAAAAAATTAATTAAAAGGACAGATAACAAGATAACAAGATTGTCCTACACTGCAAAAGTCCCACAACACTTTTTAAAGGTACAAAATACAATCAAGTACTAACTGATACTCTGATGAGGACCACATTTGTCTTTTTGTGGTTTTGATTTTTTAAAGAAGAAACATCTACATAACGATAAAGTAACACACACCTCTTTATATAATTCTTAATATTTACAGTGTGCTCAAGTGAGGCCATGTAATCTCTCACATGATTAGATGCTAGCAGCATAATTTGAGCACATATTTCATAATTACATTGAACCAACATTGTTGCATCCATCACTCTGTATTCCAATACATTTACTGAGCAGAGAGTCCATAAACATTTACAGAACGTTCTTGATCAACAGACATCAAAATCAACAAAAAGTACCCCATTTAATTTCAATAGGAGCCAATGCTTCATTTCAGCAGTAACAGCACAGCTTGCAGGAACTGTTACTACCTCATAAATTTTGCCTTTAACTACAGCTTGTGCCCCACATTCATTAGCTAAAAATCAAACGTAGTTTACTGAATGACTGGTATGATGTAAGATAAAATAAATCCACTTAATTACCAATCTGTACATAGTTATGTACACAGGAAAAGCTCTGGATAGTGACAGAACAAAGCTGACAAAAGAGTTTTTACAAAGACCTTTGCTTTCCTTTCATAAGTAATCATATGCTAATGCACAAAAAATATAGGCACAGTATGGTGCGTTACAAAATCTATCATGTGACGTTAGAGAACATATTCTTACATTAGTACACTGCTAATCTTTCACTGACAAAATTTTCCCCTGTGGACACTATGGCTAAAAGAATGTTAATTATTTGTACTGTGATTGTTAACATGGAGGATTTATCTATCTGTAGGGAAAAGTTCTGATGGTATGATAATTTAATAAGTTATACAAACAATTTTACTGAGAGCAATGGTACATTCATGATGACTTTTACAATCCCTGAAATGTGCAACTGGGTAATGTCACCACTATAATGTCCCACTAAAGTGTATAGTAGATATAATATGAAGATTGTCTCAAACTAGTATTCCAAAGGATCTCATTTAGAACTTTGATAGAAAGGCTAGAACTGAATTTGAACTTTGTGTACATGAAGATCTTTCTCATTTCTTCAGGTCTTCCCCACCTCATGACTCCTGTTGCCGTTAACTTTGTTTTCTCATGACCTTTTCTGAAGCTTCTTGCTTGTTCCCACCACAAGGAGCCAGGTCAGCAGCTCCATTCCAAAGGCCTTCTGCTGAAGGCAGCCCCTTGCTCACCCACTCACTCAGTCAGTGCTGCAGGGCTCCAACCAATCTAACACTGACATCAGGCAGGCACAGCAGTTCAGCTCTGGCACCAGAAACCCCCTCAAATCTCAGCAAGTGGTCAGTCTCAGCTCCTAACTAGGCCAGTACAACCCAGTCCCAGAAGCCACCAGAGGGGCTGTAGCAGATGTGGTTTTGCTGGACCAAAAGAGAGTGCCTGAAGAGAACTCACGTTTCCAAGCACCTGATGTTGACTAATATTTGTAAAGGTATTTAAAGACAAAGACTACAAAGTGTTCTTAATAGTTTTGTGGAAACATTAAAAAGTTGTTTAAAAAAAATCTTTCCTCTTTAAACGATGCCCGTTCTCTCACTGTTTATATATAGGCAAATGTTATGGAAACTTTTGGAGCAAGGTGTAGCACAACAAAGGAGATTGCAAAAAATACTTTTCTTCCACTATGAGCCCTTCTACTACAAGCCCTCCCTAAATCTCCACAAGAGTCATCCTAAAAGTGGAAATTTTCTCAGGATTATATTCTCCCATAGTATGTGTGTTTGGAGTATTATGAATCTCCCTAACCATTTAGTATTGCGGATGACAGCATTTACCATTTAGATAGTCCTTGTTTCATCTCAACCACTGACAGTAAAGCCTCAAAACAGAAGTAGCACAGGCTGCATTGCTTGGTACATTGAAAACTAAATACACTAGCAAAGAACTATAGGAAGAAACAATTGATCTCTAGAGGGAGACAGACTGAATGACCTGACCTGATGACTGGATGATCATCCCAATCTAATTTCTAGTAGTTTATAATTAGCTCTACCTATTCTCAGGCTGAAAGAAAGGACATAAGACACCAAACACAATAATTGTAATGCAATTCTACTGTACAGTCAAAAGCAACCTGTGTTGCTCATAGCAGCCACTGACTTTTTTATCCCAAGCACACTACTTTCATGCAAAATTTAACTTTTCAGCAGATTTTTAATCACTAGACACAACAGCAGCAGCTTTGAAAAGACAGAATTTGCTAGGTTACATCATTATCTATATTTCCCCTTATTTCTTATACAAGAACAATTACGGCAGTTTGGTATTGCCCTGCCAGTACAGTTTCTCTTCCACTTTCTTCTTTTTCCACTGGCAGAAAAGCAGCATCTTAAAAGTCTTCCTGAAAGTTTTATTACAGAGGGCATAACACATGGGGTTAACAGTGCTGTTCACATAGCATAGCCAATATCCAAGGTGCCACAGAGTCAGGGGAATGCAGTCAGAGCAAAATGTGGAGATCAAAACCATGATATTATAGGGAGTCCATGTGATGATAAAAGCCAAAAGAATGGCACTTAAAGTCTGTGCCGCTTTGCGTTCCTTTATAAGCACCATCCGTTTCCTTTTGGTGATTTGGTTATTTATATTTGGATCCATACTTTTGATGGAAGGGTCCTTTGACAGAGCAGCAGAACAAGGAGTTATTTTTACTTTTCGGCAACCATTGTTGGCTTCCTGGGTGCCATCAGCCTTAACCACCAAACGGAATTTATAGGCCACACATTTTTTACTTTTCTGTACGTGTTCCTTGGCAGGTGACAAAAAGTATTTCTCGTTCTCAAAGTCATTTTCTTCAGGCTGGTCTTTGACAACGACATCTGTAGTCTCATTATACTCTTCTGCCTTGCTTTTAGATGGACTTTTGTAAGTTACTTGGAAAACTGAGTCAGTGGCAAGCTTATCCTCCTCTTCTGACGATGCGTAGCTGCTGCAGGTGGTTAACTGGTCAGCCTTAGCCCAGTCCATGCAAGTGCTCACTGCCTGAGAGGCCTTGGCTGTAGCTGACGTACTTCGACTCGATGAAGACCAAGAAGCCTGACACCTCTCTCTTTTGACTAAGTTTTGTTGCTTGCAACTGAAGCAGGACTTCAGTAGAGTTTTCTGAGGCTTCATTGTCTCAAACTCCGCCACAGACTCGGAGCCCTGCAGTTCAGCCAGGTCCTTGGTGCGTTTCTCCGTCTCTTTATAAATGCGGCAGTACAGAATGGTCATCACAGACACTGGAATGTAAAAAGCAGCAATTGCAGTTCCGAAGGTGATAATGGGTTCATAGAGAAACTGTATCTGGCACTCTTCAGGTGGTACTGTTCGTTCACCCACAAAATACTGCCAGCACAAGATTACGGGTGCCCACAGCATGAAGGAAATCAGCCAAGCCATACCAATCATGATGCCAGCTCTTTTGGGTGTGCGTTTGGCCCTGTAAGTTAAAGGCCTTGTGATGGAAAAATACCTGTCAAAACTGATGACTAGGAGGTTCATTACTGAGGCATTGCTAGCTACATAGTCCAGTGCCAGCCACAGGTCACAGGCAAGGCTTCCCAGAGTCCAGTGGCCTATGAGTATATAGGATGTATAAAGGTTCATAGAAAATATCCCAATGATGAGATCTGCACAGGCGAGGCTGAGCAAGTAATAATTGTTGACAGTTTTGAGCTGACTGTTAACCTTAAAGGATATCATCACAAGAATATTTCCCACTATGGTTATTAAGCTTACAATTGCAGTTACAGTGGCAATAGTAATGACTTCCCAGAGGCTGTGCCCTTCTAACTGCTTATGGTTGATGGATGAACGATTTACAACAGTAGAATTGTTCAGTAAATTGACTTCCATTCTTGTCCTTGGTGTATTGTCATCAGGACCTTAGCACTGTTGCATACCGCTTTCTGTGCTCCGAAGCATCCTTTTGGAGATAGCTAGAAAGATCAAAGGATAAAAAATTGGAAAATTTAAGTAACTCATTAAATAGCACAGATTTCCATTAGTTACCACGAAAACATTTGTAAAATAACCTTGCACACTATTTGTGTTCTCTTTTTGCAATTTGATTGTTATTTTTACCATTGTGAACGTAACTAAAACATACAAATATACATCCTAGGACAATGTGCATTTTATGACATTTCAAAATTCAATCTAACTATTATTTCATAAGACAGCCAGCCACACTAGCTCTTACATTTTGAATACCTTAGGAGTGCTCTACATAGTCTCAAAGACAGACATTTAAAGTTTCGCAGTGCAATAAGGCAGTAAGTCATTGTGTTGTTTCCCACAGTATTTAAAATGCCAACATTTCAGAAATTATCTTTGAAAGATTTGTAAAAGTCACCAATAACAGAAAGTGAGTAAGCAAATACTGGGGATGCCTGGGGAGTTAAGAACCACCCTGGCATGCCGACAGAAAGAAACAATGAGGTGTTAGAAGTGCTTGAGGCAATTGAGGGGCAATCTTTGAGCAAATGAAGCAGGATGTTTGTGGAATGAGAGATCTCAGGACAGAGGAGACTGATGGGGTAAAGCATGGGAGTACAGACTGGGTATTTGGATGAGTGAATGGTAGGATTGAGGATACAGAGGAGTAAACTGAAGAGAAAGAAGCAGAAGATAACCACAGTGGTAAAAAATGCAAATTTAATAACCAATTTCAAATACCAATTTAATACTTGCATAAGCAGCAAAAGGTGAAAACAGGATCACTCTATTAATGCTTCCATGCCACTGACATGCATTGCTTTCTTTCTACATTCCTCACTGCTGTTTCTTGTGCCAGTGAACCTGTACTAGGCAAAGTCTCTTTCAAAGATACCTGCTGAGTTTTGAGTAATTCCACATCAGGTGGTGCTAATCACTTATTAGCTGCTTAGTCTCACAAAACTCTGTAATTTTGAAATAGTCACATAGTATTCAAAGTCAGAAATGAAAGCTAAAGTATTAACAGATTTTTCTACTGGGCGTACAGCTGGTGTAAAACTGGTGTGATCTCTTTTTTCAAAGCAGACATAGGTTCAGCTAAAATTATCACATGAATAACCTTTTAAAGTCCATTTCTAAGTCTTTAAGGTTCTCTCTGCATCAGATCTCTATTATATGGTCCTCCCTGTCCATCCACACCACTTCTCTGTGTTTTCATCTTTCATCCTAACTCTCAGAACATTGTTTTCTTTGGTCTTGGCAAGTGTCTTTTATTAACTACAAGCTTTTACAGCCTATCTCTTTCCCACATCTGTCTTTTGTACCAAGTAGTTGTGTCCTGTCTCTTACCACCTGAATACAATATTTTATAGCCACTAGTTGAACTTTCAGAAAATCATGTAATTTTCTTTCATTGTCCTCTTTGTCTATGGAGGTCACCAACCTTTGGAAGTGTTTAAGAGGGGTCTGGACCTGGCACTGGTTTAGTGGTTCAGGGGTTACAGTGGTAGTTCTGGGTGGACGGTTGGACTTGATTTTACAGGTCTCTTCCAACCTTGATGATTCTACGATTCTATGATTCTTGTTTGATTTTACTGTTTCCTTCATTTTTTCCCAGGTCTCCTAAATAGCCACAAAAATGTATCATGTTTCTACTTCAAACCCTTCTTAATGGTGATCTCTTGATGTGATGAAACTGGATAATGGTACAATGGTTTGTGCATCTGTATTCTGCTTATACACAGCAGATACTGAGGCTAGTTCAACAGGATTCTAGTTCATGTATAGACCCTGCAGACTAGCAGCAATCACAGAACATGCTTGCTGGCCATCTGGGCTCTCTCTCTCTGACCTCCAGAGCCAGCCTAGCAGCCAAGAAGTGTCTTACCAGCAGAGCAGCTGGCCTTGGGCTTTTGCAAGGTATCAGCTAAGGCTAGAGATGGTCTTAAAAAGGTACAGGCATCAGTATCAGGCACATGAACAAACATTTACAAACTACGTTTGCCTAACACCTGGGCATGAGCAGCCACATAGAACAATTATAGATGGTTTCAACTTTCTGCCTTTTTATGCCAGAAGATGGCACTCAGAAGGGGGAAGACTGGAAATTGCATAGGTGCTGTGGCTGTAATGCTTTGTCTTTGCAAGCGTGTCCCCCTCTCAGGTCACTTACATTCCTTAACATTTGCGGTTAGGAAAAAAGACTGTTCAAACTATGCCATGTGGATTGCAGACTTCAGAGTAACAGGAGAAGCAGAAATTGTTTTTGTTGTTGTGACACACCTGTTCATGGTTTAAACTGACATGGATTGCAGAAATACTGATAACATGTTATGGAAACTACTTAACTTCTTAATACATTTCTTAATAAAAAGCACTGTTTTTATCATCATGCAAAGCCTTCCCACCCTAGTGGGCTATTTTACTGTGATGTCTATAAAGTTGACAATAGCTGACCTAGTAGTATGCAAAGATCTCTTCTTTCTTGTCATCTCTTCATACACAATCACCTTTTCTTTCATACGTCTGTGTTAACACTTTGTGGCATTACCTTTTGTCATCTATTTGTGTATCACTCAAGGTAATAGAGCCTGTGAGTGGAACTCCATGTGCTATGGTAACATAATTTATGTTAATTGTCTGTTATAAGAGACAATAATAATAGCGAGACCAAAACTGAATTATAAAATAAAAATGCATATGTGCAGTATCATGACTTTGCTGTGTCTCATAATTATTAACGCATGATG